>CM053579.1:7776730-7812782 GCA_028646485.1 Cryptoprocta ferox | reverse complement strand
GAGAGACAGAGCGAGAGTGGGGGAGGAGCAGAGAGGGAGACACAGAATCCGAGGCAGGTTCCAGGCTCCGAGCTGTCAGCGCAGAGCCAGGCGCGGGGCTCGAACCTACAAACTTTGAGATCATGACCTGAGCCGATGTCGGATGCTTAACTGGCTGAGCCACCCAGGCGCCCCTCCCGGACATTTTTCTACCTAGTGAGTATAGAACCTTTTATTTTCTAGAATGTTCCCACATGCTTTATTCTTTGCTTTCTCATATAAAAATTAACGAGAATTACTGAGCAAAATAAATCCATTTGCTGAGGGTTTTTAAGGGTGGAATTCATAGCATCCTGTTATCATTTTTACAGATTTCTGGGGAGAAATCGCGATACGGTTTCAGAGGGAAACACATGGTAGTGAAATTAAAGAAACAAGTGGGGACCAGCCATCTTTAGTGGTATTATATCGTAGCCTGAGACAAAGAATAAAAGTTGCACCCCGCTTTGTATTGCTAACTTTTTTTTTTTTTACCACTCAAAGGAGGGCAACTCTTGTGCTTTATCCTTACCCCTTACCCTGATCTCAAGCCCATCACAGGCTTTGCCTTGTTAGGCATTGCCCGACTCAGAAAGGTGCAGCTCATACTATAATCTGTGCAACGCCACCTTCCCGAGTAGGGCACCGAATATGACAGCCCTGTTTTCTCGGCCTTTTTAAAAAAAAATTAACTTGTTGGGATGAGCAGTGGGTATTGTATGGAAACCAATTGGACAATTAATTATATTAAAAAGATAAATACAAATTAATATGGAAAGGTAAAAACTTAAAAAAAATTAGAGCTATAATTTACATACCATAAAATATACTGGTTTCATGTTATACAATTCAATGAGTAAATCTTGAGATGTGCATCCATGACTACAATTAAATTTTAACGTTGCTTTCAACTCTAAAAGAAACTTATTGCTCATTTGTATTTGCCTCCTGTTTACTCCTAGCCCCAGGGAACCGCTGATCTATGTTCTTTACTCTAGATTGGAATTTCTGGGTGTTTCATATAAATGGAGTTGTACGATAATATGAGGTATTTTATACCTGTTTCTTTTTTCCAGTTACCATATCGTTTTCAAGGCACATAGATGTTGTAGCATGTTTCAGGACTTCATTCCCTTTTATGGCTAATTACTCTTCTGGTGTATAGATAGACCACATTTTGCATATCTGTTCATCAGTTGATGGACATTTGGGTTGTTTCCAGTTTTTCCGCTGTTACGAGTAATGCTACTATGAACATTCATGTGCAAGTTCTGGTCTGGAGCTATTTTTATTTGCCTTGGGTCTGTAACTAGGTGTGGAAGTGTCTGGGTCATAGGGAAACTCTATGTTTAACATTTTGAGGAATAGCTAAGGTGTTTTCCAAAGTGGCTGAATTATTTTACAATCCTAATAGCAATGTATGATTATTCCAGTTTCTCCTCATTCTCACCAATACTTGTCACAGTCTGTCTTTTTTTGCTATCACCTGGTGACTATAAAGTGGTATCTCGTATTTTTATTTATATTTTATTTTATTAAAAATTTTTAATGTTTTATTTATTTTTACGAGAGAGAGAGAGAGACAGCGTGAGCAGGGGAGGGTCAGAGAGAGAGGGAGACACAGAATCTGAAGACAGGCTCCAGGCTCTGAGCTAGGTGTCAGCACAGAGCCCGACGCGGGGCTCGAACCCACGAACCACGAGATCATGACCTGAGGTGAAGCCGGAAGCTCAACCGACTGAGCCACCCAGGCACCCCGTGTTTTTAATTTAGATTTCCCTAGTGACTAATCATACTGATCACTTTATGTACTTATTGATCAGTAGCATATATTCTTTGGTTAAATATCTGTTCAAATCCATTTCCCTTACTTTTTTAAAAAAAGATTTTATTTTTAAGTAATCTCTACACCCAACGTGGGGCTCAAACTCACAACCCCGAGACCAAGAGTTGCATGCTCTACTGACTGAGCCAGCCAGGCACCTCTCAGTCTGATTTGATTTTAATCACCCGTTGCTCATCACAAGTGTACCCCTTAATCCCCATCACCCATTTTACCCATCCCACCACCTACCTTCTGTCTAGTAACCATCAGTTTGTTCTCTATAGTTAAGAGTATGTTTCTCTCTCTCTCTCTCTTTTCCCTTTGCTCGTTTGCTTTGCTTCTTAACTTCAACATGAATGAAATCATATGGTATTTGTCTTTCTCTGAGTTATTTCACTTAGGATTATACTCTCTAGTTCCATCCATGTCATTGCAAATGGCAAGATTTCAATTTTTTGTGGCTGAATAATATTCCTGTGTGTGTGCGTGTGTGTGCCTGTATCACATCTAATTTATCCATTCATCTATCAGTGGACACTTGGCTGCTTCCATAACTTGGCTGTTGGAAATAATGCTGCTATAAACATAGGGGTTCATGTATCCCTTTGAATTAGTTCTTTTGTATTCTTTTGGTAAATACCCAGTAGTGTGATTGCTGGATTGTAGTGTAGTTCTATTTTTAACTTTTTGAGGAATCTTCATACTGTTTTCCACAGTGGCTGCACCAGTTTGCATTCCCACTAGCTGTGCATGAGTGTTCCTTTTTCTCCATTTCCTCACCAACACCTGTTGTTCCTTGTGTTTTTAACTTTAGCTATTTTAAAAAGTTTAAATCCAAGTTAGTTAACATAGTAGAATCAGGAGTAGAATTTAGTGATTTCTCACTTCCATATAACACCCAGTGCTCATCCCAATAAGCGCCCTCCTTAATGCCCATCACCCATTTAGCCCATCCCCCCACCTCCCCTCCAGCAACCCTCAGTTCGTTCTCTGTATTTAAGAGTCTCTTACGGTTTGCCTCCCTCTGTGTTTTTATCTTATTTTTCCTTCCCTTCCCCTATGTTCATCTGTTGTGTTTCTTAAATTCCACATATGAGTGAAATCACATGGTATTTGTCTTTCTCTGACTTATTTCACTTAGCGTAATACACTCTAATTCCGTCTACATTGTTGCAAATGGCAAGATTTCAGTCTTTTTGATCACTGAGTAGTATTCCATTGTATACATGTACCACATCTTCTTTATCCATTCATCCCTCGGTGGACATTTGGGCTCTTTCCATAATTTGGCTATCAATAGCGCTGCTGTAAACAGTGGGGTGCATGTGCCCCTTTGAATCAGCATTTTTGTATCCTTTAGATGAGTACCTAGTAGTGTAATTGCTGGGTTGTAGGGTAGTTTTTTTTTTTTTTTTAACTTCTTGGGGGAACCGCCCTCCTGTTTTCCTGAGTGGCCGCACCAGTTTGCATTCCCACCAACAGTGCAAAAGCGTTCCCCTTTCTCCGTGTCCTCTCCAACACCTGTTGTTTTTCCGGAGTTGTTAATTTTAGCCATTCGGACAGGCATGAGGTGGTATCTCATTGTATGTTTGATTTGCATTTCCCTGATGATAAATGATGTTAGAAATAAGCCTATTGACTCAATCAAAGGAGGGATGCGGAGGCTCGGAGCAGAGTGAAGCGAGACTTTAATCAATGTTCTTGCAAGAGCAGGTGTCTGACGGACAGGCACACTCCGGGCAGTGACAGCAGACAATATATTTCTTAGCATGAAGTGCCTCCCCTGCTTCCTCATTGGCTGAGCACTATGGAGGTGACAGCCTTTCCTGGAAGTCACCTATGCACATGTAGGGCAAAATGTAGTCTGATTGGAACAAATGTACTTTCCCTGAGGTGACACAGAGACTTTCAGTCCCTCCTCCCTTTGTTCTTTGGCACATGCTCATGGCAAAGCTTGTGAAAATAAGCCTGCGAAACAGAGGGGAAGAAGAACCAGAAAGTAAAGTGTCCAAAGGTTTGGGACTCCCATTGTAGGGGGCAGGGGGGGCGCAGGTTCATACATATTTCCAATAGGTTGTAAACCTACTGTTAACAAGACAGCACAGCTCTTATTTGGTATTTCTGAAAATGAATCATCTCCCTTACTTCTCACAAGTGATGATGAGCATCTTTTCATGTGTCTGTTGGCCATCTGTATGTCTTCTTTAGAATAAATGTCTGTTCATGTCTTCTGCCCATTTTTTATAGGATTATTTGTCTTTTGGGTGTTGAGTTTTGTAAGTTCTTTATAGATTTTGGATGCTAAGCCTTTATCACATATATCATTTGCAAATATCTTCTCCCATTCAGTAAGTTGCCTTTTAGTTTTATTGATTGTTTGCTTTGCTGTGCAGAAGCTTTTTATTTTGATACAGTCCCAATAGTTTATTTTTGCTTTTGTTTCCCTTGCCTCAGGAGACATATCTAGAAGGAAGTTGCTATGGCTGACGTCAAAGAAGTTACTGTGTTCTCTTCCGGGATTTTTGTGGTTTCTGGTCTTACATTTAAGCCTTTAATCCATTTTGAATTTATTTTTGTGTATGGTCTAAGAAAGTGGTCCAGTTTCATTCTTTTGCATCTTGCTGTCTAGTTTTTCCCAACATCATTTGTTGAAGAGACTGTCTTTTTCCCATTGGATATTCTTTCCTTGACCATAGAGTTGTAGAATTGTGGTCTGGTTCTAGCACTTACTAGCATCTTGAGTTTGGTGAATTCACCTAATATTTCTAGGTTTCTGTTTCCTTATTTTTTAGAAGGGTTATGATAATGATAGAAATCAGTGTAAGAACTAAAAGATATAATGTATTTGCAAGCATGTAGAAAGAAAGTATAATTCAGTGCACTTGGTATCCTTCAAGCTGTGGCTTTTCCTTTTTTAGAGTGTTTAAACTGATGTGAGGAGCAAGGGCAAAAGAAAAAAAATTAAATTTCCTTACAACTTGCTTATTGGCTAGTCCTTGAGATAGGCAGAGTGACCTTCCCCTAGGAACTCAGTTGATAGTGTGCTAAAGACAAAAGGCAATCGGGGTGCCTGGGTGGCTCAGTCAGGTAAGTGTCCGACGTTAGCTCAGGTCATGATCTCGTGGTCTATGAGTTCAAGCCCCATGTCAGGCTCTGTGCTGACAGTTCAGAGCCTGGAGCCTGCTTCAGATTTTGTGTCTCTGTCTCTCTCTGCCCCTCCCCTGCTCATGCTTTATCTCTCTTTCTCTCAAAAATAAACATTAAAAAAATTTAAGAAAAGAAGGCAATCTTAGCTTAACATTGATCTGACCTACAGGATCCCGTAAATCTCCTTTAACATATAAAAATTACTTTGGAAACTTCCTTTATGTGTACCCCCCAAGATCTATGTTAGCAATCATCCTCCAAGCATAGGGCCCACTGATACACCCCCGAAGGGTCTCATGACTGAGGAGTTACTAGACAGTAATACATGACCTAGCAACAGCTAGCCGCTCAAGGGCCTGGAAACCTTGCTTCCAAATTCCTTAGAGACTTACTCTATCCCTAACCTCCTCCCAACTTGAAAGTATGTAATCAGTCATCCCTCACAACCCCAGTGCAGCTCTTTCTGCTCACGGGTCCTGTCCCTGTGCTCTAACAAAATCCCCTATTTGCACTGAAGACATCTTAAGAATTCTTTCTTGACTGTTTGCTCCAAACCCCAACATCTGTACATCATAAATGATTTTCATATCATCCATATTTCATTATCTTTTCATCATTCTTATTGATGAGGGAGCATGGAGCAAGCTGAGGACAGAGTACAGGCTAACAGCACCCCCCCCCCAGGTGGGACATGTGTGACATTCCTTGGACACTCCTGGCTGCCCAAGAACAGGGGAAAGGAAAGAAAGCAGCTGGCTGCCGGATAGAGATGACAGTCTTGCAGGACAGGGGTCTTCTTCCATTTACGGAGAACTTACTAACCTGCAAGAAAAAGGCGATCTTGTCCATAGCCTAATCTCCAGAAATCTATAGACTCCGTTTCCCGGAGCCCTAATATCACCCTCATCAAGATGTAAGGGGGTTTAAGTGCTTGCCATGGTGATGGGGGAAATTAAAGCAACTGAAAAATTAAATTCCCTTACTGCCTACAGCCCATTGACAAGTCCTTGAAACCGGCAGAGTGACCTTCCTCTAGGAGCTCAGCTGCCTCCATGATGACACTTTGTTAGGGGCAAGAGGGAATCCTGGCTTAACATTATCCTGACCCCCCAGGATCCTGTAAGTCTCCTTTGACGTATAAAAATTCCTTTATCTCAGCTCCCCCAAGATATATGCAGGCAATCCTACCCCAAGCTTATGGCCCCTCGTATACATCTGAAGGGGCTCATGACTGAAGTTTTACTAAACAGTAATGAATGACATTTTCCTGAGCTGAGGTTCTACTGAATAGTGATGAATGACATTTTCCTAACAACAGCTAGCCCTTCAAGGTCCTGGAAACATTGCTTCCAAAATTCCTTAAAGACTTACGCTGTCCGCACACTCTGGTTTCTCTTCAGATCGTATAAATCTTTCGCCTTTTTACCAACCTGAGGGTAGATAATCAGTTACTTGTCACCACCCCCGTGCAGCTCTTCCTGCCCACATGTCCTGTCTCCGTGCTTTAATAAAAGCACCTTTTTTTGCACTAAAGATGTCTTCAAGAAATCTTTTTTTGCTGTCGGCTCTGAACCCCAGCCATCACCCCAAAACCCCATCATTATTATTAAAAAATTTTTTTAATGATTTATTTGTTTTTGAGAGAGAGAGAGAGCGAGAGAGCGAGTGCAAGTGGGGGAGGATATACTACTTGTCCACAAGGAAGAATATTTTTTCTTGGTGCCTGGAAGGTATAGCTTGTTTCTACCCTAATATGTAAAAGGAGAAAAATCAATTTGTTAATAGCAAAATAAAGCATGATGTTAGGTATTTAAAGTGTAATGATTTTAATTTTTTTAAATGTTTATTTTTGAGAGAGAGAGAGAGAGAGAGAGACAGTGTGTGAGTGGGGGAGGGTCAGAGAGAGAGGGAGACACAGAATCCAAAGACAGGCTTCAAGCTCTGAGCTGTCAGCATGGAGCCGCATGTGGGGCTCGAACCCACGAACCACATCTTGAGATCATGACCTGAGCTGAAGTCTGAGGCTTAACCGACTGAGGCACCCAGGCGTCCCTATTATCATTTCATCATTCTTATTAGTTAAAGTGGCTGAGTTTGCTAACTAAGTATTCTTTCATGTTATAATAGAGTATCAGGCCTGTCTTAGTCCATTTGGGCTGCTGTAACAAAATGCCACAGACTGTGTGAGGCGTAAACAAGAGAGATGTATTTCTCATAGCTCTGGAAGCTGGAAGTCCGAGATGAGAGTGCCAACGTGGTGAGGTGAGGGCACTTTTCTCGGCTGCAGAGTTCTTGCTGTGTCCTCATGTGGCCGAAGGGGCTAGAGATCTTCGAAGGCCTCTTTTATAAAGCCCTAATCCCATTCTTGAGGGCTCTACCCTCATGACCTTGTAGGGGAAGAAAAATTATTCTCCTAGGTTCTTGGCTGAGACGCGCCCCAGTAATAACAGTTAGATGAACAGGAGAGAAACAGAAGTTTAATAATATGTATACGTTTTGCATACATGGGAGAAAACCAGGAAAAATGAGTCACTCCCTGAAATGGCCTAAGCCACCACGTTAAATACCATCTCTAGCGAAAGACAAAAGAAAGACCTGGAGGTGGAGGGAGCCAGTTATGGGAGGTAACCAGAAAAAGCTCAGTAAACAAGGGTGGGGTTGTTATGCAGATTTAAGTCCTGGCCGGCTCCATTGGTAAGAGTTTCTATAGATTAGAGACAACCTCTTCCTGGCGCGGAAAGGGAGACACCCTTACAGAGGTGATTCCCTTATAAATGTTCCTTACTACAAGATAACTTCTACTTGGTTTTCAGAGCTAGTCTTGTCTGCTTTTTCTTAAAAATAACTGGCTCAAGAAAATCTATTTGCTAAAAAGGCATATTTTGAAGTGACATATTCTCCCCCTTCAGCCTAATCACTTCCCCAAATCCGCATCTGCTAATATAAACTACTAGGGAGTCTCAGGATTCCACCATTTGACTTTTGGAAGGGCACAAACATTCAGACCACAGCTAGGTCTCAATGTGAACTTACACCTTTTGTGGCTGCAACTGTGTGAAGACCCATTACAAAAACAGGGGTTTATAAAATAAAATAAAAATCAATTTCACATCAATAATGAGGATAGTGTGTTGGCAATGTGTATCTGGCAGACCACTCAGTCCCAAATGTGCAAAACTAGTGGAAACAAAAGTCAGGATATTAAGGTCCGTTAGTCATTACCATAAGTACTGTAGCTCATGCTTCATTAACCCTGACTGGAAGTTTTCCATATCACATGAGATTAAAAGCCCTTTGAGTTCATAAGCAATGTACATTTTGATAGAGACCAGTGGGAAGAAAAGATGTCATTACCTCCCATATACAAAGCTTTATGAATAAAGAGAGAACTATAATAATGTAGCTTTATCACTAAATACATAAGCCAAAACACGTTAAGTGATTATTTACAATTCATTCTCAGATTCTGTTTTTAATGGTCTGAGTATAAAGGTTCTTGCTCATTAAAAACAATCTATTATGTGAGTTACTAAAAGCTGGTAGTGGTAGCAGAGTGGATTCTAGATGATTGCTTTCTTAGTTTCATTATCTGCAGGGATAAGCTGATAGGATTCTCATCTTTTATAATAGACTCTATAAGGAGCCTAAAAGAATTTTGGGTAACACACACCTTAGTTTGAGCCCCACTGCAACCATTAGTAATCTTGTCACCTTTTTTTTAATGTTTATTTATTTTTGAGAGAGAGAGAGAGAGAGAGAGAGACAGAGTGCGACCACAGGAGGGGCAGAGAGAGAGGGAGACACAGAGTCCGAAGCAGACTCCAGGCTCTGAGCTGTCAGCACAGAGCCCGAGAGCCCAACGTGGGGCTCAAACCCAGAAACCGCGAGATCATGACCTGAGCCAAAGTCTGATGCTTAACTAACTGAGCCACCCAGGCGCCCCGCCTTGTCACTTATTTTATTTGTATATACTTGATGCACAGTGTTACCATAGTAGACTTACCACTTTGATCAACTTAATTTTTCTCAGTCCCCCTTCTCCCATCTATAAAATGAGAATGCTGACACTTCTGTTGCATGGTCTTTAGTAAGGTGACATGTGTAACGGGCTTCACGTTGTACCCTTTAATAGAAAACACCCAAAATACCAGCTATTAATATTATTAGTCACCTATCACACAGAATGAATTAGAATATTTTTCCAATATACTTAGTTAATAAAGGAATTTTTTTAGATGATTAAAATATTTACTAGGAAAATTCCTTTTTTTTTCAAGCATAATTGACACATGAGGTTGCATTAATTTCAGGTTACAGCCTCGTGATTCCACAACTGTATATAGTGTGCTCAGCACAAGTGCAGCTACCATCTGTCAGCAGGTAGCACTGTTACAGCACCATGGAGCTTATGCCCTACGCTGTATAGGAAAGATCCTTTTATTTTTTATTATTAAAAAAATGTTTATTATTTATTTTGAGAGAGAGCACAGGTGCGTGAGTGGGGGAGGGGCGGAGAGAGACAGGGTGAGAGAGATTCTTAAGCAAGCTTGGCACTGTCAGCACAGAGCCCATTGTGGGGCTCAGTCTCACAAACCATGAGATCGTGACCTGAGCCGAAATCAAGAGTTGGATGCTTAACCGACTGAGCCACCCAGACGCCCCAGGAACGTTCCTTTTAAAATGAGTTTTTAAAATGAGAATGATTACAAAAAATGCTTTATTCATTTATCTTTTTCTTCCATTCAACAAATATTTATTGAATATCTGTCTGAGATCATTCTGAATATCAGAGATTTGAGTATGAATAAAACAGACACAATTCTCTACTCTCATAGATCTTACTTTCTAATCCGATTGAGACAGACCATGAAAGAACAGTGTGTACGTGTATCTAGATTTTTGTGGTCGTGTAAATCTATCTAGATGTCTTCTATCTGAGATGGTGATCAGAAGCACTATAGAGAAAAAAATATCAAGGAAGGGGGTTAAGGAGTGCTGGGGAATGTGACTTTGGTGGTTTATTAGTGTGATCAAGTACAGCCTCACTGGTAAGGTGACTTTAGTGAATGCTAAAGGAAATGAGTAGTAGAGTCAGGGAGATATAATGAGAAAGAACATTCTAGGAAGAGAACAGTGATCACAGAGTCCCTGAGATGGAAGGCTTTGTGGCATTTTGGGGGCATCGCCAGTAGCTGGAGCACGTGGGCAAGGAAGACACTGGAAGGGGAGGAAGTCAGGCAATGCAGAGCCTTTAGGAGACTGTAGACTTTGGCTTTATCTCTGAGTGAGATGAGAAAACC
Organism: Cryptoprocta ferox; assembly: GCA_028646485.1. Classification (NCBI taxonomy): domain Eukaryota; kingdom Metazoa; phylum Chordata; class Mammalia; order Carnivora; family Eupleridae; genus Cryptoprocta; species Cryptoprocta ferox. The sequence goes on along the minus strand of CM053579.1, from coordinate 7,802,492 downwards.
GCAACATTTTCAGCAAAGAAGTGACATAATGTAGCTTAAACTGTGAAAGTACTCCATGGTATCATCTAGAAAATCTGAAACTAAAGGTAGTTTTGACTCAGCACATGGGTGCGGTATTCCGTGATGCCACGACCACTACCTAGTGGGAAAAGTGCTTTGAAAGTCATCTCGACTCTAGAAACCCCCCATGAAGCCATGTACATAATAAAACAACCCCTTTTCTCAGCTACGCTAGTTTCATATTTTGGTTGGTTAGAACATGGGTCTAAACTTTTCATTCATGTTTAAAAAATGCATAACCATTATGGTATTCCTACCATAGCCAACAGTCCCATGTTCTTGATCATAAACAGATCTGGGTAAGGCATAGTTGTATTTTTCTATATCTATGTCTGAATTTATCTACAATCAGCTGGTGGTAGGAGCAGGGTTAAATTGCATTCATTCAGTCTATAAATTTTTATTAAATGTCTACTGTATGTCAGACATTGCTGTGGCTAGAAAATCAGCAGTGAACAAAGAAAGAAAATCTCTAGTTTAGTAGACTTTACATTCTAATAGTAAGATACAGAAAATAAGCAAATAAATCATATATCAAGTGTTGATAAATGCTGTAGAAAAATAGTGCATGGTAAGGGACATATGGAATGTTAGGAGGAGAGTGATTGCAATTTTGTGTGTACTTTTTTTTTTTTAAGGTGACATTTGAGCAGAGACCTGGAGGAAGTGAAGGAATAGGCCATGCAGATATTTGGAGACAGAACATAGTGTTCTAGGCAGGGAAAAATCCAAAGTGCACCAAAATACCACTTATGACATGTTAGGATTAAATTAGGGTTTGACTAGGGTTGGGGGTACCAACCAGGAAGCCCTTTCATCAAGAGTGCCATCAGTGAAGGGATGAGTGTTAGATGATGAGTTCGGGGAAGTAGCCGGAAGGTTGATCGTGGCAGGGATTGTGTGGTAGAGTGTGGATTTTGAATTTTATGCAGGAAAAATTAAGAAGCCATCACAGTTTTGAGCAGAGATTTGGTGCAGTCTGAATTATGTTTAATCAGATATCTCTGGCTAATGTTTTTTATGATCAGGTTGTCATCCGAGTCAAAAGGACAGAAGTGGGGTACACCAGTTTGAAGGCTGTTGCAATAATCCAGTCAAGAGATAATATTTAGACCATAATGGTGTTAGTGGGATCTAGAACTGACTTGTTTCTAGAAATATTTTGAAGTGCTAATGGACTAGATTGGTTGTATGAATGAAATTGAGGAGTCAAAGTTAACTCCAAAGTTTTTGCCTGAGCATGTGGTAGAATGGAAATACCATTAAGGGAGATAAGGTGTTGGTGGGTGTTGAAGGACATGTTATGGACGTGGCAAATATGAGATGCCTATGAGATATCCCAGTGGAGCTGGTAAGTATATATTCGGATATTTCATTCTGGAGCTCAAGGGAGATGTTGGATCTGGCCAGGAACCATGTAGTTGGGATTCATGAGACCGTAGATGGACTTAATGTCATGAGAAAAGATGAAATCACTTAGAAAGTACATGTACCGAGGGTTCATGGATGGATGCAGAGTTGGGGAAGAGCTTCTTACCTTGGTGTGTAACCCCGCACCCCACTCCTGCACTATCACATTGTCACGGAAATATCATCGATGTCCCATTGCTTCCACCAGGGGGAAAGCGGCACCCAGCCCAGCACCAGCTCACTGCTGCACCTGACTGAGATGGAGAGCCAGCAACATGTGCAGGCAAGCCGGGCCTCTCCTAAACGTTCTCTCCTCATCCTGCCTCTACCCAACTCCGCAGGTAAGGCATTTGCAGCAGTAAATTACATGGTCGCCCTATATATGAAACACATAAGACAAAAGTGTACACAAAATGAAAATAAAGGGATGGCAAATTATAGATGAGACACATGTAAGCTAAAGGAAAGATATCATTGCAACTTTATGTCAGATAAAACAGAATTTGAAGTGAAAACATAAAAGACAAATGGGATATTATTTAATGATAACAGGAAAAATGGATCAAGAAGATGTAAAGATCATGAGAACAGAACTATAAGACTGTAAATAATAGAACCGCAGAGAAAAGACATTTCAAAAATTTTAGGTGTTAATATTGACACATTTCTGTTGGGAATCGCTGGACAAGGATACAGAAAACCCCTGATGAATTGGAAGATTAAAATAGTACCAGTAAGAGAAGTGATAAAAAGTAGTAGCTAACGGCATAGATTCTGAAGACAGACAGGCAGCCTGGGTTGAAATACCATCTCTACTCTCTGCTAGCCAAGTGACTTGGGGAAAATTATTTAACATTTCTTTGCCTCAGTTTTGTTTCCTTTGTGAAATGGAAATGCGTATGAGCATTCCTCATGGGGTTTTGGTGAGCAATGAATGAATTATATTTAACGTGTTTAGACAGTATCAGATGCACATTAATTATTATCATCAATAAATGCGTATTGATTTATACCCAACAGAGAGTAAGCATTATTTTTATATTGAAATATAATGGGCATGTAACATTGTATTAGTTTTAAGTATATGAGAATATACGTTATTTTTAACACAAATGGAACATCATACAGGATATAATCCCCTGGCCGCAATGAAATTAAAATCAGACATCAATCAAAGGAGACGACTTATAAAGGCCTTGTCTGGAAAAATAGGCTGATAACATTTGAATTTAAAAGTATAAATAAGGGAAATAATAGAATACTTAAATGGGAGTGATGATAAAAACAGTACATATCAAAATGTGTGGATGACAGTGAACGCAGAGCTTGGGGAGGGTGTGTGTGTGTGTGTGTGTGTGTGTGTGTGTGTGTAATGAACTTCCATGGAAAAGGATTTGGACTCATATGTCAGGGGCTGGACTTGATGTTACTATACAGCACATGCCACAGTGGCACAGTTACTAAGCGAAAGAGATTATTTGTCCCTTGCTGGAATTCCCACATCTGCTTTCATAGACACAACTCACATGGTTTATCTGTGTGCTACGTTCTAATTCTGTATAAAGAGAATCGTTGCTAACAATGCAACCTGAATTGGCAAGGTGGGCCTTTGGTTATATATCATCTGTCTCTTTTGTCATAAAATTAAGGAATAATATCAATTGAAATTTTCCATTATGAAGTTGAACTTTACTGATACTGTTGTCGCACTCTTGCTTGCCACCATCTTTTACAGAATCTTCAACCACTGGCTCTTTGTCTCACTTTTCTGTTGGTGTATTAAGTTTTTGTTTTTGGGGGGGTGCGTATTAAGTTTTTAACTTGTGTGGAGTTTGTGTAAAGGTAGCAGAAAGAGGATAAAGAAATAAGGTATGTGCCAGCAAAGTTGGCTTTTACTAGAAAGGTATTTCAAACTTGTGTCAAGGTGATGAAGTTTTGGGGTGATGGGGGGTTCATGGGGTCTGGAGCTGACAGCCAAGGAAGAATTCTTGAAGATGTCTTTTGTGCAGTAAGGTGATTTGTTTAAAGCCCGGGGACAGGACCCATGGGCAGGAAGAGCTGCACTGGGGTCCTGACGGGTAACTCATTATCTACCCTCAGGTTGGCCGGGGGTCAGGAATAGAGTAAGTCTCTAAGGAATTTTGGAAGCAAGGTTTCCTGGCCCTTGAGGGGCTAGCTGTTGCTAGGGAAATGCCATTTATTACTATTTAATAAAACCTCAGTCCTGAGACCCTTCAGAGGTATATGGTGGGGGGGGGTACATAAGCTTGGGGTAGGATTGCCAGCATGTATCTTGGGGCAGTGGAGATAAAGGAAGTAGACTTACAGGATCCTTGGGTTTGGGATCATGTTAAGCTAAGGGTCTCTTTTGCCCCCAGCCAAGTGTCGTCCTTGAGGCAGCTGAGCTAGAGGGAAGTCACTCTGCCCGTCTCAAGGACTTGTCAATGGCCTGTGGCAGTAAGGGAATTTAATGTTTAATTTGCCTTAGTTTCCCTCATCGCCATGGCAAGCACTTAAACCCTTTTCCTCTGTTATTGGGTAGCCTGGAGTGTCCGAGGAGAGGAATATCACACATTCCACCGGGGGTGGGTGGGTGCCAGCCTGTATTTTGCCCTCGGCTTGCCCCACGCTCCCTCATCAAAGGATAAAACACAGCTGGACCCTAGTTAAAATTAACAACAGATTTTAACCAGAAACATACTTTTTGTAGTATGTAAGAAAGTCCAGCGTGAACAGAAAACTCAACTTCAATTTGTACAGAGATGACAGGGTGTTGTAAAGGGAGAAGGAAGCAGGTGAGGGGAGATGGTGGTGTCTTGAGCTAGGGAAGCTGGAAGTGGCAAAAGTAGGAAGCTGGGGTTGGTCCTTGTGAAACATACCTGGGTTTGCTAACTGGTGCGTATCAACGTTAGGCTCCTCCCCACCACAGAGGCTGGGGGTTAGGCTCTGTCTTCAGGTGTTGGCTGCCACAAACCGTATATTCTTTTGGCAACCTTGACTTTTCCCAACCAGGCACTTGAAGGAGGGCCAGTGTCATCCTAGGGACGTCGCCTTAGGCAGTTAGATGCTATGTTAATATTTGTTCAAGTCTTCTACTGTGTGTGAGAGATGAACAAAATCATTTGTGTTGAGATCACTTATCAAAGTGATCATAAGACCAAATAGATCAGGAAATGCTGTTCTAAGGGAGAAAACACAGAGGCTTCATAGATACCCTGCCTCCAATATTCCCCCCTCAAATCCTTTCTCCATATTGTCATTTTAGTAATCTGTCTAAACCTATGGCCATGTCACCCCTTTTCTTAAAGCACGATCCATATTTGCTGTCTATATACTTAGACCATGAGAGTGAGAAACTGCTTTTTCACCTTCAGATTACCAACACATAACACATAGTAGGTATTCACTCCATGTTTATGGCATCGAGTTGATCTGGAATAAAAGTTCACCATTTGTTTAGGCAGCAAGACTGCCATCCCGATCATGAGTGCCGTGGTGAAAGGAGGGGCTACAGGTCCATAAATCCTTAGGGGTCACGTTTCCTCGGGGAGGGTTTCCTGTCTCAAAATTCATTTCCTTCTCAGCATTTTTACTTGACTTTCCTTCTTATCCTAGAATTCTCATCTTCACAAAGTCTTACTGCTCATCCAAAAGAGGTCATTTATTTTTTAATTATTTTTTCAAAAGAGGTCATTTAAAGACTAAAGTTGCTAAAGGAAAGTGATGTCCTAATAATTAAATTTGATTGAGTTTCAGCAACCTTATGCTCTCCTCTGCCTGTGTCTTGTTTAGACCACTTAAGTGAAAATGAACGGACAGGTAGATGATGATGATTAATAGATAGATAGGTAGATAGATAGGCAGGCCAACTAACAGACAGATGGACAGGCAGATTGTCCTGAAAATGTGTGCCATGAATAATCCTAAAGAACAATAATTCTGGAAATTGCTTAGGTATGAATCATTGAATAATTTTTCTAGTTAAATTATTTCCTTGATGTAATTTTTGTCTTCAGCTCGTATTCACAGTTGTTTGCATTCTCCAGCCCCAGAGAGAAGCTGAGGAGGTGGCTGCTCAGTAGCAGGGGGAACGAGTTGACTCCTCCATCCACCAACCTCACTTAATGAAAGCAAATAGTTACAGACCCTAATGAATAGTGGTGGGAACCCCGCGGCTGGAATTCTGAATATAAAAGGATGACAGTGCTTCTTTAGAATGGGGGTCATGGCGAACCGGCCCACCTAAGATCCGAACCCAGAGCAGAGCATGTAACAAATGGTGTTATAACAAAATGGTGTCTTAAACATACATTAAAAAAGAACATTCTATCTACCTTTCTCTCTAAATTTCTTTGTAGTTTAAAGGCAGGTGACCATATGAAGAAAGCTTATTTTAAAAGCTATGTATCTTTTAATCTAAGGGCTTATTAAAAATAGGAACAAATGGGGGCGCCTGGGTGGCTTAATCGGTTAAGCGTCCAACTTCGGCTCAGGTCATGATCTCACCGCTTGTGAGTTCGAGCCCCACGTCAGGTTCTGTGCTGACAGCTCAGAGCCTGGAGCCTGTTTCAGATTCTGTATCTCCCTCTCTCTCTGCCCCTCCCCCCACTCACTCTCTCTCTCTTTCTTTCTTTCTCTTAAAAATAAACATTTAAATATATTAAAAATTTGCTTCTAAAAAATAGGAACAAATGTTGGAAAGGTAAGGGTACTGGCACTGGACGTGTGTATTCATGTTCAAGTCCCTAGGAAAACATCAACTTCTCTCTGGCATGGATTTGGTACAAATAAAACATTTATGGAGACTCAACAACTTGTGTTAATCCATAATAGATTATAAAGAAAGGGAAAATAACATTTCCTCAGTGTCTTATTAGCCACTTACCAGGAACTGACTTCTAAAAAAAAGTCCTTTCCTTTTGCAAACAACTTCCCAGAAGCACTATAATCCCCACAGGACATTGTTGAAACAGGTTAGCCCCGGGGTGCCTGCTAGTAAGAGGTGGCTCTCTTAACCATATGCCCACATGGGAGAGTGCAGAGCTGCAGTGTATCCCAGGCATGATTATGGTCACATGGCTAACATTCACTGAACATTGACCATGGGCAAGAAGTCCTCTGCTAAATGCTTTATATGAACCTATGGTGAGTGCTCAGGAAAATTTGTTGACTTGTATAAGTATCATATTTAAGCATTTTTACCACCTGAAGGAACATAAATCTGATCATTATGACAATATATTAATAAAGTTATTGCTATCAGCATTTTCCAAATCAGCTCACTGGTGTTCAGAGAGATGAAGGCACTTGCCCAAGGTCAAGTAGCTTGTAAACCAATGATCTATTTTTTTTAATTTTTTTAAAAATTTTTAAATGTTTATTTATATATTTTTTTGAGAGACAGAGAGAGACAGAGCATGAGCTGGAGAGGGACAGAGAGAAAGGGAAACACAGAATCCGAAGCAGGCTCCGGGCTCCGAGGTGTCAGCACAGAGCCCGACGCAGGGCTCGAACCCATGAACCGCAAGATCATGCCCTGAGCCGAAGTCAGACACTTAACCGACTGAGCTACTCAGGCGCCTCCCCAATGATCTATTTTAAACTTTACAACTCCCATCAGGTTGGGATTATTATCTCCCTTTTATATATGAAGGAACTGAGGCTCGGAGAGATTAAGAAACTTGCTTAGTCACTCAAATAACAAATGGGAGAGCAGAGATATAAAGCAGATGTGACTGAGGCTAAAGAATATATTTAAACCCAAGCCTACAGAGTGATTTTGTACTTGAAGCTATCGCCTACGTGCCCACATCGTTCCCTAAATTGCCTTTCAATAGTCTCCATGACAGTGGGCATCTCTTCTATCTTTACTGAAATTCCCACAATTTCTAGCTGATTACAAAACAAATGAGGGTGCATTATTTATAGAATGTTGCAGTTTATAAATTTTTTTAATGTTTATTTATTTTTGAGAGACAGAGTATAAGTCGCGGAGAGAAAGGGAGACACAGAATCTGAAGCAGGCTCCAGGCTCTGAGCTGTCAGCACAGAGCCCGACGCAGGGCTCGAACCCACGAGTGTGAGATCATGACTTGAGCCGAAGTCGGACGCTCAACTGACTGAGCCACCCAGGCACCCCTAGAATGTTTTAGTTTAAATGCTTGAGTATTGTGATGGTTAATTTTATGTGTCAACTTGACCGGGCTAAGTATGCCCAGATAGCTGGTAAAATGTTATTTCTAGGTATGTCTATGAAGGAGTTTCCAGAGGAGATTAGCATTTGAGTCAGTAGATTAAGTAAAGATCATCACCCTCAGCAATGGCCATCATCCCATTCACTGAGGGCCCAAATAGAATAAAAAGGCAGAGGAAGGACAAATTTGCTCCTTCTTCTTGAGCTGGGACATCTGTCTTGTCCTACCATCAAACCTAGAACTCCTGGTTTTTAGGCCTTTGGACGCAGACTGAATTATACCGTTCTGAATTCTACAACTGGCTTCCTGGTCCTCCAGTTTGCAGGTGGCAGATTATGGGACCTCTTGGCCTTAATAACTGCATGAGCCAATTCATATAGTGTTATATGAATTGGAGATATATCTATATCAATATTGATATCGACATAGGTATCTCCATTCTATTGGTTCTACTTCTCTGGAGAATCCTGATTAATGTTAGTATTACCTGGGAAAACACTTCAGGCAAGCTATGCCATCAGACTGGCTAGTTTTTGCATTGGACCTGAAGGGATGATAATACATGCAATGTTTGCATTTGGAGGTGTAACAAATGTAAAGAAGACAATGTAGGGGCACCTGGGTGGCTCAGTTGGTTGAGCATCTGACTTCGGCTCAGGTCATGATCTCACCACTCATGAGTTTGAGCCCCGCGTTGGGCTCCATGCTGACAGCTGAGAGCCTGGAGCCTGCTTCGGATTCTGTGTCTCCCTCTCTCTCTGCCCCTCTCCCATTCACGCTCTGTCTCTTTCTGTCAAAAAATAAATAAACATTGAAAAAATTTAAAAAAGGAAGACAATTTAGAATGCCACTGTAAAAATAACTGATGACAGTCTAAATTGATGCAGTTTGGAAGGGAAAGAATTCACAGGAGAAACATGATAAAAACTATGTGAAAAGCATTATAATGTAAGTATGTATAATTCTGAGATACCAGACTTCCCCATATGCTAAATTGAGGTATGCATGACTGAGATTTTAAAAAAAAAATCAAGGTTTTTTCCTTTTTTAAAAAAGTAATTTTCTTGTGCTACCTTTGAAGCTAAATGAATAAAATCAAGTGTGACCTTATCATAAAGTTATTTACACCATTTATCTTAAAGATGGTCTCCATTGGGAGGAAAAAGAGATTGAATCCATAATATTTTAATCTATTGCTGTTGGTGTGCATAAGTCACATATTTCTATATCTAGTGTTTGCATATTGATTGTAGCTTGACCTTAACAATTTATCATTTAGTCTCCTACCATCACCCTCCATGATAGATGTTACGGCTAAGGGTCTAGCAGCAATTTCATTATAGACCCCACATTTCAGGGTTTCATAAATAAGCAGTCAAAATCTACTGCGGGCTATGAGATGTTTTAGTTTGCATATCCATATTCTCATTTTAGTTCCATATTGTGGCTTCCATCCATCATTCATAGAATCATTTTTCATTTTCAGAGGCATTTCCTATAGGAATCCATTTTAATGACCATCAAGTGAGGGGGAAACTTGCAACAAGAAGGGAAAGGTGTTAAATCCCATTTCTTCCTACCAATATAAATAAATACATTGAATGAATTAATGAATAATACAAATTCTGCTCTGATACAGATAAAGTTTACAAGTGCTTACAGAATTAATAAGCATATAAACTGTTTATTAATGGTCATGCACAGTAAATGTATGCTTAATGAATAAACGACAAGTAAGTTAAATATTGTAGAAGATATAATTTTAAGAGCATGCCCATACCCTCAATCAACTTATCATCTAACAGGGGACATAAGATGTAGAAAGAATAATTATGGAAAAAAATAATTCTGGAATGGGATTTAATACTTTTCCCTTCTCTTTGCATGTTAAATGTCAAATTAGTAGTCCTAGAAGAGTTTTGAGAAAAAATGTATTTGTTAGCGCCTCTACAGATGTTCAGCTATCCAACTGATGAGCCCAAAGAGGGGTAGATTGGTCTCAGGCAATCTTTAGAGTCTTCAGAGAAAGCATGGCCTTGCTTGCATCTTAATTTTGCACTTACAGCCTCCAGAATTGTGTTGTTGTAAGCCACCCAGTCATGATAATTTGATAATACAACCCTAGGAAACTGGTTTATTTCTTTTTAGCAAAGATGCATTGTTCAATGGATAAAGAATGTCTTGGAATAGCTAACTTATGGATCTTGTTAATTATCTGAGGACCAGGCCTGGGCTCTGGCTGCAAATGTGCCGACTGTGCTATTAGCATTCCTGGTCATCCCCAATCCCTTCCCACTTGATAGAGTTGGTTGCTGTACCACATACACTTGGTACAAAGTACCGTATGCTTGCTCTGAGTCCAGTGTTTGGTAGTGCTGGGGAGGAGAAACTTTACCTTTCAAGATTCTTCTAGCTGGTCTAAGAATTAAATTGATATGAGAGATTAAGAGGGGGGAACAAAAGCAAAGTTTAATTATGTGTGCATGAAGGCCCAATAATAAAATTGAGACCCAAGGAAATGACCAAGGCAGAAGCTTTTATACAATTTAGATAAAGAAGCATAAATCTGTGAGGAATTGACACAACAGAGAAAACTTGTTTGGAAGTGTCAGTTAGTAAGGAATTCTTAACAGGATTTGGGGCTACGGTAGTGAATCAGTTAAAGTTGCTTTACACAGCCTTCTTGGCCCTGAATTCCCTGTCTCTGGTGATAAGGCTGTCTCTTTCCCTCTGGGCACAGGGCGAGTACTTTTCACACGGGATTTAATTCCTGCCTTCAGTGGGACAAAAGAGGGTTGGAGTATCCTTTTTGCATCAGCTCTTTCTTAAATCACTTTAATTCAAAATAATCAATATGCTATTGTAGCATATTTTGGGTTGGCCTTCCCTGGGTTCCCACAGTAGAATTGGGGACAGCTATGGTGCCCTAGACAAAACACTGTATTCTGAGTTCGAGACAGAACATGCTGCCTATTAGAAATGTGATGAGGTATGTTGTGTATTGTTTTGGCCTTGTTTTCATCATCTGTAAGGCAGGAATCATTTTTGATTCACAAGATTGCTATGGATAAAATGTGAAGGCACAGAGCCCAATTCCTGGCCCTCTGCACCGTTGGTTAGTCTTCCCCTTGCTCCCAATAGGCCTCTCATTTTCTCTTCTGTCTTCCTTTACACACCCTCACTCTTTCACAATGGGAATACTGCACGGATTTTTTTTTAAGTAAGCTCTATGTGCAACGTGGGACTTAAACTCATGACCCTGAGATCAAGAGTTGCATGCTCTACCAACTGAGCCAGCCAGGTGCCCCCTGAACACGGAATTTTTAAAAGATGTGGTATTAACTCACTCAGTGACAGTTATGGGGAACTAAGTTTTTCCCAAAAGCAGTAAAATAAGTATAACATCCAAAGGGCCAACATTTGTGAAATATTATTTTAAATTTCAAGTATATGCCAGTGAGATTTAATAAGACATAGTTGCTCCCCACCTCAACCACCATATTTCAAGAAATATTCTCCCAGAATGGATTCTAATAATATTAATTTGCAATACCAAACATGTTTACTAGATACCTGAAAGATACTGTATATGGCTTGAGGCAAAAATTGATTGCTTTCAAAATCAGAAAATGAGCCATGAATCCCTATTGAGTAGATAACTAGAAGAAGTAATTAAAGGACATTATAGGACAATGTAAGTATTATAGTTCACTAACACAGAAGATTTGTTAGAAATATTTGGTGCACTTTTCATTACAGAGATTTAAATCCCATTTTTAGAATTATGCCTACCTTAGATGATTCTCTTCTCTGTCTCATTGTGATTCTCCACAGCCATTCCCCACTTGACATATATAAAAGATAAATGGTTGAAACAGAGGACTTTGAGAAAGGTATGAACTTATCCCAATAGGAGTAAAAATAAAGTAGGTTCACTCTGCTTTCTTTGTTTCTGTATCTATATCTATATGTCACAATTAACTTCTAGAAACTTTAGACATTGTGCAGACTCACTTTCTTGAATTCTTAGTGATAACAGCTTCTATATCATTTTGGAAGGAAGAAGGGTAAAAGGTAAAAAGCAGTTTGGAGTGCTCTTTTTCTTTTTTTATGTTTGTTTTGCCAGATGTATAGCACAAATTGATCTTACTTAGTTTGTCATTTCTGGGAGAAAGCTTTGAGGAAGGTCTCACTGATTGTCTCCTAAAGGTATGCATTAGGGAATTTGATAACCCTTATTCTTCAAAAAGCACACAGAAACTGAGAAAGCATCCTTTTAAAGGTACAGTGAGTTTGGAAAAAAGTAAGGGACATGTCTAGAGGTAAAAGGCAAGAAGAGATGAAGGCTAGTATCCTTAAAACAAGAACTTGCTTGGGTTTGAATGGTCTCATATGGGCCCGCCTGTCTTTGAGCTGGACTTCAGGCCTCTGTGTAAGGGAAGTTGGGGAACAGCAAAAATCCACTGGTCAAAGCCCAGAGAGACAACACGGTTGTCAGTGTCCTGAGGTTTGTGGGAGGAGGGAGCTTCCCTGACTGGATTTAACCAGGGGCTTCCCGTCGGTGGCTTTTCAGGTTAAACTGACACCATATACAAAGCATAGAAACTCTTAAGATGAGATACTAATATAAAAACTGTTACCAGCTGGTATGAGCAGAAGCAAACACAAGATCTCTTCGGAGAGACATGCCATGAGCTCCTGAAAATCACAACTGTCAAACATAAAGCCGAGGATGAATTTCCAATCCACATTTCCAAAACCACGAAGACACAATCCAACATGAGAAGCAACTGACATGCAAAACAGCAGGATGATGTTTCTAAGAACTGTAGACCATAAAACACTTAACATAAAAGTCTATAAACTGGGTATGTTTAAAAAAATAAAGATATAAATCTAGGGGCGCCTGGGTGGCTCAGTCGGTTAAGCATCCCACTTTGGCTCAGGTCATGATCTTACTTAGTTTGTCATTTCTGGGAGAAATGAGTTTGAGTTTGAGTCCTGCACCGGGCTCTGTGCCGACAGCTCAGAACCTGGAGCCTACTTCAGATTCTGTGTCTCTCTCTCTTGGCCCCTCCCCTACTCTCTGTCTCTCAAAAATGAATGTTAAAAATTTTTTAAAGATACAAATCTAAAATATGACAGAAGAATGAGATATTATTAAAAACGGATCAACAGAACTTCTGGAAATGAAAAATATAATTGTTACACTTAAACTTCGGTGGCTCTCCTAGGAAAATATCATAGAGGAACTTTTCACATGTGTGTCAGCCTTTATATTATTAAACGTTTCTCCAAAGAGACAAGGGATAAGTCCCAATTTCACACAGACCACTCTGTTATAGAAAAAAAAAACTCACTTAATGAAACTAGCAAAACTTTAAAACCAAAAGTGAGCAAGGAGAATATAATGAGGAAAATGATAGGACAACATTCTCATGAACATAGATGTAATCATCATTAATAAAATGGTAGCAAAACAGATCCAGCAGTATTTTTAAATGACAAAGTTAGTTTCACCTCAGAAATGTAAAGATGGTCTTACATTTGAAAATCCATTAATTTATCATTTTACCTATTAAAGCAGTAACTAATATGGTCATCCTCATATGTGCAGAAAAAAAAGTTTGATAAAATTCAACATCCATTCTTTATTATACAAGAAAAAAAGAAACTTCAGCAAAGCAAGAATAGAAGAAATGTTTATTAGTCTGATAAAGGATACCTATAAAAAATTCACAGAAAACATTATACTTAAGTGTGGAAAACTTTCATTTGAAATCTGGAATGAGGAGCAGCTGGGTGGCTCAGTCAGTTAAGCATCTGACTCTTGATCTCAGCTCAGGTCTTGAGCTCAGTGTCATGAATTCAAGCCCCATGTCGGGCTTCATGCTGGGTGTGGAGCCTACTTAAAAAAATATATATATAAAATCTGGAATGAGAAAAGTTTCCCCAACTTCATTACTTTATTCAACACCATGCTTAACACCTGAGTCAGTGCAATAATGCAAGAAAAGAGAAGATGTAAGGATTAGAAAAATGCTACTCATTATGTGCATACGATAATCATTTATGTACAAAATCCAAAATATGTACAAATAAATTATTAGAATTAACGAGATGATTTAGCTAAGTGTTGGGATGGATGATAAACACACATCAAAGGTATTTCTATCCTCCAACTATGTGCAGTTAGAAAATATAATAAAAATGTTACCAGTTATAGAAGGATCAACAATTATAAATTACCCAGGAATAAATCTCACCCCAAAATGTGCAAGACCTTTGAGGAGAAAACTATAATTTCAATGAAAAGGTATTAAAGAAATCTAAGTAAATAGAACACCACATTCATGGATTAGAAAGCTCTATGATAAAAAGATAGAAATCATCCCCAAGTTGGTTTATAAAGACAATAAAATTCCAGTTGAAATCCATACATTTTGTTGTGGAGCTTGAGAGGTTAATTCCTAAAAATTTATTTGGGAAATCAAATAGTCCCAGAGTAGTCCTGAAGTAGCCACCAATGTCTGGGAAGGTGTTACCTTACCAGGTTTTAGTAATTTTTATGAAGCTATGGCAATTAAAACATCATGGGATGTTGGCTGAGAAAGAGACAAACAGATGAGCAGTATAGAAAAGAAGGCCTAGAGATGGAATCCACATATTCAGTAACTTAAATTATGACAGAGGTGGCCTTGCAAATCACTTGGGAAAGGAAGATTCTTCAATAAAAGCTGATGGGACAAATGCTTATTCATATAAAAAAAACAATCAGTTCCAGGTGAATTAAAGATTTAAATGTGGCCAAAATTAGAATGGAAGTAAATAACATAGAAAGCACAAACTACAAAGACAATGTTTTAGATTCAACCATATTAAGAACACTGTCAATATTCTCAAATCAACCAACATGATACACCACATGAATTAAAAAAAAAGGACAAGAAGCATATGATCCTGCCAATAGATGCAGAAAAAGCATTAGACAAAATACAGCATCATCAGGAACAAGACAAGGATGTCCACTCTCATCACTGTTTTTCAACATAGTACTGGAAGTCTTAGTCTCAGCAATCAGACAACAAAAAGACATAAAAGGCATCTAAATTGGCAAGGAAGAAGTCAAACTTTAACTATTTGCAAATGACGTGATATTCTATGTAGAAAACCTGAAAGAGTCCACCAAGAAATTGCTAGAACTAATACCTGCATTCAGCAAAGTCACAGCATATAAAATCAACATGCAGGAATCTGTTGCAGTTCTATATACCAACAATGAAGCAGCAGAAAAAGAAATCAAGGAATCTATCCCATGTGCATTTGCACCAAAAACAGTAACATACCTAGGAATAAACCTAACTAAAGAGGTAAAAGATCTCTACTCTGAAAACTATAGAACAGTTATGAAAGATATTGAAGAGGAATGAAAGAAAAAGAAAAGCATTCCATGCTCATGGATTGGAAGGACAAACATTGTTAAAATGTCTATACTGCCCAAAGAAATCTACACATTTAATGCAATCCCTATCAAAATACCATCAGCATTTTTTGCAGAGCTAGAACAAACAGTCCTAAAATTTGTATGGAAACATAAAAGATCCTGAATAGCCAAAGCAATTCTGAAAAAGAAAAAACTGGAAGCATCACAATTCTGGATCTCAAGCTATATTACAAAGCTGCAGTCATTAAGACAGTATGATACTGGCAGAAAATTAGGCACATAGATCAATGGAACAGAATAGAAAACCCAGAAATGGACCCACAACTATATGGTCAACTAATCTTCCACAAAACAAAAAATAATATTCAATGGAAAAAAAAAGATAGTCTCTTCAACAAATGGTGTTAGGAAAACTGGACAGCAACATGCAGAAGAATGAAACTGGACCACTTTCTTGCACCATACACAAAAATAAATTTGAAATGGATAAAAGACCTGAATATGAGACCGAAAACCATCAAAATCCTAGAGGAGAACACAGGCAACAACCTTTTTGACCTTGGCCGCAGCAACTTCTTACTAGACATGGCTCCAGAGGCAAGGGAAACAAAAGTAAAAATGAACTACTCGGACTTCATCAAGATAAAAAAAAAAAAAAAAGAACACTGGGGCTTCTGCACAGTGAAGGAAACAATCAACAAAACTAAAAGGCCACCTACAGAATGGGAGAAGATATTTTCACATGACATATCTGATAAAGGGTTAGTATCCAAAATCTGTAAAGAACTTATCAAGCTCAACACTCAGAAAACCAAATAACCCAGTTAGGAAATGGGCAGTAGACATGAATAGACACTTTCCCAAGAAAACATCCAGATGGCTAACAAATGAAAAGAAGCTCAACATCGTTCATCATCAGAGAAATACAAATCAAAACCATGAGATACCACCTCTCACCTGTCAGAATGGCTAAAATTAACAACACAAGAGCAAACAGGTGTTGGCGAGGATGTGGAGAAAGGGGAACCCTTTTTGCACTTTTGGTGGGAATGAAAACTGGTGCAGCCACTCTGGGGAACAGTATGGAGTTTCCTCAAAAAACTAAAAATAGAACTATCCTATGACTCAGCAATTGCATTACTTGGTATTTACTCAAAGGATCCAAAATACAGATTCAAAGCAGTACATGCATCTTGATGCTTATAGCAGTATTAGCAACAATAGTCAAACTGTGGGAAGAGCTCAAATCTCCATCCACTAATGAAAGATGTGGTGTGTGTGTGTGTGTGTGTGTGTGTGTGTATATATGTATATGTATATATATATAAATACATATAGATATATGAATGATGTGGTATATATATGTATATATACACACACACACAATGGAATATTATTGGGCCATCAGAAAGAAAGAAATCTTGAATTTGCTACGATATGGATGGAGCTACAGTATATTATGCTAAGTGAAATAAGTCAATCAGAGAAAGATTTCATTCTTATGTGGAATTTAAGAAGCAAAACAGATGAACATATGGGAATGGGGATAAAAGAGGAGAGAGGGAGATCACAAGAGACACTTAATGATCAAGAACAAACTGAGGGTTGATTGAGGGAGGTGGGTGGGGGATGGGCTACATGGGTGATGGGCATTAAAGAAGGCACTTGTTGGGGCACCTGGGTGGTTCAGTCAGTTAAGCGTCTGACTCTTGATTTCCACTCAGGTCGTGATCTCATGGTTTGTGGGATTGGGCCCCGTGTTTGGCTCCACACTGACAGCATGGACCCTGCTTTGGAATCTCTCTCTCTCTTTCTCTCTCTCTCTCTCTCTCTCTCTCTCCCCCCTCCCTCGTACACACCGTACACACACACACACACACACACACACACACACACACACACACTGTCTCTGTCTCTCAAAATAAATAAATAAATAATCTTAAAAAAAAGAGAGCTCTTATTGTGATAAGCATCAGGTGTTGTATATAAGTGATGAATCACTGAATTCTACTCCTGAAACCAATATCGTACTGTAAACTAACTACAATTTAAATTAAAATTAAAAAAAGGAAAAAAAAGATTAAGAATACCATTCTCTTTTTTTAAAATGTTTATTCAGTTCTGAGAGAAAGAGAGAGACAGAGCATCAGCGGGGGAGGGGCAGAGAGACAGGGAGACACAGCATCTGAAGCAGGTTCCAGGCTCTGGGGTGTCAGCACAGAGCCCAACGCGGGGCTTGAATCCACGAACTGTGAGATCATGACCTAAGCCAAAGTCAGGCGCTTAACCGACTGAGCCACCCAGGCGCCCCAAGAATACCATTCGTAAAAGACACATAAATACAACTCAAAGACAAGACATGTTAGGAGAAAAACATTGAAACACATGTAATTGACAACAAATTAGTAGGCACAGTATTTAAAGAACACATTAAAAAATGCACAGGGGCCCCAGGTGGCTCAGTAGGTTAAGCATCCGACTTTGGCTCAGGTCATAATTTCATGGTCCGTGGGTTCGAGCCCTGCGTTAGGCTCTGTGCTCACAGCTCAGAGCCTGGAGCCTGCTTTGGATTCTGTGTCTTCCTCTCTCTCTGCCCCTTCTCTGCTCACTCTCTGTCTCTCTCTGTCTCAAAAATAAATAAACATTAAAAAAGTTTTAAAAAATGCACAAATAATCCAACAAAAAAGCATACCAAATAATTCACAGGTGCTTTACATAAGAAGCACAAATGGAAAATAAATATCTGAAAAGATGTGCAGCCTCATTAGTAATTAGGAAAGTGCACATTACAGTCATGGAGCATCATTTCATACTCATAAGCTTATCCGCAAAGAAAAGTCTAATAATACCAAATATTAGGATGTGGAGCAACCCAAAGTTGTCATTACTCTACACAGGACCATACATTGGTTCAAGACGTTTGAAAGATAATTTGCCATTATCTCAAAAATTTGGAGGTGCTCATCCCCCATGACCCAGGAAGTCATCTCTCAGATTCTTACCCCAATGTCTTGTGCCGATGACCAAGGAGATGTATGTAAGGATTTTCATAATTTCTTCATTTATGATTGCAAAAACCTGAAACAACCCAAGTATCTGTCAATAGTAGAAAAAATAAATATATTCTGATATAGTCAAAAAATAAATGTCAAGTATAATGAAAAATTAATAAATTACAGCCATGAAACGACATGGTTTTTACTACAAGAAACTGTAAGAAAATAACTGTGAGTTAAGGGGGAAAAAACACATTCAGCATGCTTCCATTCATAAAACACTCAAAGACAGGCAAACGTAAACAATATAATGTTTAGGGATACGAATACATATAATAAAATATGAAGAAAAGTAAGGGGCTGATATATGCAAAATTCCCATTATTTGGATGGCTGGAGATAGGAAATCAGAAGAAGCACGCATTAATATTTATTAGATTATTATGTTTCATAGTCTACACTTTTTATAAACATCCCCTTGCGTCTACTCCTTAGGAAAAATAAGTGGAAGCAAACAAACAAACAAACCAAAACAGAATCCAACCAAACAAACCAAACACTAAAAGAACAACAACCCAAAATGTCACCAAACGGGAGCAACAGCACTCAAAGGTGTGCATCAGCGCAACTGGTGACCTCCATATTTGAGAAAGTCCCGGATTGGTTGTGGGGAGAGCGGCAGGTGGGGGGGGTGTGGGGTCGGGAAGGGGCCTGTAAGGGCGGAGCTCTGCAAGCTAATGCTAAGAAAGCCTAAGACCTAGGAAAGCAACATTTTAATTATGAGCTCACTTTTCAGCATAAAATCTGTCCGTCAAACGGAAGTCAGTGGAGTGTATTTCTGTGTCAGCACAGGGCATATTGGGGTGGGGACGGGGAAGCAGGACAAAGGTGGAATATGCTGTGACTGCTTCATTGTTGTACTTCAAAATGCTTTTGTGAAAGCCCTGAAAATCGCATTATGTGTTCATGAGCAACTTTCTCAAGCACATTTATTTTTAGCTGAGGTAAAACAACTTTGAGTAAATGGATATTGTTACTGACTGTTAGCATTCACGCTAAACTCGCTGCCTGCAATCCAATGAGAAGAGACTGGTTAACAGCCTGTTCGCCATTTTATGGCGGAGTTAATGAAATCTTGATCTAGAATGTTCCTAAGGTCCTTTATCATTTGGAGCCTCCACAACTCTCTGTTTAACAGCACTCAGTAGGAAAGGGTCACTTTCACCTCAGTCCTGGCTTGGGAGACGTGCTGCCTCTGGGGTCAGTCCCTAGCCCATGCCTGACATGACAGAGACGCTGCAACCAGAGGTGGGCCCGAGAGCTGGCCCAGAGAGAGGTCAGAATCATTACCCCTTCTAGAGGATGTCTTCAAGCCATCAAACTGTCAGAGTTTTCTGCTTGCCACCACACTGATCTGGTTGTCGGGAGATGTGCCTTCTAGTCCTGTCTCTGACTTAACACAGCATGTGCCTTTGGGCATGTTGTTTCAGGGTTTCTCGGTTTCTCCATCAGTAGCAGGGAAGGTTTCGGTCACGTGATCTCTGAAGCCTCTGCAGAGGTCAGACACGCTAGGCTTGTGTGATCCCAGCTGATTTAATCAAGTTTCATGGTCCCTTGCTGAGGTATGTTGGTGAAGGACCCATACTCAAGCCTATTAAATGGATGGATAAATAAAACAACAAAACCCGCAAGCATGCAGAAGCTGTGGCTTTCAAAAGTCTAAGAAAAAGCATATACCGTGGACATATAGCTGATCCTACCTCTCTACCATGTCATTTATTTTTCCAGTTTTACCAATAGTAGAGGATAAACACTTTAGAGTGAAACGTAGAAAAGTTGGAGGAAGACATTGTGACAGATTAAGAGTACTGATAGTAATAATTCTGTGATTGTTAAAATTAAGTTTCACAGAAATATTTCTAGGATGAAATTTAAAGAAACTGTATTGTTCTTCTGCCCCCTTGTGGAACGTATGATGTACTACAGCAGCCCAAGTCCTACATCCTTTGCAAAACAGGTTCACTCAGTTCCAAAGAGGTTAAAAGGTTTTCTCTGTAAGAGCCCAAAGCTCATTCTTTTGTGTTTTTCCCCACCTGGCCCCCAAAGCCCATTCTGTACATTTGCAGAATATTTTGTTATAATTTTTAATTTTATTACTCAATTTCAAAGAAATGTTTTTCTGCACAACTTTGAGCGTTCTTTAGAGTTCTAAATTTTTTTCTGAGAGGCATCCAGCTTGAGAGATTGACTACTGTATATCTAAAATGTTTACGCTCCCCTACCCTGCATAGGCTTACTTAGACTGTGTATAATTTAAAAATCACTAGTGTAAAAACTGTTGACTGTCATGTTTTTGAGGAAATGAATACAGTTTGATTCTAAAATATATGTTGATTAGGGGCACCTGGGTGGTTCAGTAGGTTCAGGTCATGATCTCATGGTTGGTGAGTTCGAGCCCCGCACTGGGCTCTGTGCTGACAGCTCAGAGCCTGGAGCCTGCTTCAGATTTTGTGTCTCCCTCTCTCTCTGCCCCTCCCCTCATTCACACTCTGTCTGTCTGTCTCTCAAATATAAATAAACATTAAAAAATTTAAAAAATGTAGAAAAGTACAAAGAAGAAAAACCACCAATATTTTCAATAACTGGTATTGACTCAATTATTTTATTCCAGCTTGTTTTCCTAAATATATTTATCATTGTACATTGTAGGCAGTTAGTAAACAATTGGTGAGTATACATTTTTAAAAATATTTTTATTTGTTTTTGAGAATGCAAGTGGAGAGGGGCAGAGAGGGGGACAGAAGATCTGAAGTGGGCTCTGCTCTGACAGCAGCGAGCCCGATGTGGGGCTTGAGCTCACCAGTTGCAAGATAATGACCTGAGCTGAGGTTGGACTGAGCCACCCAGGTGCGCCTACATTTTTTTTCATAAAATGTCCTTTGTAAACATCATTTTAACTTCTTAAATATTCATTCAAGTTACTGTGGAGTTAACCACATTTCACTATATTTGTATGATACATGATATGTCTTCAGAAGATATTTTCCAGAAGGATTGTATTATTTTATATCTCTCACTGAACCCTCACCGAAGTTGCATATTATTTTTTTTTATTAAATCAAAGGATGAAAATGTATCTCACTTGAACTTCCATCCTTGCATCCATCCATTTGTGTTTATATAGGCATACACACATATACACACACATGCATGTGTATACATGATATATATATAGGGAGAAAGGTCATCACCTTTTGGCATTTTTTTTCATTTCTTTTTTTATTGAAGTATAGTCAACATGCAATATTAGTTTATATGTGCAACATACTGATTCGACATTCGTATCTACTGCAAAATGCTCACCATGGTAAGTGTAGTTACCATCTGTCAGTATACAAAGTTATTACAACAATATTGACTATATTCCCTAATGCTGTACTTTTCATCCCCATGACTTGCTTATTTTATAACTGGAAGTTTGTATCTCTTAATCTCCTTTGCCAACCATGTACATCCCCCAACACCTTCCCCTCAGGCAACCACCAGTTTGTCCACTGTATTTATGAGTCTGTTTCTGGATTTTGTGTGTTCATTTGTTTTGTTTTTTAGATTGCTCATGTGCATGAAATCATATGGTATTTGCCTTTCTGACTTATTTCACTTACCATAATACTATCTAGGTCCATCCATGTTGTAAATGGCCACATTTCATTTTTTTATGGCTAATGATATTCCACTGTGTATATATACCACATCTTTTTGATCTACTTATCAATTTTTAAAAGATTTTTATTTTCTTAAGTAATCTCTGCACCCAACGTGGGGCTCGAACTCATAATCCAAGACTGAGAGTTACACGCTCTACTGACTGAGTCAGCCAGGCGCCCCTGTCCCTTTACCTATTGGTGGACACTTGGCTGCTTCCATATCTTTGCTATTTTAAATAATGCTGCAATAGACTTAGGAGTGCATACATCTCTTCAAATTGGTGATTCATTTTCTTTAGGGTAACAAAATTGGTTTATTTTCATTTTTTCCTTACAGCATTAACAAACGATTAATTACTCATCATGGATTTTTGCCTTTTATCATCATAACAAGTCCCTGAAAGTATTTTCTTACCATTTAGTAGAGGATATATTGAAAATACTGAAAGCATTTTCTTTTATTGATGGTATTACATTTGGTATTACTTTATCAGTTCTCTCATTTTTAATCCTTTGGTTTAATTTTGTTTCAGGGAGATTGTTTTTGTTGCCAGCTCACTGTATTGTTATTTTTCTTTTAACAGATAGGTTTCACACATATGCATTATTGTCTTGCTTCTGTTATTCTGTTTTAAGCTTGATAATTTTAATGTTTCTTACTATTTCTTTTCTACTCTGAGTCCTTTTGTTTTCCTAATTGTTTCCTCTTCCTCACCCTCTTATTCTGCAGGTTCTTCTTTCACTACTAAATAACCCATAATCCAAGTAAAGATCCTTATAAAATTAAACAGGAATCGTTTTTTAAAGGAGGTAGAAGTTTACTGAATATACCGCAAGGGAGCAGCGAGCAGGAAGGCAAAGGAGACCGTCTGCCAGGAGGCGGTGGTGGGGGACTATAGTTAAAGGGCAGAGTGAGGAGGTATGGGAACATAGGGAATTTCCCATTTTTGCTATTTGTGCTTGATTATAAGTAGCTCATTGGCCTATGGATATTTTGAGGTGGGTTGCCTAATGAGCCTGTTTGCATTCAGCACAGTGGTCACTGTGGGCCCTTTTACCTTACTCAGGTTTCCATTGCTCAAACCTGTTGCCCAAAAGCGGTCTCTACAGTCCCCTACCTGCTTCCAGCAATGACGAATCTTTGGCATTTGGGCGGAGATGTCATCTTCAGTGGGTGCTTCATGTGACTGACACGTGTCGGTCCATCAGGGGTTCAGTGAGTCATAGACCAGAGCATTGGTCATAGAGTAACGTTCTGATAGGCAATTTGAGTGAAATTCCTTGGTGGCCTGGACCATGGGGCTTAGGGGGAGGGGATCCTTGTGGAATCATCATCCGTATATGGGATTGTTGGATTCTAGAACACGAATTTAACAAAGAGATTTAACAAAGGGGAACCAATAATTAGGAGCATGAGTATTGAGACCAGGGGTCCTGGGGAAGGGCAGAAGCCAGGATAACCATGACCACGTTTCCTTCCAGGAAGACCGTCCTTGGGTTGCACGGTCCCGGAGAGAGGAAGCCGCCCAGACATGTAGGAAAGTATTTTGTCTGTAGATCAAGATGGCGACTAGATCCGTGGGAACAAAGGGAAAGGGGACAGTGGAAGAAGCAAGGTGGCTGGGAGTCAGCCAGCGTCAGGGAAGGGTCCCAACCCAGTCCTTAACCTCAGGGGGGTTCAGAGAGGGGAAGAAAGGGGTCCTTCCCCCTCATAGGCCAGACAGTCCCACCTGCTTGCCTGACACCTTCAGAGCAAGCCATCGTCTAAGGAGTATGAAGGCTGGACTGCGGGAAAGAGGAAGGGAAGGATCCCCCACTCTCATGGGCGAGGGTGGGCTGGCTGGGTTCCCCTGGGGCTTTGGACCCTCACTGAGGGGTAACCTCTGTCAGTTCCCCCAAGGGAGGGAAAGTGCCGAGAAATTTGCGGAGAATCCGAGGAAAGTCCCACCTGGCAGAGGTTGCCTCTGAGGGCCACCAAATGTGGGGCGACCCGATAGGGTGGAGGTGGGGTGAGGGCGGATGTGGGAGGGGGCAGAGGTGGTGAAGGAATTCACTCAAGACAGAACAAAGGACACAGGAGTTTATTTTCCTGAATACACTGCAAGGGAGAAGTGGGCAGGACAGCACAGGAGAGACTGTACAACAGTAATTACAACAGTAATCTTTTTAAGCTTATTTATTTATTTTGAGACAGAGAGCACGAGCAGGGGAGGGGCAGAGACGGAGGGAGGGAGAGAATCCCAAGCAGGCTCCCTGCTGTCAGCTCAAAGCCCGACATGGGGCTCAAACTCACGAAAAGTGAGATCATGACCTGAGCCAAAATCAAGAGTCTGATGCTTAACTGACTGAGCCACCCAGGGGCCCCACAAACAACAATTTTTGAAGACAAACGTAGTGCAACAGAACGTAGAGGATTTAAGTCTATAGAAATCTAAACCCAAAGATCTTTTCCAGAAATTGTCTTAATTTTTTATACAGTCCAAGTCAGTGTGATATTAGTTAAAACAAATTAATTGGAGGGAATAGATTCCAAATCTGTGAAAAATAATTTTACATATATAAGCTGGCAAAAATGATCACTTTGAATAGTTTCCAAATGTAAAATCAGAAATAATTTACAAGTTCTAAAAAGTTCAGAAATATGAAAATTAATTTTTTAAAAATTTTGTAAAAATATATACCCCATTAGTAAATTGGAGATGGAGTGAGTCAAGAAATACGTTGTTTCTTCTGTATGACATTTTTACAATTATATCATAACGACTATGAAACTTAAATATTGTGAAATAAGACTACACACAGTGATACGTAACCTATTTGAAAAAGCTTTATCATTTCCAGCGACTAGGTTATGGAAAAATCCAATGATTTTTCATGAGAAAAACAAAGGTCTCAAAGCATTCTTGCAGTACACATTAATTAGGCTGGGTTCTAATCCTCTGATTTTCTCTAGGAAGCAACATGATATAATTTGCTATGCTTTTAACCATTACATGCCCACTGAGAAGTACAGGCAAAGCAAGTTAAAACATGTCGATTTTTAGGCTAGAAGAAATTAGTAATTATAAATACAGTGTGCTCAGGACCATCATGGTAATAATGCGTAATTATACACCTGAGTCCTAGGACAGGGGACTCCTTCACCATTATGCATACTGAATTAGTTAGTTTAGCCAAAGACAAATGTGTCCATTCTTTTCTTCATTTTTATTGCTTAGATATTAAAGCCACAAACATTTGAAGGTAATTTTTTGAGTGAAGTTAAAAAAATATATATATATTGAATTTCCTTGGGTCTATGGAGAAAATGAAATTTTCTTTGAGGAGTACTAGTACTGCAGTATTTTAAGTAGTCCAGTTCAATGTTATTTACTCAAAATCGGAAGAATTTAGTTACAAAGAAAAGGAGAAAATTTTCCAAAACTGTGAAGACTTCAGCCAGTTACAGCAGCACAATACAAATCCCTTGAAGGGTGTGTTTAAGAATGCAACCTGACAAGTCTTTGGACTCCTTTTTTTACTGTTCTTTTTCCCCAAAAAGGAAAAGATGCTAAGAAATAATACTGTGGGTTCTCCACGAAATATTTCAAATACTCTACTTTGGCTCCGATATCATTAGACCCAACACACTTATGCAAACTAAGTAAATACCAGTGTAAACCACAGACTTATGTGACTTGTCACTTAAACTTTAGAGTTTGATATCTCAAAGTGTATACGGTAAAACCTTGGTTTGCAAGCGTGCGTGATTTGTTCTGGAAACATGCCTGTAATCCAAAGCACTTGTCTATCAAAGCGAATTTCCCCGTAAGAAATTATGGAAACTCAGATGATTTGTTCCACAACCCAAAAAATATTCACATAAAAATGATTACAATATTGTCATATAATACAAAATAATAAAGAAAATACAAAAGATAAAGAAAAATCAACAAATTAACCTGCACTTCC
>CM053579.1:7758764-7776230 GCA_028646485.1 Cryptoprocta ferox | reverse complement strand
ACTGAGGGCGGAAGGGGAAGGGGGAAAGGTAAAGGGGGGTGATGGTCATGGTGGAGGTCACTTGTGGGGAAGAGCACTGGGTGTTATATGGAAACCAACCTGACAATAAAGTTTAAAAAAATAATAAAATAAATTAATTTTAAAAAAAGAACATGACTTTAAAAAAAAGTTTTTAAAAATAAAATATGATTTTATCATTTTAAACTGGGAGAAATACAGGGCACCTGAGTGGCTCAGCCGGTTGAGCATCTGACTTCGGCGCAGGTCATGATCTCACAGTTTCTGAGTTCAAGCCCCATGTCAGGCTCTTTGCTGACAGCTCGGAGCCTGAAGCCTGCTTCAGATTCTGTGTCTCCCTCGCTCTTTGCCCCTCCCCGCCCCCTTGCTCAAAAATAAACATTAAAAAAGTTAAAAAAAATAAATTGGGAGAAATACACTTTCAAAATGAAGGAAAATGGGAAAAGAAGGAATTTATATATGCAAAAATTAGCCACATTATTAGGTCGCTTATCTTCCTCACATCATGAACAAACAGTATTGCTAAACATTCAAAAGCAAAAATAAGGTACATTTTTGCCCTTGGAGGTACAGTAAGTTTCCAACAAAGATGAAAAGAATGTCTCTTTGCTGGTGGACTCCCTCATTGATTTTCATCTGGAGATCGAATGAATAAGTTCTTGTCCAGTCTCTCAGTACTTATGTAGTTGGACACGGACTGAACACTGGCGTGGGCATGTAAAATAACATTCATGTAATTCTATGGACAGACATATATGTGCATCTACATATCAGAGCATGCAGACACATGCACGCGCGCACACACACACCCACAGAAGCTAAAATGGCATGCTTATTCAAATAACTAAAGCCAACATTATTTCTGAGTTTAGATGGCAGGAGGATCATAAGCATAATCACACACAATTCCCTACTCCTAACTAAATAAATATACAAATAGGAAAAACAGTTTTCATCAGCAATGAAAAGAGACTAGGTTTGCCACATCGCCAAGTTCTGAAAGCTACAGAGTATACTGAAGGAACCCATTTTGACAGAAAGTGATCTTTCCAGGAAGTAAGTTGTAGGAGACTCCTGTAGAACTGGCACTGATATTTTGGGGCGCCTGGGTGGCTCAGTCAGTTGAGCACCCAACTCTTGATTTCGGCTCAGGTCACGATCCCAGGATAGTGGCCTCAAGCCCCGCATCAGGCTCTGCACTGAGCGTGGAGCCTGCTTGGGATTCTCTCTCTCCCTCTGCCCCTCCCCAACTCACATGCTCTCTCTCTAAAATAAAATAAAAAAAAGAACGGACACTGACATTTTGTAACTTACAGTTATGGCTGATGTTACATGTGACTGAATATAAAGACAAAACGGGAGCTGTCACGAGATACCACTGGGTTTCTTCTCACTTCTGGAGACGGGCATCTTTAAGATTTCATACTCATCTAAGTCAGCACCTAGATGTCTACTAAGTCAAAGCAACAGACCAAACGGAAAACAAGACTTATCGGGGAGGAAGCGGGAAGACCCTCGCCCTATATATCCTGACCCTTTGGGTGGCTCAGAGCAGAAGCTTTTAGATAGCAATGTTTTGGATACAATTTCTTGACTTCCTGAATTAGCGTCAACTGATGTTGCTTAGTTTTCTTGCGTGAGGTCATAGGTCCAGGCTGGAAGAGAGAAGGTAGTGTACTCAGAGTAGGAACCGTGGGCATTCGGTTCCGGTCTTTATGTAACTTACTTGTGCCTTCACAGGCTGCTCAAGTGCGATCACGTACGGTCCCCTTCCATTTGATGACGGAGTGCTGCTGTGTGTGCCCAGTCTCCTGGCTTGGTGGACCAGGTGACGTGCAGGTCACGATGTGCAGCTCAGCCTGCACTGTACATCTGGGTCCCGTGGCCAAGCGTTCAGTCTCTACTTGGGCCCAGTAGAGGACCAAAAGCTGTTTCCTTTTTTTTTATGTTTATTTACTTATTTTTGAGAGAGAGAGAGAGAGAGAGGGAGAGAGGATCTAAAGCAGGCTCCGAGCTATCAGCACAGAGCCCGTCACGGGACTCGAACTCACAAACTCTGAGATCATGACCTGAGCTGAAGTTGGACACTTAACAAACTGAGCCACCCAGAGCCACCCAGGTGCCTCCCGAAAGCTTTTTCTTAAAAGAATAGTTACCTGAGGGTGATGATAGGGCCTTGCTCCAAAATCCTAGAGGCCTGCACTGTGGTGCACCGACCTGGGCGTGCCAAGGGGATGCCACACAGCACCCTATCCACACTGACACTTTGAGCGCCATGGGATCTGACGGATCACGTGGCCCAAGTGACAGAGCAGCTTCCGAGGTAACCTGGACAGACTGAGGAAACTTCTCTTGCTCTGGGCCCTATTCAAAATGAGCAGCTCTTCCGGGTACTCAGCAACAAGACAAAGTACCACCCCCGGCTGAGGAAGGTGTTGCCTACAAAACCCAGGAGACCCACGAGGTGTTGTGCCTCATTTTTGTTTGTACGAGGTGCAAGGTGCGACGGTGTATTCTTTACCTCGGAACGGATTCCTCCATGGGCCCCACACCACTATATCCCTAGAAACGTCACTGACATACAAGGCCCCTAAGTTCAGTCAGATTTATATCCCACCTTGACATGCAAATGTCTTAGCAGGAAGTCTAGAGCAGCTGCCTTTTCTTGCTCGCTAGGCACAAGCCAACACAACGTCATCAATGTAACGGACAAGTGTGATGCGGTTTCTAGAAAAAACAAAAGACGGTCGAGAGCTCTGGGAACTGGGGAGCGATGTCACCCAGGTGGAGGCACAGATTCCCCCCCCTCCAAAGATCAACAACTACATAACCATCTACGGCAGGACACTTTTATTCAACTCTATTTTATGTTATTTTCTCTTTATTTTTCTTCTGTATCTCATTTGAAGAAGTGAACTAGAACCTCACTGGCTTCTGTTTGGGCTCCCACGTGGGGCTTAAAGTCACGACCCTCAATCAAGAACCGAGCTGAGGGGCGCCCGGGGGGCTCAGTCCTTTAAGCATCCGACTTCATCTCAAGTCACAACCTCCTGGTTCGAGGGTTCGAGCCCCGCGACCGGCTCTGTGCGGACAGCTCAGAGCCTAGAGGCTGGAGCCTGCTTTGGATTCTGTGTCTCCCTCACTCTCTGCCCCTCCCCCATGCACACTCTGTCTCTTGCTCGCTCTCTCTCTCTCTCTCTCTCTCTCTGTCTCTCAAAAATAAACATTAAAAAGAACCGAGCTGAGATCAAGAGTCAGATGTTTATCTGGCTGAGCCAAGCACGCGGCCCTAAGAAAGCTCTTGACCGACAAGAGCACATCTGAGCACGATCAGGAGTCCACTTAAGAAGCTTCGGCAACACAGTGGAACAAAAAACCTGAGAAAGGCTGCACAGTACAGGGTAGAAAGGAAGAACAACTCAATTTGCCCACATCTTCCAGTGCCCCAAGCTGGCACTGCGCTGGCCCAAGGGGGAAACCCGCAGTCAACGGAGCTCCCCTCGCTGGCAGAAGGGGCATGGAGGGCGCCTGGGTGCCTCAGTCAGGTAAGAGTTTGACTCTTGATTTCAGCTCAGGTCATGATCTCACCGGGTCATGAGTTCGAGCCAGGAGTTGGCTTGGAATTCTCCCTCTCTCTCTGCCCCACCCCTGGCTTGCGCTTTCTCTATCTCAAAATAAATAAACTTTAAAAAAAAAAAAAAAAGGAGAGTGGGGTGAGCGGCCCAGGTCCCCAGGCTGTCGTGTACAGAGGCCTCGCTTAGGTTCCCCCTCGCCCGGGGGCTTGCAAAGCTGAGACACTTCGAGATGGCTGAGAACAAGAAAGGTGGGAGGGAACCAGTATCAGCCACAGCGGGGTCCGGGTGCCCGGGGCCCCGCGCCGCCAAGGACCCCAGCAGCCCTTGTGGGTGCCGGAGACCCCTCAGCCTTCGTCGCTGGGGACCTCATCATGGACCCCAGCCTTCTGAGTCCCTCCCCCCAGCCCCTTCCCTGCTGCAGCCCAGGACCCACACTGGAAGCCGGCCCCTGCCCCTGCAGCTGGGTGCAAAGTGCCAGCCTGGCCCCCAGCGGCTGAACCCCACCGATGCGCCCCTGGAGCCCCGCCTCCAGCCTCCACTGCCACGCACACATCTGGGGTGGGCCTTGGAATGGTTTGTGGGCCTAGATGGTACCCTGCCTGTCACTGGCCCGCACCACTGGGGTCGCTTACAGCTGCACACCCGTGCGCTGCTCCCCCCATTCCGGTCACCATCCTCCGCTGGCATGCGTGTGCCCATGGGGGGTCCCGGAACCACACCCGTGCGCCCGCCAGGCCCCACGGCTGCCAGCGTGCCTGCAGCTGAGCCCGGCCCTGCTGCCCTCCCGCCCCCGCACGTGCGTATGCAACCTGCCCCTGCACGCGAGTGCGCGCACACGACCACATCTGGCCACCGCCACTGCCTCCCCTGGTCCCTAGCCACTGGACTTGGAGGTACTTCTAAGGACCTCAATAGCCCTTAGAGGGCCACTGCAAACCACCTGCAGCCCCTGCCAAGGGTAAAGCAGGAGGTGATGTCAGCGGGCCCATGTGCAAACATGGAGCCGCCACAGGCTTCGATATTTGGTGCCCCGCACCTCTAGACCTTGAGTCAGGGCATGCTCCAGACTGCCTCCACCCACAGGTGAAGGTCTTCTCTTGCCGAAGTCAAATACTACTTGAGTATAATTTAAAGGTAAGATCAATCACAGATGCACTTGTTAAACTCAGGCCAACAACCAACAGTGCATGGGTTGGCGAACTTTCTTTGAAGGGTCAGTTAGTAAATATTTTAGACTTCTGGGCCATATGATTTCTGCTCAACTACTCAACTCCACTTTTGTGGTTTATGTATGTAAAGTAATGGGCTCAGCTGTGTTCCAATAAAACTTTACTCATATAGGAACAGGCAGCTGGCCCATGGGCCATAGCTTGTTGACCTCTGCTTGATGGTGGAGATTAAATGGAATAAAAATACACAACCAAAAAGAAGGCATAAAAAGAGGAACAGAATATACATAGAGCAGATGTAATAAGTAAACAACTGCTATCAAGATGGTAGATTTTAATCCAACCATAATTATAATTTCACTAAGCATAAAATTCCTGGGGTGCCTGGGTGGCTCAGTCAGTTGAGCATTCGACTTCGGCTCAGGTCATGATCTCACCGGTTCGTGAGTTCGAGCCCCGTGTCTGGCTCTGTGCTGACAGCTCTTTGAGCCTGGAGTCTGCTTCAGATTCTGTGTCTCCCTCTCTTTCTGCCCCTCGCCCTGCTCGTGCTCTGTCTCTCTCTCTCTCTCTCTCTCTCTCAAAAATGAAGAAACATTTAAAAAAATTAAATATTAATTCCAAAGTAATTTGTATGGCACACATGAACCCGCCCTTATTTGTATGCCAGGTGACTGCAATGATTTCAATTAGATTTGTACTTCCCCAAAGCCATTGTCCCTCTCATCTCAGAAGAGGAACTGTAACTGACTGAAGTCAACAGGGCTGAATGGTGCTCACAAAAGGTATTGCAAATTCTTTGAATCACCACATTACACTCAAAGTTCTCACACACAGGCGCACTCCAATCCCTGCTCTGGTACCCATAAGAGAAAAAAGAACACAGTCTATCAGCAACCAATGACCTCTTTAGAACTCCTCAGTTGATCACACAGTTATATTGCTGCAGCATAGTCATGGGCTCCTCAAGTCACTACCATAAATTACTAAAAGGTAAATTAATTACTTTAATGAAATATATGTTTGGGAACAGTGTATGGCTTCTCAGATTTAGAAGAAAGCCTGAAGTATAATTAACAAAACGCTATTTCCTAAGACTGTTTCTTCCCCAAGAGTACTTTCTCATGGATTTGCATGAAAGGACATTTATGGTTACATACGGTTAAAAAAATCTGTAAAAAAAAAAAATACTACTAAATTAAACTCAAATATTACAGAAATTGCCAAAGTTTCCAATGTGTTGAATTCTGTCAATGCAACCATGTAATCACAACCAACAGTGCTACAATTTCAGGTGTGTGTCTGATGCTCAAGGAGACAACTAATGCCCTTAAAACTCCAATAAATTCAAAAATGCTGTTACTTCTCTTTTAATTAATGTTTTAATTCGCACAACTGTCAGTGAAGGAGAAAACAGAAATCATGCTAATGAAAGCAAATGAGTATATTTCAATAATAAAAGAGAAAACATTAATATTTGGGACTTTAATACACTGCAAACTGTAATTAGTTGTTCTCTAAACTACGCCTGAATGTTGCATACAAACTAAACTATTTAGATTATGCCTACAGCAAGTATGTGTTCTTCCATTAACATAATGTTGTTTGAAAAAGTATCTCAAATATTATGGATAGTTTTCAAGACTGTATGATTTTTAAAAGGCTGCGACCCACAATATATAACATTTGCTCGCATAAAGAGTTATCGGTTGCCATTAAAAAACATGTTAAGTAGATGTAAGCAAACTTGCATAGCTCGCCTTGAAAACGCCAAGGGAAATTATTATTGAAATAGACTTGCTCGGGCTCCTCCTGACTGCTTATAGCAAAAGGTGAGAAGATAGAAATGAAGAAATGACTAAAGATGGAATCGGTAAGCAAAAAGGAAGCAGAATTTAAAGCCTTGAAAAAATTCTCAGCCTATCCATATTGCAAACAAAATGCGGACACTAAGCATGTGGCCAAGTGACCATCTGATAGGGAAATGCGGATAACCGTGAACCACTTACTTACCGGGCACCCCAGGGCGAAAACTGCCATGTTGAACCAAAGGGGAAGGAGGTGACAAGGCGTGAAGAGTGTTGAGCACCTTAGATTTTACAGATGGGACCACAGACGTATATGGTTGAGAACATGCGCTATTCTTCCAAAAAAAAAAAAAATGACCCTGAAGGATTTCAGAGATGATCAGTTTCAGAAGCATGGCGGCCACCAGCCACCGCTTTGCTTCCGGTAGGCCAGACAGACTCCCAGAGCCATAGGGACAGGGCTGCTGAGCTCTGTGAGGGTAGGGCCACACAACGGACCCCAGAGGTGCAATCCATGCCCAGAAGGGACCTTCAGAGGTCGTCCTTCCCACCCCACTGGGTTTGGAAGGTGAGACCTCCACCCCAGGGATCTGGAAGGCCAGACCACCACCCCTAGTAGACCCAGAAGGCTGAACTGCTGCTCTAGTGAGCCTGAAGGACACAGCGTGAAGCCAGAGAATTATTCTAGAAACTTAAGATCTCATGGAGTTTGTCATGCCAGATTTTGGACTTGCTTAGGACCCATCACTCCTTCCTTCTTTCCTATTTCTCCCTTTTGGGACTGGCCTATCTTATGCCTGTCCCACCGTTATATTTTGGAAGCATATAAACTGGCTTCACATATTCACAACTGGAGAGGGATTCTTGTCTCAGGATGAATCCCAACTTGGATCTCATGGGTATCTGATGCAGACGATATTTAGATGAGACTTTGAACTTTACTTTTGAATTGATACTGGAATGAGTTAAGACTTTTCAGGTCGGGGGATGGGATGAATGTAATTTACATGTCGGAAGGACATGAATTTTGGGGGTCTACAGGCAGAATGTTACAGAGTAAATGTGTTTCCCCCAATTTCATATGTTGAAACCCTATACCCTGCTGTTATGATATTAGGAGGTGAAGCCTTTGGGAAGTAATTAATATGAGGGCAGAGCCCTCATTAATGAGATTAGTGACCTTAAAAGAGTTATGAAAGGGGCGCGTGGCTGACTCAGTCAGTAGGGCATGCGACTCTTGATCTCAGAGTTGTGAGTTCGAGCCCCACATTGGGCATAGAGATTACTTTAAACAAACAAACGAACAAAGAGCTGAAACAATATCAGTAAATCACAAAGTACAATGCCTGGCGCATAACAAATGATCAGTCAACGGCAACTAAATTTAGTGTCTACATTTCATTTTTGGTGCTATATACAACCACACTGTCGATATGTGGGGTTATATGTAACCAGTCCCGATTCTTTGCTTCAGATTTCTCAGTATTGAAGAAACTACAACACTGACCATCCCTGCACATCATTTTTGGACATGCATACAATTATCTCTTTAAAAAAAAAAACACCTGGAAGTATAATTCTAAGAATATTCATTTTTCAGTTGACATATAATTCACACCATAGAATCTGTCCTTTTACAATGTACACTTGTCCGGGTTTTAGTCTGTTCACAAGGCGGGGCCCTCACCAGCACTATTTAATTCCAGAACATTTTCAACACTCCAAACACAAATCCCATGCCTATTAGCACTCATTATTTAAGATAGGCAAATATTCTGTATTTATATCCTTTTAATTTTTTTTTGGTCAAAAAGTGGGAAAAAATGCAAATATTCATTAACAGGTTGTCAATATCCCTACAGTAGAATTCTTCTCGATGGTTAGAAAGAATGAAGTCACAGGGATGAGAGGTATAGCATGGGGAAAATAGTGATACTGTAATAGAGTTATATGGCCACAGATGGTAGCCACACTTTTGATGAGCACAGCATAACCTATAGAGAAGGTGATTCCCTACTGACTGGCACACCTGAATCTCAGGTAAGTGTGTGTCAACTCACCTTCAACAACAAAAAGAGTGATGCACTATATTGATACACATAATATGGGTGAATCTCAAAATAATTAAGAGTTAAAAAAGCCAGACAAAAATAGTGAACACTGTATGATTCCATTTAAATAAAATAAATTATATTAAATGAAAACTCTTCTTAGGGGTGGGGAGAGAGGGCAGAAGTGAGTGAGGGACAGAGAGAGAGGGAAAGAGAGAAGTGGCGCTCACCTGAAGCAGGGCTCCTGCTCACTCGGGGCTCGAACTCATGAACCTTGAGATCATGACCTGAGCCGAAGTCGGATGCTTAACGGACAGAGCCACGCAGGCGCCGTAAATGAAAACTATTACATGGTGACCAAAAGCAGAACACGGGCTGCTTATAGATGCAACTGCAGAGAGAGGTGACAGAGAAGGATTACCAAAAGGCATGAAGAAACTTCTGAAGTGTTTACTTTTCCCCCTGAGCAAAACAAATTCCGATCTCATGGTCTTAAGTGCAAAATAAAAACAAACAAAAAAGACTCAAAAGAAAACTAACAGAACCACCCAAAATGTCAAGGCAGTCATGAAGAGAGCTTTGAGTTCACCTTTAAAACAACAAATCAAAGTTTTCTGGTGAAGAGTTAACTAATTAGAAGTATTTCGCAGCTGAGTGTTGATACGGAAGCAAAATTTCAAAGCCGAACTGGACTAAAACAAAACATTCTGGCGCTCACAAGAAGGTGTGCAAGAAAGACAAGGCTCAAATATGTGTGTGTCTTATTGAAAAGCAGAGCTATCTCACGCATTCGGGCTCTGTGAAATGCTCTTGGAAACTGGAGCGAGATAGGGAAGAGCAGTGCGAGATGTGTGGGGCACCATGTATGCAGTGTCTGGACAGAAATTCGAGATGTCAGAGTACCAACACACTTCAGGCACGCCTGCAGCTGAGGTCTGACTCTGGAATATACTGGAGTTTCCCTGAGACTCTTTGATCTGTTCCCATTGGCACCTAGTCTTAGGAAACATCCGTACGTCCTTCTCTGGAAGGACCCAGCTATGTTCACTACTTGGATTCCACTGGTGAACACATAGGTCAAAACGAATGAAACTCTTCACACTTGGTGCACTTTCTTGCACGCCAGTTATATTTTAGTAAAGCTGTTGATTAAAACAGTACTTTCTTTGAGAAAGGCAAAACAACTTTGGAAAAGATTTGGAGGAATAGGAGATTATTTTCTCACCAGCATTATTTAGATCGTTTTTTTAAAGACTGACATTTACTCTATTTTATTCTTTCTTTAAAACTCCCTACAGACAATACTTCCCTTTATTGCATGCATGGCGAGGTGGACCACCTCCGCTCCTCACCCTAGGACGCTGCTCCTCCCCGAATTTCTTAGCAAGAAAGCAGTCTAATCAATGTTGGCTTTGTGGCATCAGTATTACTTTCCTATACAGAGGAAAGGATACTCAGTGGGGAAAACTGAGAGCTTTTCCCCTAAGGTCAGGAACAAGACAAGGATGTCCACTCTCACCACTTCTATTCAACATAGTACTGGAAGTCCTAGCCACAGCAATCAGACAACAAAGAGAAATAAAAGGCATCCAAAATGGTAAAGAAGTTAAACTCTCATTATTTGCAGATGACGTGATACGATATACAGAAAACTCTAAAGACTCCACCTAAAAACTGCTAGAAACTGTAAATAAATTCAAGTTGCAGGATACAAAACAAATGTGCAGAAATCTCTTGCATTTCTATACGCTAATAATGAAACAACGAAAAGTGAAATCAAGAAAACAATCTCATGTGCAATTGCACTAAAAATAAGATACCTAGGAATAAACCTAACCAAAGAGGTAGAAAGACTTGTACTCTGAAAAGCTACAAAACATTGATTGATGAAAGAGGGGAGCCTGACTGGCTCAATCAGTAAAGTGTGCAAATCTTGACCTTGAGGTTGTAAGTTCGAGCCCCATGTTGGGTTAGAGATTACTTAAAAAAATAACATCTTTAAAAAATTGATGAAAGAAATTGGAGACGACACAAAGAAATGGATAGACCTCCTATGCTCATGGAGTAGGGAAGAAATATTGTTAAGATGTCCACACTACCCAAAGCAATCTGCACATTTAATGCAATCCCTATCAAAATAACACCAGCATTCTTCACAAAGCAAACAATTCGAAAATTTGCATGGAACCACAAAAGACCCCAAATAGCGAAAGCAATTTTGTAAAGAAAAGCAAAGCTGGAGGTATCACTATCTCAGACTTGAAGTTATATTACCAAGCTGTAGTGATCAAAACAGTATGGTACTGGCACAAAAATAGACACATAGATCAATAGAACAGAAAAAAACCCACAATTGTATGGTCAATTAACCTTCAACAAAGCAGGAAAGAATACTGAATGGGAAAAAGACAGTCTCTTCAACGAATGGTGTTGGAAAAAGTGGACTGCAACATGCAAAAGAATGAAACTGGACAACTTTCTTACACCACACACAAAAATAAATTCAAAATTGATTAAAGACCTAAATATGAAACCTGAAACTACAAAAGTCCAAGAAAAGAACAAAGGCAGTAATTTCTCTGACATCAGCCACAGAAACATTTTTCTAGATATGTTTCCTGAGCCAAGGGAAACAAAAGCAAAAATAAACTATTGAGACTACATCAGTATAAAAAACTTCTCCACAGCGAAGAAAACAATCAACAGAACTAAAAGGCAATCTACAGAGTGGGAGAAGATATTTGCAAATGACATATCTGGTAAAGGGTTAGTATCCAAAATACATAAAGAACTTATACAACTCAAAACCCAAAAAACAAATAATTCAATTCACAAATGGCAGGGACGCCTGGGTGGCTCAGTCGGTTACGCTCTGACTTTGGTTCAGGTCATAATCTTGCAATTGGTGAGTTTGAGCCCCGCATTGGGCTCTCTGCTCTCAGTGCAGAGCCTGCTTTGGATCCTCTGTCTCCATCTCTCTCTGCCCCTCCACTGCTCTCTCTCTCTCAAAAATAAACATTTTTTTTAAAAATGGGCGGAAGACATGAACAGACCTTTCTCCAAAGAAGACATCCAGGTGGCCAATGGGCTCATGAAAACATGTTCAACATCACTCATCATCAGAGAAATGCAAATCAAAACTACAATGAGATATCACCTCACACCCGTCAGAATGGCTAAAATCAAAAATTCAAGAAATAAGAAGTGTTGGTGAGGTTGTAGAGAAA
Organism: Cryptoprocta ferox; assembly: GCA_028646485.1. Taxonomy (NCBI): domain Eukaryota; kingdom Metazoa; phylum Chordata; class Mammalia; order Carnivora; family Eupleridae; genus Cryptoprocta; species Cryptoprocta ferox. Next base: position 7,764,385 of record CM053579.1, on the reverse strand, counting down.
AAGGAACCCTCTTGCACTGTTGGTGGGAATGCAAACTGGTGCAACCACTGTGGAAAACAGCATAGAAATTCCTCAAAAAGTTAAAAATAGAACTAACTACCCCATGACTCAGCAGTTGCACTAGGTAGCTACCTAAAAAATACAAAAACAGTAATTCAAGGGAATACAAAATGCACCCCTATGTTTCTAGAAGCATCATTTACAACAGCCAAATTATGGAAGCAGCCCAAGTATCCATCAGTAGATGAATGGATAAAGAAGATGTGATGTGTGTATATATTATATATATGCATGTCTGTGTATATTGTGTGTATACGTATATTATGTATATATATGTATATGTGTGTGTGTATATATATCATATACACACACACATATACACACATACACGATACACACACATATATATAATATATGCACACATATAATGGAATATTATTCAGCCATAAAAAGAATGAAATCTTGCCATTCGCAACAACATGGATGGAGCTAGAGAGTAAGTGAAATTAAGTCAGAGAAAGACAAATACCATATGATTCCACACACATGTGGAATTTAAGAAACAAAAACATGAACAAAGGGGAAAAGAGAGACAAACCAAGAAACTGACCCTTAACTATGGAGAACACACTGATGGTTACCAGAGGGGAGGTGGGTGGGGGGATGGGGGGAATAGGCGACAGGGATGAAGGAGCGCGCTTGTTGCGACGAGCGCTGGGTAAGGAATGGAGTCCTTGAATCCCTGTAATGTACACCTGAAAGTAATAGAACACTGTATGTTTAACTATATTAGAATTTTAAGCTAAAACTGGAGAGAAAGAAATGACGTGCAATTTTATTCTTGCTTTAAAAACTCTCTACAGACAGTGCCTGCCTGTGTGGCCTGCGTGGGGACAGGGGGACGACTTCCACTCCTCACCCTTGCGAGGCCAGTGCTTCACCTCGAGTCTCTTAGCAGGAAAGGGGCCTAATCGGTGTCAGGTTTGTGGCGCCCAAACATCTTCAGTCACCGAGAATGTGGCGATGCTGGGAACGTTTAGCTGCACGAGGTTTTGGACCCTCGCCTACGGCACCGGGTGAGGACGGCAAACACCACAGTGAGGTGGGCGGCCCGGAGATAATTTGCCTTTTGTGGATGGGAATGCCATCCCACGCACATCACACCCTCCTCATCTGGGTTCTGGTCACCCCAATGCTGATGCCTCTCCAACCCTCCATTTCGTTCCCCATCTGCACCCACACCCACACCCCCCATCCACACACGCACCCGTGCGAACACCACCGTCTTTTCCTTCCGGCCAGTGGAATAAGGTGTTCGGGGTAAATCTGTCCAGTTTTCAGTGTTGAGCCAGTGCTTGTCCTCCAATGTCCCTCTAACTGTGGACCTGCTGGTCTGGCCCCAGTCCCTGCAGGACACACCTTCCCCTCCCCCGCCTCCCCAGCGCACAACTCCCAGACACACACACACCTTTTTATACCTTGTTGCCTTTAATCATCGCACTCCATCTGCACACCCTGTTGGGGAACATTTGGTCTCTACGTGGCCGGCTGTTTCTCCACAGGCTCCTCTGGAAACCTCGGAGCGTTACAGGGCCCCAGGCCTCCATATACACAGCGCATTCCTCGGGTCGGCCGAGCTCCCCGAGTCACCTGGCTGTGCCGGGGCTGGAGCTGCGCTCTCTTCGTGTGATTCACTCCCTTCATCAGCTGCTGGAAACCAGTACCGTCGGCCCTGTTTCCCTCTCGTGCTTCCTTGAACCACTGGTAGAGGTTTCAAAGGATCTTCTGGCTGCACACGCCTGCACAGACATCTCGACCTGCTCGGCTGTCCTCTGCTCCTGGAAGGGCACCAGGGCGAGCACAGAGAGCATTCGTTTGGCGGCAGGGGGGTGGAGACCAGATGGGAAGGGGGCTTCCTAGGAAGGGGTGCAGGCAGAGGAGGGGTTTTGTGCCGTGCAAGGACAGGGTGGGGGTCTCGGGTGGGGGACTGATGAAGACGAAGAGGGGGAGCATGGGAAAGGCAGCTGTCCTTGGCACGGTCTCTGCACTCGCGTTGACAGGGGTCATCCCCCCCTTCCTTTCTAGAGCGCTTATCAGGGGCTGTTCCACATTTGTGGTTAGTTCTCCACCTGTGCTCGGCTGCCCCCCACTTAGGGTGGGCTGTCCCATGCTTGAGGTTGGCGGTCCCCCACTTGTAAGCCGCAGTCCCCCTCCGGCGGTGGGCTGTCCCGGGCTGGACGTCCGTTCCCGGCTAAGCGCTGCTTGTCCTCTGCTTGCGGTGCGCGCTGCTCAGTGTCTGGGCTGAACTCGGGGGGGTCTGCTGGGAACCAGAGGCAAGCGGAAGGCTCCCCGTGGACAGCCTCAGCCTGAACCCTGCGTATACACTTCCGGACGGTCATGAAGAGCCCCACCCGTACCTTTCGGCCGGTCAAGGCACTGTCCCAGTCAGTGGTCCCAGGGGTGGCTTAGACAACACAAAGCACCACTCCTGACGCCTTGACAAAGTGGAAGAGGAAGATGCACAAAGAAACGTCTGCAGGTGATGGATACAGTCACCACCTTGATTGTGCCGATGTATACACAGCTGTACATAGAGGTTCAAAACTAGTCAAATTTACACCTTAGATATATGCAGAGTATTGAAATGCAATTACTGCTCAATAGAGCTGTTTAAAAATTATGTTCTCTGTAGGAAAACAACTTTGGAAAGAAAAACAAGCATTTAGAAGGGGGGAGAGCAATTTACCACTGACATTATTGAGCAATGTTTAAGTACAGTGATAATAAACAACAGCCCTGGCTTTACTCAGATTATTGTTCTAAAATTCTTGCCTCTGCGAGACCTGCCTACACCAAACCACGCCCATCTGCACTGGGGAGCTTTTTTTTTTTTTTTTTTTTTTTTTTTTTTTACTGGAGCCCAGATAGATGATACAGAAACAAAGAGCCCTTCCCGGAGACCAGCATTGATGCACAGCCGTGATTAATTCAGATATACTCTCCCTTATCTCATTCTTATCTCTACCCTCCTCTGGACTGGGTATTCTGGTTCTAGGTTTGCTTAAACAGTTGTATTTAATCCATTCTCTTGATGCATATTCCACACCTCCATCATTACCTTCCTTCCTTTCTCTCTCTCTGAAATAATGAGACTATAAAGTTTCTCTGGGTAACATTATCTTCATTTTTTTTCTCCTCACCTCCTGCTATACTCCTTTTTCTATCTAAATTAAGCCTTTTAGTCTCTGCCTGGTCATTGTTCAATTTCTTTTTCTCCCCACCCCTGTCATTTCTCTCTTTGTATATGCTCTTTCATCAGCACTGCCTCTTTATTTGTAGCTGGTATTTCTGGTTTTATGTTTTTAGACTGTCCTTTGTCTTTTGTTGTTTTTGTTTTTCCTTTCGGTTTGTTTGATTTGTTTGTGCATTTGCCTGCCTTTTGTTCCCTGTTTATCTGTCTGTTTTCCTTTCCAGGCCTACCTCAAGAAACAAGCCAAAGTACATATGGTGGAGAGTCCCAAATGTCACTACAAGTAGGGAAATAAAATAACCAAAGGCACAACAAGAGAGACCAAGGGACATCATTAAAAGAACACTGCCTGAACGGACTGGCTGTGGACAGTCAATGACCCTCCTTTAATATAGCCGAACTCGCAGTTGCAGAGCACATGACAAGATTTTAAAACGGATAAGAGACACAAAGCTAGCCAAAATGACAAAACGGAAGAACTCTCCTCTGAAGAAATTCCAGGAAGAAGTGACAGCTAAAGAACTGGTCAAAACAGATACAAGCAACATAACTGACCAAGAATTTAGAACAATAGTCATAAAATTAATCTCTGGGCTTGAAAAAGGCATGGAAGACACCAGAGATGCTATTGCTACAAAGATTATGGACCTAAAAAATAGTTGTGAATTAAAAAATGCTATAAATGAGGTGCATAATAAAATGGAGGCGGCCCCTGCACAGATTGAAGAGGCAGAGAGGAGAAGAGGTAAATTAGAAGACACAATTATAGAAAAAGAGGAAGCCAAAAAACAGAAAGATAAATTGATCCAGGAGCACAAAAGGAGAATTCAACAATTGAGTGATGCAATCAAACGAAACAATATCCCTATTACAGGAATTCCAGAAGAAGAGAGAGAGAAAGGGGCTGAAGGGGTACTTGAACAAATTATAGCTGAGAACTTCCCAAATCTGGGAAAGGAAATAGACACTGAAACCCAAGAGGCACAGAGAACTCCCCTCAGACATAACTTGAACTGATCTTCTGAACGACATATCATCGTGAAACTGGCAAAATATAAGGCTAAAGAGAGAATTCTGAAAGCAGCTAGGGATAAAAGGGCCCTAACATACAAAGGGAGACATAGCAGGGTGATTGCAGACCTATCTACTGAAACTTGGCAGGCCAGAAAGGAATAGCAGGAAATCTTCAATGTGATAAACAGAAAAAATATGCAGCCAAGAATCCTTTATCCAGCGAGCCTGTCATTCAGAATGGAAAGAGAGATAAAGGTTTTCCCAAACAAACAAAAACTGAAGGAATTCATCACCACTGAACCAGCCCTATAAGAAATGCTAAGGGGGACTCTATGAGGTAAATGTTGCAAGGAACACAAAGTAGCAGAGACACCACTACAAGCATGAATCGTACAGAGAACACAGTGACTCTAAACTCATATTTTTCCATAATAACACTGAATATAAATGGACTAAATGCTCAAATCAAAAGACATAGGCTATCAGAATGAAAAAAAAAAAACAAGATCCATCTATTTGCTATCTACAAGAGACTCATTTTAGCCATGAGGACACCTTCAGATTGAAAGTGAGGGGATGGAGAAATATCTATCATGCGACTGGAAGTCAAACGAAAGCCAGACAAAATACAGCATCGCTTCTTCATAAAATCCCTCGAGAAAGTCGGGATTGAAGGAACTTACTTAAACATCATAAAAGCCATTTATGAAAAGCCCACAGCTAATATCATCCTCAACGGGGAAAAACTGAGAGCTTCCCCCCTGAGATCAGGAACGCAACAAGGATGTCCACTCTCACCACTGTTGTTTAACGTAGTGCTGGAAGTCCTAGCATCAGCAATCAGACAACAAAAGGAAATCAAAGGCATCAGAATTGGCAAAGAAGAAGTCAAACTTCCACTTTTCGCAGATGACATGACACTCTACATGGTACACCCGACCGACTCCACCAGAAGCCTACTAGAACTGATACAGGAATTCAGCAAAGTCACAGGGTACAAAATCAACGTACAGAAATCGGTTGCATTTTTATACACCAATAATGAAGCAACAGAAAGAGAAATCAAGAAATTGATCCCATTCACAATTGCACGAAAAACCATAAAATACCTAGGAATAAACCTAACCAAAGACGTAAAAGACGTGTATGATGAAAACTATAGAAAACTTATGAAGGAAATTGAAGAAAACACAAAGAAATGGAAAAACATTCCATGCTCATGGATCGGAAGAATAAACCTTGTTAAAATGTCATTATTACCCAAAGCAATCTACACATTCAATGCAATACCAATTAAAATTGCACCCGCATTCTTCTCAAAGCTAGAACGAACTATCCTAAAATTTGTATGGAACCA
>CM053579.1:7620659-7758264 GCA_028646485.1 Cryptoprocta ferox | reverse complement strand
TTCCAGAGCGGCTGTACCAGTTTACATTCCCACCAACAGTGTAGGAGGGTGCCCGTTTCTCCACATCCTCGCCAGCATCTATAGTCTCTTGAGTTGTTCATTTTAGCCACTCTGACTGGCGTGAGGTGGTATCTCACTCAGTGTGGTTTTGATTTGTATCTCCCTGATGATGAGTGAGGCTGAGCATCGTTTCATGTGTCCGTTGGCCATCTGGATGTCCTCTTTGGAGAAGTGTCTCTTCATGTCTTCTGCCCATTTCTTCACTGGATTGTTTGTTTTTCGGGTGTGGAGTTTGGTGAGTACTTTGTAGATTTTGGAGACTAGCCCTTTATCCGATATGTCATTTGCAACTATCTTTTCCCAAAATCATATTTAAAAAGACAGCAAATAGTGAAAAGTAAACACAGTCATAGCCCCAACCACCCCAGAACAATCCAATTAATTTGATATATATCAGGCCTTTTTATTGAAATGTATTTGTGATTGACTTCATGTAAAATTTGGTGTCTTGCCATTATTTCTAGGTACTTCGATTCACTCATAGCTCTTGCCAATTTTGGAATGTAATTTTGGAGGGAAAGCTATAAGTTTGAGCTTTACCTTACATTTATTGAACATGTAGGGCATAATTTTTCCATATTTTGAGCAGTAGAAACTATGGAAATTCCCCCCAAGTCAGGTAGAATTATTAGTCCAGATGTGAGTGTTTACTTGATTCCCCAGTCCCAGTGCTGAAGTAATTTCAGACCTAGAGTTTTTTTCTTTTTTTTAATATTTATTTAGTTTTGAGAGAGAGAGGGGGAGGAAGGGAGGGAGGGAGGGAGGGAGGAATGGGCAGAGAGGGAGGGGGACAGAGGATATGAAGTGGGCTTTGCACTGACAGCACAGAGCCCAACACAGGGCTTGAACTCAAGAACCGTGAGATCATAATAACCTGAGCCGAAGTCAGATGCTGAACTGACTGAGCCACCCAGGCGTCCCAGAACCTATAGTTTCTTAGCCAAGAGAGCTCATCAATTCTTCTGTGCGAGCAGATATTTAGGCCTTTTCCTCTAGTTCCTGCACATACATAATGTAATTGATGCCTTTGGCGAAGACCTGATGCATCTATTCTGGGAGCTGCTGAAAATACTTAACGTCAACACTGGTAATGTTCCAACTGAATTTTCTCAAAGATTATAATTTTATGGAATCAGTTTCATCTGAACTAATCTAATAAATATGGCTGTGACACACATAATTAGGAATTATTAATTATTCTTTCAATTGGTCCAATGTTACTTCTTTGACAATAGACCTTAGAGGACAATCGATTGATTGTCATCTCATTCCCTCAATAAGCTATGGGACAAAGCACTAAGTGGCGTGCCTTGTGGTAAGGGGATTTCTAGCTCCTGCTTTAGCTGACAGCGGAGGAAATTAAATGTCTTTTCAGAACCTACGTAAACAGGTCTGGAAACAAAATGTTTAGAGGCAAAGCAATGCATGTATAGAAGACAACTATCAAGCTGTCAATAGATTTAGTGGGTTTTCTTTACTACATCAATATCAAAGCTCTATCTAGTGGTCAAATGAAGAACTTCTAGTTTCTGAATAAATCTAGTGTAATAACAAGCAACTAAAACAAGATTCTTTTTACACTTATTAATAAAAAAGCTGCATTTCAGTTATGGGGTTTATTTTAGATATATATAATTCAATAGTAGTTTTATAACAATATTTTTCACTGGTTTGGATTTATCATTGCCAATGTAATACTAAAGTACACGATGAATTACATTATAATGATCCATTCATTTTCTGTTTTGTGGATACACAAGAACACAGAATCATTTGGAGGTTATTGTTTATTTTGTAAGAAAAACGGCTTCATCTATAGCTAAGTATATACTTGACTGTTACTGTTAGTCTGTATCCATATTTGCTGAATAAGACACTTTCCATCTATAACAGCCTTCATTTTTACCATTGCAGAGAATGCCTAATAATGTCTAGTTTTATGTACCTAGAAACAAAATGGGTTCCTGTAAGTGTTTATGGCCCAGGGCCTTGGGGAAAAACTGAAAGTTTTCTGTCTTCAGCCTTTTTTTCATTCTGGGTGTTTTGCTCTCCCATTTAAAAATATAACTATTTGAGGAATAATTTACTTAAAAGGCACCTATTTTAAGTGGACATTTTGATGAATTATGATACATTTATGTACCTAATAGTAAAGGAAAAATTATTCACGACCCCTGTTAAAGAACAGTAAGGCAGTCTTTATCCAGGACTGTTATGGAGGTGTAGGGACCACTGCAGTGGGATCTTGCAGTGGGGGAGAGAGAGTGGGCTCAAGTTTGAATACAAGGAAACGTGTGAATTTATAGCCAAGGAGCAGGGGGTGGGGACTCATGGACGGAAAACTAAGAGAAAACACGAGGAATAAGAGGGGAGATTCTGCCGACCTAACAGGATTCTTGCTGAAGACAGGTCCTTACTTCTGGGAGATGGTAGGCGGTGAGGAGTTCGATCAGATCACAAGGATGATTAGATAGGCAGAATGAGGGATTCTGGCTAAAGTGGCTTAAGACTTGCTAAAATAGCACAATTCAGAGATGAACATAGACGTTTGAAAGTGGAGGCCTACTTGAAACGTTTCTTAGCACAGCCTGATTAGAGTTTGGTCAAAGAGAGAATCTTTGTCAGTCCCTACCGTCATAATGAAAATATACAATATTTACACCACCTCAGAATAATCCTTTGTGTCTCTTTATAGTCAATCCCCATATTCCTTGCTGTGCTTTCTGTCACTATTACCGCACATTATGTCGTTTTCTCTAGAATTTTATACAAATTTTCCATACAAATGGAAACATTCTTTTGCTAAGGATAATGCCTTTGAAATGTATCCATATAGTTGCTAATAGCTAATGCCTTTATATTGCTGAATAGTCTCCCAGTGTTTGAATATACCACATAGTCAGTTAAATCCGCATCTAAACATCTAAGAGAGATGATTCTTCCTCTCTAATCAGAAGAACTGTGCTCCCAAAACTGTGGGACAGATGTCTATTGATACTTTTCTCTCTCTCTCATTCCAGTGTTAGTCTCAGATGTTGGTACAATTATGAGAAGAGTGTGGCATATTAAGGTAAATAGTCCCAGTTTTCTGGCTGAAGGATTATAAAGAGAATCCAAAAACAGTGGAGAGGTTGTAGAGAAGGGGAGGAGCTTAAGAAAGCAAACTCATGAAGTTGTTAATCGACTCCTGGACTCACTCCAAAGCTGTGCACGCGTGGGTCTGCGCCTAAGCAGCATATCAGAGACTTTGAGACGGGAAGTAAAAGACTATTGCCGAGTTTCCAGACTGGCCACTACACGGTACGTAAACAATGAGAGCTGAAACCATGAAATTCTTTGAAGAAAACAAAGGGGTAGATACTCATGAGCTTAAACTTGGCAGAAGATCTTATATATGATACAAACAACACCAGTAACAAAAGAAAAGATAGATAAATTTGCCTTCATCAGCATCCAAAACCTTGTGCACATTCAGGGACACTATCAAGAAAGTTAAAAGATAATCTACAGAATGGGAGGCAATATTTGCAAATCATATATCTGACAAGGGTTTAATATCCAGAATATATAAAGAACTAAAACTCAACAACAACAAAACCCAAACACTACAATTAAAAATGGGCAAAGGACTTGAATAGACACTTCTACAAAGATGATCTACAGATGGACAAATAAGTACTTGAAAAGATGCTCAGAGTCTTTAGTACTTAGGAAATGCAAATCAAAGTCATAATAGGTACCACTTCGTATCTACTGGGATGGCTAAAAAAAAAAAATGAAAATAGTAAGTGTAAGCAAGGATGTACAGGAACTGGGACCCTTGTACATTGCTGGAGGGAATGTAAAATCGTGCAGGCATTGCAGAAAACAGATTTGGCAGCTCTTCAAAAAGCTACACATAGCTTTCCCATAAGACCTAGCAATTCTACACCCCTGTACACACTGAAAAGAGCTGAAAACAGATGCTCTGTTAGATAGTCCTATGCCAATATTCACTGCAGCATTTTCCACAAGAGCCCAAAGGTAGAAACAACACAAGTGTTCATCGACGTAAAAATGGCTAAACAAAATGTGGTGTATACAAACAATGGAGTACTATTCAGGCATAAAAAGGAATGAAATAGCAAGTGTAGGTGATTACGTAAAAAAGGGAACCCTTGAGCCCTCTTGGTGGGAATGTAAGCTGCTCCAGCCACTGTGTAAAACAGTATGGAGATCCTCAAAACATTAAAAATAGAACTACCCTATGACCAAGCAATTCTACTTCTGGGTATTTATAAAACAAATTAAAACACTGATTTGAAAAGATATCTGGGTCCCTGTGTTTGTTGCAGCATTAGGTAAAAGAGCCAAAATATGTAAACAACCTCAGTGGCCATCAGTGGACGAATGGAGAACGAAGATGTGGTGTGTAGATACCCACAGTGGAATACTGCTCAGCCATATAAAAGGAACAAAATCTTGCCATTTGGTGACAACATGGGTAGACCCAGAGAGTATTATGCTAAATGAGATGGGTCAGGCAAAGATAACTACCATAATAATGAACTATACTTTATCACAACTAAAAATTTTGGATGCGGTTGGCTGGCTCAGTCAGTAGAGCATGCACCTCTTGACCTAGGGGTCATGAATTCAAGCCCCGTGACAAGGCAAGCTAGAGGAAAAAAATATTTGTAAATCATGCATGTATCTGACAAAATTCTTTTGCTGTTTATTCTGATTAGTGTTCTCAGAGTGTCGAGAGTATTTTTGTTGTTGTTGTTTAAGCATTTTGTTTAATTTATTTTTTAAGATTTTATTTTTGAGTAATATGTACAGCCAACATGGGGCTCGAACTCACAACCCTGAGATCAAGAGTCGCATGCTCTTCCAACTAAGCTAGCCAGGTGCCCCACTTTAAGTATTTTAAAAATGCAATTTCATTGATTTCTTTCTGATGACGTGTTTGTTGTAATTATCATCGCTGTTCCTCAGGTAATTTTCCTTTTTTCCTCTGGCTGCCTTCAAGTCTGTATCTTTATCTTTAGTATTCAGAAGTTTGAATATTGCATGCTTAAACATTTTTGTATTTATCCTGCTTATTACTGTTTTCCATACTTCTTGGGACTTTAATTTTGTTGTCTATTAATAATTTTAGAAAATGCTCCACCTGTATCTCTTCAAATGTTTCTTCTGTCTTGGTCTCTCTTCTTTTTTAAAAAAAATTTTTTTTTTTTTTACATTTTATGTATTTTTGAGAGACAGAGACAGAACGTGAACAGGGGAGGGGCAGAGAGAGAAAGAGACACAGAATCCGAAGCAGGCTCCAAGCTCTGAGCTAGCGGTCAGCACAGAGCCCAATGTAGGGCTCGAACCCACGAACCATGAGATCATGACCTGAGCCAAAGTTCGACGCTCAACTGACTGAGCCAGCCAGGTACCCCGGCCTTTCTTTCTTCTACTGAAATTCTAGTTATGCATGTATTAGACCGTTTGATGTTGCCCCACAACTTCTAGATGCTCTTCTTTTTCCCCGTGTTTTGCTTATTTCTATTGACCCATCTTCAAGTGTTTACTGGTAAGTCAATCCAAGGAATTCTTCATCTGTGTTAGTGGGTTTTTCATTTTTATCACTTCCATTTTCTCCTCCTCCTCCTCCGTCTCCTCCTCCGTCTCCTCCTCCGTCTCCTTCTCCTTCTCCTTCTCCTTCTCTGTTATTTTTTTGGAGAGAGAAAACGTATGAGTGGGGGAAGGCCAGACAGAGAGGAAGAGAGAGAATCTCAAGCAGGTTCTTTCCATTTTCTTAAAGTTTCCATCGCTTTGCTGAAATTACCTATCTGTTAATTCATGTTTTCTCACTTCTGTCGGCACTTTTAATATATTAATCATGGTTATATAAAATTCACTGATAATGCCAATATCTGTGTTCTATCTGAGTTTTATTTTGATGATGACTTTTCTATTCAGACTGGAGGTTTCCCCCCTGCTTTTTGATGTGCCTTGTAATCTTTGGTTGAACTCTTGGTATTTTGAATAGGAACATACTTACTGAGGCAAATTTTTCCCCACTTACATTTGGACGTGGGCATGCCTTTCCCGTGTTCTGCCTTTAGTGTAGTTTTGTGTTAATCCGGTCAAAGACTTGGTTGGGTGTGATGTTTGCCTGCTGCTTGGGTTTACATCTTCTCTTTCTGCTGTGGTTCCCCCCCAGAGCATCCGGCTCACGTGGTTCTATCGGCTGTATTTCAGTGTTGGTTGTACGTACTGCCTCTTCGCTTTGCGGCGGGGTGGGTGACGGAGGTGTACTCTGAAGTTCTGCGTAAACCTTCATCTTAGGCACTAAGTCCGTTTCATATGCGTGACCTTTGTAAGTGTTTCTGCCACACCAGATGTAGTGCTGGTTCTAACAGTTCTTCCTGTCCTTCTTCCGGGAATAGTGTTCTTTTCTTTTTCTTTCCCTCAATCTGTAGTCCTAGAGTATTGTTCTTGTTGATGATAATCCTTTTCCAGACTGAACCGTTGCCACATTTTCACTTTCCCCCTGTATCGTAATTCTAATATAAAGCAGGAAACGAAGCATGGTGGTAGCTATGCCGTATGATCAGGGAAGTAATCGATGTGGATAAAAGAGCCTTAATTTTGGAATCAGGCGGGGCTGCATTCAAACCACATTTTGCTGCTCACTAGCTTTGGGAACCTTGCCAAGTAACTTAAATATTCTCGCTTCTGAGTCACTAACATGGTTTGTGAGTCTCTCCGCTCTGTTCTTATTAGTAAGACCAGCAGGATTGTAAATTGGCAGAATTTATGTTATATCAAAATAATAATTTGGTTTCCTGTGGCTAAAAGGTGTGGAATTCAATCACATCAGTATATACATTAATTTTCTATTGCCGCTGTAACGTATTACCACAAACGTAGTGGCTTAGGACAATAAACATTTATTATCCTATAGTTCTGGGGGTCAGAGTCCAAAATATATCTTACTGAGCTAAAATAAAGCAGTTGGCAAGATGTGTGTGTTCCCTCTGGAGGCTCTAAGAGGAAATCCATTCCTTTGCCTTTTCCAGGCTCTAACAGGCTGCCTACAATTCTTGGTTCATGGCTCCTTCCTCCATCATCAAAGACAGAAGTGTGGCATCTTTAAATCTCTCTCTGGCTTTGACTCTCCTGCTTCTACTTAGGAGGACCTTGTGATTACATTAGATCCAACTTTATAGCCAGGATAATCTTATCTCAAGATCTTGAACGTAATCATATCTGCGAAGTCTTTTTTGCTATGTAAGTTAGCATATTCAAAGGTTTTGGAGATTAAGACATAGACATCTTTGAGGGGGGGCATTGTGTTTATCACAGTATATATAAAATTGGGGGGAGGTGGTGTAAATAGGCCTTAGGCTCTGAAGCATTGGTATTTTCTGATGCCATGGTTCTGAAGCCTAGCTTTGCTTCAAAAACAAAAGACCCCAGTCCCACACCAAATATGGGATCCTGGTCCTTATCCTAGATTTCTCGGTATAGAACTTCAGAAAAATGTCTTTCCAAGAAATCTTCTTTGTGCATCTCCTCCTGCAAATGAGTTCCTAACACAGGAAGTTTCTAAACCAGCACTTGGGATTTTTCTTTACCCTCTTCCAATTTTAATGACTCACGGTGTCACACCATTGATTCCCAAAACTTGTTTGTGAAGTAATTTCCCCACATTGGCGTGCAACAAAGAAAAATCATGTGGGCAGGATTTTGAGGGCTTCTTCATACTTTATTCCGCTCTTGCGAATTGTTAGGTATTAGTATCTAATGGCTGCAAATCCTGCAGTACATAAGCCTGGTTAACTTCAGTAAACCTAGTTTCTCCAAAACGTATTTGACTACAAAACTTTCTGTCCTGCATACTTGTCACTATCTCTTTGAATACACTTTGATAAATGCTTCCCTAGGATGCAGTTAAAGATCAAGATTTTTGATTCCAAGGAAGAAGAGAATAAAGTATGGTTGCATTTCGGACAATGGGGTGTGAGCGTTTCTGAGAAAGCTAAACTATCAAGTTACATACATCTATGTTCAGTCTAAAGCAAACTATATAAGTGAAGTGTTTAACTCGGAACTTGCAGATACAAATTCTTCCTTGCCAATATTTTGCCTTGTTTATTTCAACTCTCAGCTTCTGGCCTTTACTATTACTTGCAGCTCTGGCAGACAAACGATAAGCTACTTTTCTCATGATAAGAGACAAGATGGATCTTTCCAGGTGGCTTTAGAGAAAACAGATTGCTTCCATCTTAAAACATGTATGGGCATTGGACACATACTGTTTTAGGCTTGTCTCCAGAAGATTCTTGATAAAAATTGGAACTGAGATGAGCTAAATATTGAGACTTGTCCCCGTAAGAGTGTCAGCAGTATCTCTGATGGGGTTTTTCAGAATATAGACCAAAGAATCGTGTTCTTAAACTACAAACAAATGAACAGTGAGTACTAAACTACTGGGACCAACTGGAAAGTGGTATTCTGAGTTAGACCAGTTTCGCGGTACAAAACATTTTAAGTAGGTTTAATTTCTGCAAAACTGTGAGAATAAAGGCAGTCAATGTGTAGTGGGTAAGAGTACAGAGACGAAGCTAGCTCGTCTGGATTAAAAGACCCCCGTTGCGCTATTACAAGTTGTAGGGCCTTAGGTAAGTGACAATCCTTCTGTCCTTCAGTCAGTTTATATGTAAAATGGGGTAACACTTAGTGTTATCTCACCTCGTAAGATGTTTTTGAAGATTCAGTTCGTTAATACATGGACAGCAGAGCAGTTCCTGGTTAATATTGTACCCCAAGATCTGCTGTTACGATTATCAGTGCATTGAAAAGCATACACCAAATAACAGTGAATCCTCATGCAGTTATTTTATTTTATTTTGTTTTTAAGTAATCTTTACACCCAGTGTGCGTGGGGCTCGAACTCACAACCCTGAGATCAGGAGTTGCAAGCTCCACTGACTGACCAGCCGGGCGCCCCCTCATGAGGTTTCTTTTTCAATGTTTATTTATTTTGGAGAGAGAGAGAGAGTATGAGCGGGGTATGTAGGGGCAGACAGAGGGAGACACAGACTCTGAAGCAGGTTCCGGGCTCCAAGCTGTCTGCACGCACAGAGCCCGACGTGGGGCTTGAACCCACGAACCGAACCATAAGATCATGACCTGAGCCGAAGTCAGACGGTCAACCGACTGAGCCACCCATGGGCCCCTCATAAAGTTCTTTTAAAACCTTTATTCTGGTCTTTGTCTCCGAGAGTTATAAGTTCCAGATAAGTAAAGCTCAATTTGATGCGGTTTTGTTAAAAGTGGTTATTCAATAGATTTCAAAAAGTCAATGGCATTTTCTTTCTTCATCAGTGTATTTAATAATTTTATAAATTTTCATTTTCAAAATTACATCTTTTTTCAGATCTCTTAAGATTGATAATAAGATGTGGAAAATAAGGTCGTTTTGCAGTTTTCAAAGAAAAATGTTTACAGAAAGGAAAGTCAACATCCCGAGTGTCTTAACGTTAATAAGAGCAAGCTGGTATTCTATGCTAGATTGTCTCAACTAGTAAGATCCACATCGAAAGTTAAATCTTACTGTGTAGGGACTACCTGGTTGCAAAACTAAAATAGCTTTCAGTTCAGACACTTGAAGGATACGCGGGACAAATTCCAATTCTAAATTTAGGATCAAAGTTGAGTATGGGACATTTATCACTTAATGTATTATTTATTTAAATTGCTCTCTTTTAATAGCATTATAAATCATTTATCAATTTATTATAAAAATTTCAAATAAAATCTAACTGAATTAGAATAGGCAATCCAGTTTTGATTAAGAAACCCAGGCAGGTGAGTCTTAGGGACATCCTGATGTTACCATTATTTATTAATGATAATATCATAATCGAATACTTAGCACGTGTCCAATTGCTCCAAGCGCTTTACTTACATAATTACATTTAAGCGTCACACATATCTTCCTGAAATAAATATTTTACCCATTGTGCAGATGAAGAGATAGGTTTTAAGTGATTAAAGGACTTACCTTTGTTATGTAGCTAGTGATTTGCAGAAACCAAATTTGAATAATACTTTCTGACACAAAGATGTATGCCATTAACCTCTCCGGTATTAACTCCATCACAAAGCAAAATTAATTTTCTCTCTATTAAAATATCAAGATGTTCATTTTTTTTTTAGTAAGAGAAAGAAACATGTAGCTAATAAATACAGGGCGACCTTTAAGGAAATGGATGATGTCTCAGTCCGAAGAGGGAACTAGGAAAAGGGCAGGGATTTTGGAGTGAGAAAGAGCTGGGATCAAATTCTGGCCACACCGCTTACTAGCTACGTGATCTGTAAAACATAGTAACAACGACACAGTTGTCAGGAGGAGTAACATAAGAAAATCTAGCAGAAAGCCTGGACCATAGGTTACCCAGTCAACAAAATTAGCAATTTCAAGGCTCTCAGAAATACGGCAGTGAAAAAACCATAAACATTTAAGCCCATGTTTCTCAAGTGGAACTCCTTTCGAGTGTCATTTATTTCATGGAACCCAGTGTTCCAGAGGAGCAAGCTTGGGAAATGGAGTTAAAATAATTGCCATATTTCTGAAGAGAGGACATTAATAAGGGTGCAGTAGGAGTAGTAATAGAAAGGGAAAGGAGGAGGGACCTCGCGGGGCTCAGTCGGTTAAGCATCTGACTTCGGCTCAGGTCAGGCTCTCATGGTTTGTGGGTTTGAGCCCTGCATCGGGCTCTGTGCTGACAGCTCGGAGCCTGGAGCCTGCTTCCAATTCTCTGTCTCCCTCTCTCTGCCCCTCCCCTGCTTGCACTCTGCCCCCCTCTCTCTCTCTCTCTCTCAAAAATAAATGAACATTAAAAGAAATTTTTTTTAAAGAAAGGGAATGGAGGAGAGAGCTGCAGAACATACCATTTATGATGATTCTAGCAGCTTGAAAACGATGAGGCAAGAAGAAGGCTAGAAGGAGCCTCATTTGAACACAGTGTCTTCACTTTGATTTGGGTATTTCTTTAAGCTGTATCTTTTTTTATAATGTTGTTTATTTATTTTTGAGAGACGGAGAGAGACAGCGTGAGCAGGGGAGGGTCAGAGAGAGAGGGAGACACAGAATCCAAAGCAGGCTCCAGGTTCTGAGCTGTCAGCACAGAGCCCGACGCGGGGCTCGAACCCATGAACCGTGAGATCATGACCTGAGCCGAAGCCGGACGCTTAGCCGACTGAGCCACCCAGGCTCCCCTCTTTAAGCTGTATCTTAATGTCTAATGTTGGGGCTTTGTATTCAGGCCTTCAGCATTTTGCAGGGAGGTGTCATTGAGGTAATGGGAATGGAATTAATCGAATTGACTGACGTATGGCTCAAATACTGCCGCTTTCATGCCTGAATGTTTAGGCATATTGCGTTTCTATGCTGCCAGGACGGTGTGGAGAGGACTAAGAGACCGAAGTAATCTCATGAGGACATCGTGTTTCCGAGAAATGCCGTGAACATTTAGATTCTTTTGGATTTTGGAAATGAAAGATTGAGTGGTTTAAGTACTTGGTAAGCGAGTCCCACGGGATCCATCATGATTAAAGGAAACACTGTGTAATGGAGCATCTGGGGATGTTTCAGGCAATGTAGTGGGTGACAGCCTCCTCACGCATAGACGGGTGTAGTCTGTATATTTCCCTAAATGAGATATTAATGGAGCAAATTGTGAGCTGTGTGAATGAATTTGAATGGACTATAATAAATGTGCGATTTGGGTAACCTGCTGATTTCTTAATCAAGAGGAAAAGAAAACACATTCTTACAGCCGAAGGAGAAACAAAGTTTGGAATGATCTCATTGCAGCGGCATTTTCTCAGAAAATCATAATGATGTAATAAATCCCCACGTACAACAATATTTCTTAATAGGAAAAAATGAGATCCACTGAAAAGGAAAACATTCTGAATGCATAGAAATGGAGCTAATTTTATAGCATTTCACTATTACATATTGAAGTTTTTATTTTGTGAACACAAGCAATTTATTTCATAAAAGCAAACTAATTATTCCCTCTCCCTGCAAAAAATGGGGAAAAAATCCTGTAATTTACTCATTCTCACTCAGAGTTAAAGATACACTCCACAGATATGAAATTAGCCCATTCTTTTGAATGACAGTCACTGTTTAGGTGTTATTATCTCTCTAGCTTTCACATTAGGAAGCGACACTATCCCTGGAAAGGGGACAGCAAGCAAATGAAGGGAAAGACAAAACACAGCCTGAAAGTAATTTCAGCAGTTTCCTCTGCTTTGTTCTTCTCTTCCCTTACAAACATCAAAGAGTCAACTGCTGTTTAAGATGATAAGGTGTGGAAAGGAAACCTGGCAGCATCCCCTGGTTTGAGCCAAACCTCTTTTTTATTTTGGATGCAGGGGGAGCAAGTCAGTGGAGATGATCTCACATGCAGCACGTTTGCTGCATTCACCATCCTTCCCTGCTCACCATGAAATGCTGAATCCCCTCTCCCCGGCCATTATACTCCACAGTCCTCCTGCTCCAATGGGCAAGTGTTCTTTGGTTCGAGAGAAGTATTCAGACGATTTCTTGTTGGAGCAGAATCCTGTAAGGTTCCTGTGTTTCTGGCGTTTTGAATACTCTCAATTAGAAATCTAAAACACTGGCTCCACGGGCACACCGATGTTCGAGTAAAATGCTGGTGGAAAAAAAAATCATGATCCCTGGAACTTAGGCTGAAAAAATATATATGATGGAAAAATAACTCCATGTTGTGAACATTTGTAGGCTTTAAAAACATGGACATTCACTCAGTGTATGAGGCAGTTATAGTAACCATTCTTTTACTGTTTAACCCTTAATGTTTGTAATTAGTTAAGCCTCGCCTGGAGAATTGAAAATTTAGTATCCATTCATTTGAAAACTGAAATTGTCCATTACAACATTTCCTGAATGGATGTCAACTGGCAAGGTCAGTCTACTTGTCGATAGTGTTTAATTTACTTACTTGTGTAATAGTGGAAAGATCAGTGTATGTGGATTCTGAACACACAGACTTACCTACCAACTCTGCCATTTATTTATTCATTTATTTTTAATTTAAATTTTTAATGTTTACTTATTTTTGAGAAAGAGAGAGAGGGAGAATGAGCAGGGAAGGGGCAGAGAGAGAGGGAGACACAGAATCCGAAGCAGGCTCCAGGCTCTGAGCTGTCAGCACAGAGCCCGACGCGGGGCTCGAACTCACAAACTGCGAGATCATGACCTGAGCCGAAGTCGGGTGCTTAACCAACTGAGCCACCCAGGTGCCCCCGCAACTCTGCCATTTATGATCTAAGTGAATTTGGAAATGTTAATTTAAAAAATAGTTTTACTAAGAAGTTGTAAAATATATTCTCCTAATGAAAATTCCAAGCAGTAAAAGAGGGTTTACATAGAAAAGTCATTTCTCCACTCTCCAGTCCTACTGGAGTTTGTGGATCATTCCAGAAACGTTCATGTATATGTGAGCAGAAGTAATTTTCAGTTAAAACATCTACATAGGATCAGAGTAAGTGCAGTCTTCTCCAATGTGTGTTTAAAAAATAGTATTTCCTGGATATTTTTCCACATTACCACATCCAGACCTTTTTCAGCTTTTCAAAGACTGGGTAAGTGATGTACTCAGTGGTCTATTGATGGACATTTGGAGTAAACTCAGTATTGTATTCATAATAGCTTTACGTACTGGCACATTGTGTGGCAGTGGGTGAGTCCTAGAGAGCGCCTTCTCGAGTTTACATTTTGCATCGACTGGTACCGATGATTGGATTGTTGAACGCTCTCCGCCTGGGTTGGCAGTTGAACCCGAGCCCTCAGGATCTCATCATTACTAGGAGAATGTTGTCATTCCTGTGACCGTTCTAAACCAACGAATTCATGACATGCTAATGTGGTCTTGGATCACTTCAAATGCTGAAAAGTGTAGCTCATGTGTAAAAAGGTCACTGTCACTTCATATAGAGGAAGTAACCACACTAGCTCAATGTAGACAGCAAAATAAAAAGAGATGCATGTTTTTAGTGCAGGTTCTAATATTCATTTGGTATCAGTAAAATGGTCCATAAACTCGAAGAGCATGGCAAGTTTTAGCTGTGTTGATGAGACATGACATTTACTATTTGAATTCAGCTGCTGAAAGAATTCCTGTACAGGAAAGATGGAAAATGAGAAATTTATCATGTGTATTACAGCCAGACTGCATTACTCTTTGGAAACATACGACTGATCAGAATTTTGTTACTGTGACATCTTTTTCCTTCACATCCGCATCACGATGATAAACTCAAGCTCTTATTTTCTGGGTGCACTTTTCTCCATAGAACAGGAAGAACAGTGAACCTTTAGTGAAAGTAGGTTGAGAAGCTAAATGGCCTTGGGTGTCGAGGCAGTAATTTTTATTCTGACAGAACTACTCAAAGAAGAATTTCCTTTGCTGCGTGGCTCTCATAAAGGGAACAGAATGATGAGTCCTTAGGTACTAAGTAGTCCTTCTGCTAGGGCTGAATTTCCAGACACATTCAAAAGCAGTTTCAAAACTTGAACTTCAGTATTTCCATTTCCCACAAGTACCACATTGAAAAGATCTGTAATCTAAATGTTGGTAATGGCCATGTCCATTAGCAATGGAGCCCAAGCAGCTGCATAGCGGACCTAAGGGAACCACAGAAAAAACTCTCAGACTTGATGACTATCTTGCTTTGATTTTTGACATTCACACTTAGGGTATATTCAATGCATTGAAAGCTTTGCCTAAATTTAATACTGTGGCTGGGGTGGTTGATTACACTCCAACAATTGGAATACCGCCCCAATTAACAAATTATAGCTTTGTTAGCTGAAGGCTACATTGTTATTCAGAATGACCAAACTTTTTCAATAATTACAGAATCTTTTTTTAGGCTTTCACAATGCCTCTATAAGCGTATACATACATACATACATACATACATAAAATAACTGAAATATAGCACTTATCCTTGGTAAATGACTTGATTGGTTGTAAGTTTGAATAAAAATTTTTTACCGTGAAGTCTGTTTCTCAGTTTTAGTTTTAATTTTATTTAGAAATGTAAAAGGCTTTTATACTTAAAATGTATGCATCCAAATGTTTCGTTTTCTTTCTGCACCAAGACACAAATTCTCATTTCCAGCTTTATCGATATATATTTTACAAGTAACATTGTGGAACTTTTAAGGTGTGCAACGTGATGGTTTGACATTTGTATACGTGTGTGTGTGTGCATTACAATAATTACCTCAAGGTTTGTTGACACATCCATCACCTTGTTTGAGCCCCACTTTGAGTGAGCATGAGCCCCGCTTCTCTCTCTCTCTCTCTCTCTCTCTCTCTCTCTCTCTCTCTCTCTCTCTCGTCTCTTTCTTTCTCCCTCTTCCTCTCCCTCTGTCCCTCCCTCCCTCTCTCTCTCATCCTCTCCCTCCCTTCCTCTCTCTTTCTCTCTCTCCCTCCCTCTCTCCCCCTTTGCCCCTCCTGGGATTCTCTCTCTCTCTCTGCCCCTCGCTCAGTTGCACCCTCTCTCTCTGGAAAAAAAAAAAAAAGACTCATCCATTACCTCACTTAGTTACCATTTTATTTTTGCATTGAGAATATTTAAGATCTACTCTCTTGGCAAATTTCAAGTATACAATACAGCATTTTTTTTCAAGAGAAAAAGGCATTTTTATTTCCATTGACTTAAATTGAAAATTAGATTATATGGTCTAGGCATTCGTAATTTCTAGTTTTTTAAGGAACACATTAACTTGGAAATAAACAATATGAAACTAAGCCTTTCGTTGATACTTTCAGAATCTTGTCTCATTAAAAATATACTAGGCCGATTTTAGTAAATGTATACATTCATTCTTTAATTCAACAAACTTTAATTAAAACAAACAAAATTACTTTTCTGTCTCAAGTCGTAAGAAGTGCTTTTGAAAAACAATGTTCCAAGTATGTGTATAGATAATATCAATTTAGTCCTTTTTTTTTCCCATTTTTTTTTCAGGAGTGAAATTTAGTGATTCATCACTTACATATAACACCCGGTGCTCATCCCAACAAGTGCCTCCTTAATGCCCCTCACCCATTTAGCCCACACCCCCACCTCCCCTCCAGCACCCTCAGTTTGTTCTCTGTATTTAAGAGTCTCTTATGGCTTCCCTCTGTCTCTGTTTTTATGTATGTTTCCTTCCCTTCCCCTATGTTCATCTATTTTGTTTCCTAAATTCCACATGAGTGAAATTGTGTGATATTTTTCTTTCTCTGAGTAACTTTTTTCGCTTAGCATAATCTACTCTAGTTTCAGCCACATTGTTGAAAATGGCAATATTTCGTCCTTTTTCATCGCCAAGTAGTATTCCATTGAATATACACACCACATCTTTTTTATCCATTCATCAGTCAGTGGACATTTGGGCTCTTTCCATAATTTGGCTATTGTTGATAGCGCTGCTATAAACATTGGGGTGCAAGTACCTCTTCAAAATAGCACTCCTGTATCCTTTGGGTAAATACCTAGTGGAGAAATTGCTTAAAAAGTTGTTAATTCTGACAGGTGTGAGGTGGTATCTCGTTGTGGTTCCGATTCAATAATACGGTACTGAGAACTACAGTCCCCATGCTGTCCATTAGATTTTTAGAACTTATTTATGTTACAACTGCACCTTTGTCCCCTTCCATCACCATTTCCCCATTTCCCTCACCCAGCAACCCCTGGCAACCACCAGCTTACTAAAAAGTTCGGCTTTTTAGATCCCACACAGGAGTGGGATCATACAGTATGTGTCTTTCTCCGTCTGACTTCTCTCAGTATAAGGCATAGAAGACTCGTCCATGTTGTCGCAAACGGTAGGATTTCCCTGTTTTGTGTGTGTGTGTGTGTGTGTGTGTGTGTGTGTGTGTGTGTGTGTGTGTAGGGCGGGGGCATCTTTATCCATCCTCGCTCGGCAGACCCTCAGGCTGTTGGCAAGTCTCGGGTCTTGCAGACTTCGCTGCGCCACCTGGAAGCGCAGATTCTTCGTCCCCTGTCTCCTCCGCACCTCCTGCCACACCCGTCACCCTTGGGCCCCAGCCCCTCCTTGGTTAGCGCCTCTCGGGTGTGGAGCGGATCACCGTGTGCCGGGGTGCTGACACCACCGGCGACGCTGCCGGCCCGGCCCGCGGCTCCCCCCGAGCTCACGCCCCCGCACCGGCGCCGTTTCCAGGGACGTGGACCCCGTAGCCAAGGTCATGGGGGCCCGGGGCCGCCGCGGCGGGGGCGGGGGGGGCGGGGTGGCTGCCTCTGGGGCTGGAATTGGGACTGCGTTTGGGAGCCGCCGCGTCTTTGGTGATGCTGGGAAGCCCCGTCTGAAGCGACAGCTCTTTTTCTTTGGCCTCTCGGAGGCCACGGAGCCCTTGTGCCAGACGGTGGCCTTCCTCATCCTCTTTGCCGTGGCAGTGAGCCCGCCCCATGTGTCGCGTCTGCACGTGTGTTCCTGTTCGTGTACCCCCCCCCCCCCAGGCAGCCTTGGGAAAGTGGTGGGCTCAGGGTTTGACAGAGGGGAGACAAACAAATACTCTATTAAGAAGAAAGAGAAGGGGCATCCGGGTGGCTCAGTCGGTTGAGCGTCTGACTCGGCTTCAGCTCATGATCTCACGGTTTGTGGGTTTGAGCCCCGCATCGGCTCTTTGCTGACAGTGATGAAACCACCTGAGGTTCTCTCTCCCTCTGTGCCCCTCCCCTGCTTGTTCGCTCGCGCGCTCTCTCTCTCTCAAAATAAATTAAAAAAGCTTTAATAAAGAAGAAAGTGTAGATAACTCTTCAAGATAATGATTTCATTTCCTATATATATATTGAAAAGTGAGATTAATGGATTATGTGGTAGGCCTATTTTTAATTTTTTGAGGAATCCCCACATTGTTTTCCACTGTGGCTGTACCAATTTGGATTCCCACCAACGGTGCACAAGGGTTTCCTTTCTGTGCATTGTGGTTAATACTTGTTATCTCCTGTGGTTTTGATGACAGCCCGTCTGACAGATTGAGGTACATCTCATTGTGTCTTTGATTTGCATTTCCCTGATGATCAGTGAAATCGAACACCTTTTCATGTACTTGTTAGCCATTTGTGTATCTTCTTTGGAAACATGTCTGTTCGGTGCCACTATTTAAAAAAATTGTTTTAAATGTTTTATTTATTTTTGAGAGAGAGAGAGAAAGACAGACCGAGACCACATGAGCAGGGAAGGGGCAGAGAGAGGGAGGGAGGGAGACATAGAATCTGAAGCAGGTTCTAGGCTCCAACCCCAACGTGGGGCTCAAACTCACAAACTGCGAGATCATGACCTGAGCCAAAGTCAGGCACTTGACTGAGCCACCCAGGCGCCCCAATGTTTGTTTATTTTTGAGAGAGAGGAGGCAGGACAGAGAGAGGGAGACAGAGAATCCCAAGCAGGCCCCACGCTGTCAGCTCACCTGATGTGGGGCTTGGACTCACAAATGGCGAGAGCATGACCTGAGTTGAAATCAAGAGTTGAATGCTTAACTGACTGAGCCACCCAGGCCGCCCCCTCTGTTTTTTACGTCAGATTGTTTTTTTGCTATTGAATTATATAAACTCCTTATACATTTTTGATACTAACCCCTTATTATATATATGATTGGCAAATATTTTATCCTGTTCTGTAGTTTATCATTTTGTTGTTTCTTTTCCTGTGCAGAAGCTTTTTATTTTGTAGTCGTGCTTGCCAAGACCAATTTCTAACAGCCTTTCTGCTCTTTTCTTCTAGGACTTTGATAGTTTCAGGTCTCACATTTTAGTCTTTAATAGATTTAGAGTTAATTTTTGTGAGTGATGCAAGACAAGGGTCCACTTTCATTCTTTTGCATGTGAATATCCACCGTTGCTTGGGCTGGGATGCAGGGCTGGGTCTGGTGCGGTAGGCTCCTGGGGGCTTATGCGGGGATCTCAGGACACAGGACTTATTTTTAGAGGCTTTGGTGTTTATATATGTTAAACAAGAATAAGGTTTTGTACATGAACAACGTTATTGACTGATCCGATATTCCAAAGGAATAGTTGGTGGAAGAGAGATTAGAAAATGGATACTAGGCAGACGAAATATTTGGAGCGAGTTAGGAGAATTCTAAAGAAGCCTTTTCCTAAGACATTTTTGCACACTAAATTGATTGCTCGGTGTTTCCCCAAATCACACCTAAAGTGATCACTTCCTTCTCTACTGACTGACTTCTGCATGTCTTGCCCGTTTCCTGAGTGGGATTCTGCATGACTTACAACGATGATACAGATGGAGTACAATTAGAAATACGTAACACAGGGGCACCTGGATGGCTCAGTCGGTTAAGCCTCCGACTTCGGCTCAGGTCATGATCTCGTGTTCGTGGGTTCGAGCCCTGCGTCAGGCTCCGTGCTGACAGCTCAGAGCCTGGAGCCTGCTTCAGATTCTGTGTCTCCCTCTCTCTCTCCCTGCCCCTCCCCCTCTCATGCTCTGTCTCTCTCTGTATCAAAAATAAATAAAACATTAAGGAAAAAAAAAAAGAAATACTTAACACAGAGACAGAAACCAAGAAGTCATTAGAGGAGAGGACAGAAACAAGACCCAGAACTTCTGAATGAGGAAATGATACCAATTATTCAGTTTGGCTCTGTGCTTTCTAGAGGCCAAGGCCAATTTGGAAATGTCATACGTTCCGGAGATCTGTTAATGTTAGCAGGAGAAATAATGTTAGTTTTTTTTGTTTCCCCCTGGATGGGCTTACTTTTAGTTTTCATTTCTTAGAGGAATTTGTCATAGGGATCTTTGTATAAGCGGCATTAGGTACCGCCCCTTATATTAGGATTGATGGATTAATACAGATGTATTAAAAACTGTAAACGGGCTTCTGTATATCCTCTTTCCATGCTTTGATCTATACCCCAAAGGCGGGACTCATTTCAACCTTTCAGGTTCACTGTGTGCTGCCCCTCAACTATGTTACTTTGGCCCCTATTACAAATATGTGTTTGCATTTGTACCAAATTCCCGTTTTCCAGAAGGGGTTAAGAATGTTTAGTCTGTAAGTGCTCAGACATTGACCTCTGTTATAGGAAGCCGGCATTTGGTTGCACACAGATGAATATAATTTTGCCACTGTCATTTTCCTTTTCCTCAACCAGTTTTAGAATTGAGTCCTTGGAGAAAATGTAGATTATGGAAAACAGGTTAATGAATACGAAAGAAAAGATTCAGATAATTCCAGAATGCCTTGACATAGTAACTGCATAGAAATGTCTCACCTATGTTGTTTATTGCAGCAAGGGCAATTTCAGTGATGTTAAAAACTATATTTGTTGGGGGTGCCTGGCTGGCTCAGTTGGTAGAGCATCTGATTCTTGATCTAAGCGTCATGAGTTCAAGCCCTGTGCTGGGTGTGGAGACTCCTTAAATACATAGTGGCGCTTAGGTGGCTCAGTCTGTTGAGGTTCTGCCTTCGGCTCAGGTCATGATCTCAAGTGTGTAAGTTCGAGCCCCGTATTGGGCTCTGCACTGACCAGGAGGAGCCTACCTGGGATTCTCTCCCTCTCTGTGTCTGCCCCTTCTCTGCTCTTGTGTGCGTGTGCTCTCTCTCTTTCTCAAAATAAATAAATAAGACTTTATTAAATAAATAAATGAATAAATAAACGTTTAAGGCTGGGGCGCCTGGGTGGCTCAGTCGGTTAAGCGTCCGACTTCGGCTCAGGTCATGATCTCGCAGTCTGTGAGTTCGAGCCCCACGTCAGGCTCTGTGCTGACAGCTCAAAGCCTGGAGCCTGCTTCCGATTCTATCTGCTTCAAATTCTGTGTCTCCATCTCTCCCTGCTGCTTTCCCACTCATGCTCTGTCTCTCTCTCTCAAAAATAAACATTAAAAAAAAGTGTTCTAAACTAAGACTTAAAACATGACATTTAAGAAATAAATATATTAAAAAAATATATGTTAACATATATTATTAAAAATATATATTTGTTAAAATATATATGTATTTGTTACAAGACTTTCACATATTTGTACTTATTTTTAATTTTTTTAAATGTTTATTTACTTTTGAGAGAGAGTGTGAGCAGGGGAGGGGCAGAGAACGAGGGAGACACAGAATCTGACATGGGGCTCAAACTCACAAACCCCAAGATCATGACCTGAACCGAAGTCAAATGCTTAACGGAGTGAGCTACCCAGGTGCCCCTGTACCTACTTTTAAAATTAGGTCAAATTTTCTACCAGTAGGCCCACGTGGTTAGCTTTTGTAACTACCTGTATTTCTTAATATTTTAGTAACCACCCCCCCCAAATAGTATGTAGAATCTGTGTGCAGCTATTATGAGAACGCAGAACTCATAGGATGTACTTACAAAGAAACTCTTTTCCTTCCCACTGTTCCTTTAAGTCTTTTCTGTGGCCTTGGTGCTTCCCCTGCCGCAGATTTCAATTCAGGCCAGGTTTTCCTGGTCATTCCCACATAATACAGTTTCTTGATCACGCCACCTAAAGCCAGAGCAAGTGAGCAGAGCGGCTCTCGGGTAAAGAATGGCAGCGCCCTACCCAGCATCCTAGCCATTTGTTCAGTGGTCTTTCCATTCCGGCCTCCACTCTCCCCGGACTCGGCGGCGGCTTCCCTGTGGCTTTTCCCACCTACAGCTTCTGGTCATCTTCTGCTGTCTTGCCGGCCGTGTGCCAGGCTCCTCCGTGGTGGGAGCACAAGCACTGAGAAGAAATAAAGGAAGCAGCAGGATTCGTGTTTGGTACGGGCCTGGCGATCAGATGTGTGCGCTTTCTGTGTCCCGCATCATTTGAAAGCTGACTTTTTGCCTTGTGCGTGCTTCAGGTGTTCCCAGTTTCCCCTGCCTCTCCATTAGGCTTCTTTTCTTTTATTGTTTTTTTAAATGTTTATTGATTTTGGGGAGAGAGAGAGCATGAGCGAGGGAGGGGCAGAGAGACGGAGACACAGAATCCGAAGCAGGCTCCAGGCCCCGAACTGTCAGCCCAGAGCCCGACGCCGGGCTTGAACTCACAAACCGTGAGATCGTGACCTAAGCCGAAGTCGGACGCTCAACAAACGGAGCCACCCAGGTGCCCCTCCATTAGGCTTCTTATATGTGCAGTCCACTTGACGAGGTAAAGCGTCTTCACATTCTGAGCACCTTGGGCAACCTGCATCACCTTCAGCTTCCCCTTTCTGGATCTTTCATAGGGGGTAACAACCCGCAACCACACACATTCCAACAACCTCTGCCTGGACAAAATCTGGAGCTTAGGTCACCAGGTTCACTGCCTCACTCCTTTCCTGTGCCTTTTAAGCAGTTAGCCATCCACCTCTTGTACACTCAGTGTCCTTTCAAAGTGTAAAATGGGGGTTGATTGTGTGCTGTGAACTGCTGACAGCACGTGGGTTTCGAAGTTGGGGAAGAAAAGTAAGCGCTAACAGGTCTCCCGAAACTTGCCCCCAGGACCTGCTTGAGTCCCTTCTCAGTAGATCTGTTCTTTCCTTCTACCTCCCGATATGCTGACATATTCACAAACTTTGGCCCCTGTCTCTAGAGACCCCCTGAGCTGTCGAGCCTGTGCTTTCTTCCATTTGCTATCACTTTATCTGTTGTTCACTTCTTCCCACAGGACATGGCACTTGGGACGTTTCCTTGTCCCCAATTTCCTGGAAGTCACCATTCAACTTTCTCTCTCTACCAGGAAGTTTCTGGTAGAGAGTGCTGTATCCGGATCTCTGGGCATTGAAGCGGATTCCTCTTACATACAAGCAATATGCAAGACAGTTGGCTGCGAACAAATTTGTAAACACTTCTTAATGTTATCACTAATACCTTAATCCTAATTTAATTTTTGGCTTGTAGCATAGCAACTAATGATAGTAAAAATAATAGCGGCTAACATTTATTCAGTGTTTAGAATGCTCTAGTCACTGTTCTAAGTGCTTTTTGATTATCTTTTTAAATGTTTATTTTTGAAAGAGAGAGAGACAGAGAAATAGTGAAAGAGCAAGTCGGGGAGGGGCAGAGAGAGAGCGGAGACAGAGGGTCTGTAGCACGCTCTGCACTGGCAGATGCGGGACTCTAACCCATGAACCGCGAGATCATGCCCTGAACCGAAGTCGAATGCTTAACCGACTGAGCCTCCCAAGCGCCCCTGTTCTGAGTGCTTTTTATTTAGTAACGTATTTAATTCCCGCGGCAACCTAGAGGAAGGCACTCTTACATCCCTCAGTTTAAAAACAAGTTGTTACCTGAAGAGTTAAGTAACTTACCCAAGGTCGCACAGCTCTGATTGCGTTTAGAATCCACCCTCTTAACCAATATGCTGCCTCTTGGCTGTACTAATAATAGCAGTGAAACTGCTTTTCAGTGTCTGACTGTGCGTGCCTAGCATCGTATTTTCAGCTGTCACCAAGACTTCATTGTCAACAGGCTACTTCTCCAGCGCATGCTTGCGGAGCTCTCGCGCATTCCCACACCATAATTTCAGGTTCCGTGCAAACGTTCCTTGGTTCCTCATCCCGTCACATGGTTCTCATCAGCTAATGAGCTACAACTCAACTCTGCCAATTTTCTGCTGAAAAAAAAAAATGTCTCTGTGAAGGCATCCTTCATTCTTGTGACTGGGTCGGGTCCTTTTGCTTAAAATTC
Organism: Cryptoprocta ferox; assembly: GCA_028646485.1. NCBI lineage: Eukaryota > Metazoa > Chordata > Mammalia > Carnivora > Eupleridae > Cryptoprocta > Cryptoprocta ferox. Next base: position 7,734,504 of record CM053579.1, on the reverse strand, counting down.
ATATGGCCCCATAAGTTTCTTCTTAGTCTCTATTGCCATCATCATTATTGTAAGGGGGCATTTTATTTATTTATTTTTAATTTTTTATAATGTTTATTCATTTTTGAGAGATGGAGAGAGACAGAGCATGAGTGGGGGAGGGGCAGAGAGACAGGGAGACACGGAATCTGAAGCAGGCTCCAGGTTCCAAGCTGTCAGTGCAGAGCCCGACACGGAGCTCGAACCCATGGACTGCGAGATCATGACCCGAGCCGAAGTTTGGCACTTAACTGACTGAGCCACCCAGGCGCCCCATGTAAGGGGCCATTTGAATGCCTGTCGCATCCTCTGCATCAGACACCCAACAGGAGCAGGAATTGTGTGTGCCTTGTGTACTAAGTATTCCTAAACAACGGCTTCTCTTTTTTCTGTGTTTTCGTGTAAGATCCCCTCCCATGGGTCCATTCCACTCCTCCTTCCCTTTGATATGAACCGATCCACTCTGGACGCTGTTTTCTGGTTTTCCTTTACATCTGGGTAATCTAATGGATTCTCCATTAAAAATTTTCTTTGATTCGTCACGCGCTTAGTCTATATATGATCCTTGACCTCGAGAAACTACGTCCAGAGGAAAAAGCAAGTACAAAATTCCTAAGACGGAGGCGCACGGTGATACATGCTGAGATGTGTCTCATACCAGAGTTTGGAGAGTTTAGGAAATGGACTAACCCATTGGACCACAGCTGGGCTGCAGTGTGTAGTGAATCCGCCGAACGCCCTCAATAGTTTCCTCCAAAAATATCCGGAGGAAGAAAGTAGTAAAAGTGGACTTCGGAACCTATTTCAACCTATGATTGCCCCCTCTAAAATAGTTCCTTACTACACTACTCCTTTCCTTCCTCAGGAAATTGAAATGGGGCACAAAGCATCTCTTTCCTTTTTCGTTTTTTCTTACATTACTTAAACACTGGTTTCAACCTTGGCAGGATGAAGCAGGTTGTTTGCAAAAACAAAAGAGGAAATCAGTGTTTTCTCAAATATAACTTCAGTCTAAAAATAGATAGTGGCTATTTTATTTGCAGCTCACACCCACCAGTCTTTCTTCTTGTCTGCCAAGCCCCATTGAGCTCTTATGAGACCGGAGAGGAAAGTTCTGGGTGAGCGAAGAATGAGAACCTGGTGCCTGCGAGCCCTGCTCGCTACCGCAGAGCCTGTATCTCTCGCCCCATCCATAGCCCTAGCGATCGGCCCACAGGGACAGGACAGTTTCTCAGCGGGTGGCAGCCGTAAGCCCCACATTGGGGGTTCGTCCTCCCCAACGCTTACAGATACGGGATGATAAAGGTGCCTTAGATCCTCTCTTTAACACTCTCATCTGTGACCCAGGGTTCCTGGGACCTGCCTGCCTCTGAATTAGGAGTCCACGGTTGGTGAATAATGAATTCTCGTTTGGGGAAATTCTGTGTTTCCTTTGCTGCTCCTAAAGCATAGACTGCTCATTATCTTCACTTGAAATACGAATTAACCCGTGGAAAGTTCTTCGCACAGTAGGGTCCTGGAGCCTCATAGAAACCCCGGGAGTGAGGCATGACAGAGTCGTCCACCGCTTAGTACGAACGAGGAAGCAGGCGAGGGGAATACCTAAAGCCAACCTCCCCTTAGCTTTTCACCGAACGATGTCCTCAGCCACTTCCGAAGGGGATTGAGTCATATCTACATGGACTGTCAAATTCCTGTTTTCCCACCTCAAAATGCCCCCTGATCCTTTCTGTTCGACCTCAGAAAAATGAGCTTATTTTCTGTTCCAGGGGTGACCCTACGCTTGTGCTTGATTTGTCTTTTCCTGACTATTTCACCTTAGAGGGAAGGCCACTAACCAAGTCTAAATCGTCTGTTTCGTAAGCTATAAACTTTTATTGTTGTATTTTACCCTTCTGATTTATTTCTGACAAAATGTATTTCTGGCAGATGTACTGGTGAAGCCTCTTTCATGGGCTGCTACCAGTTAGGAAAGTGAGCCACGTTTGGTGCAGTTTATCACACTACTGGGTCCATGTGCAAGGCCACCATTTACTGTGTTTGTGCAAAGCCTTGCGGTTAGACTGGAGCGCAGTATGTTTCCATTTGTGATCGTCTTTTATGGTCGCCTCAAAATCACATCGTCCGTGTGGGGGCGCCTGGGAGGCTCAGTCACTTAAGCGTCCAACTCTTGATCTCGGTTCGGGTCATGATCTCCCGGTTCGTGAGTTTGAGCCCTGCGGAGGGGGCTCTGACAGCGCAGAGCCTGCTTGGGATTCTCTCTCCCTTTCTCTCTGTCCCTCCCCACACTCTCTCCTGCTCAAAAACAAAACAAACAAAAAACCCTCAAATAGTCCCTGTAAATGTATACCAGGAAAGAGGATGCATCCCCATTCTCTCTGGCTACTTCGTAGTTATCAGGGAAAAGAGACTGTTTTTCTTTTAAAAAATTTTTTTAATGTTTTATTTATTTTTGAGAGAGAGAGAGAGAGAGAGAGAGAGAGAGAGAGAATGTGAGCAGGGGAGGGAGACACAGACTCGGAAGACGGGCTCCAGGCTGTGAGCTGTCAGCACAGAGCCCGACGCGGGGCTCGAACCCACGAACCGTGAGATCATGACCTGAGCTGAAGTCGGATGCTTAACCCACTGAGCCACCCAGGCGTGCTGGTTTTTCTTTCCTCTTTATTCTCTAAGACATGTTTGTGAAAGTAAGCTATCTGATTCAGGGTGAGGAAGTACACCATTTTTACCAATTTATGACGGCTGATTCAGGAGGCAAAGAAAGTGCTCAGATGCTAATGTTCAGGGCTTTTACTACCACTTCCCTCACTTTTAAAATCCAATATGTCAGGTAAGAAGATGGTAATTAAATATGCACACTAACTTTTACTGCTCCTCATTTCCCTTCTGGTTATGGATTCCTGTTCCGCATATTCGGTGAATACTTAAGAGTGTGTCAGGCACTGCACTTGAAGTCCGGGCTGAGTAGTTCACAAAATTGACAGAAATCCCTGCCCTCATGGACTTGACCTTGTAGAGAAGGGAGACAGCCAACAAATGGAATAAATGAATGAATTATAGTAATTTAGATGCTAATAAGTTCTATGGATAAATATAAATCAGTGGAAGGGAAAAGGTGTGCCAAGGGGCCGTGGTGACAAATTTAAATAGAGTTTAGTAACATTAAAACAATTTATAAAACAAAAAAAGGGGGGGGGCGGAATACCTGGATGGTTCAGGTGGTTAATCATCCGACTTCAGCTCAGGTCATGATCTTCCGATTCGTGAGTTCCAGCCCCGAATCGGGCTGTGTGCTGACAGCTCAGAGCCCAGAGCCTGCTTCAGATTCTGTGTCTCCCTCTCTCTCTGCCCCTCCCCTGCTCACGCTCTTTCTCTCTCTCTCTCTCTCTCTCTCTCTCTCTCTCTCTCAAAAATAAATAATCAACATTAAAATAAAATTAAAGAGCAATAATGAAGGCCTCACCAAGAGGTGTTACTTGATCAGTCACATAAAGGCTAGGATAATGGGCCACCTCTTATTTAGCTGTGTACTCTCAAACGTGTTATTAGCATCTCTGAGCCTCAGTTTTCTCAGTTTTTAAATTAATTTTTTATTTGAGTGTAGCTGATGCACCGTGTTACGTTAGTTTTAGGTGTAAAACATAGTGACTCAAGACGTGTAAACATTATGCTGTGATTGCCGCAGGTGTAGCCCCATCTTTTACCATATGTCGCTGTTACAGTGTCATCGACTGTATTCCTTATGCTCTGTTGTTCGTTCCTGTGACTTATTCATTCCATAACAAGCGTGTGTCTCCCACTGCCCTTCACCCATTTTGCTCATCCCCCACCAAGCAATCATTAGTTTGTTCTCTATGTTTAAAGGTCTGATTCTGCATTTTGCTTGTTTATTCATTTTTTTAAAAAAAGATTCCACACGTGAGTGAAATCATACAGTATTTGATATTGTCAGTCTGACTTACTGCACCTAGCATAGTACTTCTAGGTCTACCATGTTTTCAAAAATGGCATGAGCTCATCCTTTTTTATGGCTGTGTCATATTCCATTGTATACATGGAATACATCTTCCTTATCCATTTCTCTATCTAGGTCTCAAGTTGCTTCCATATCATAGCTGTTGTAAATAATACTCCGATAAACATAGAGTATGAATATCCTTTCGAATTAGCGTTTTCCTTTTCTTTGTGATTGAATGATAATATCTACCTAGCAGCGTTATTTTTTTAAGATTAAATGAGGGGATGTTAGGAAAGTACCTGTCACACAGTAAATGATTATTAACAAGTGGTAGCTTTACTAAAAATGAATCACTTTTCAGTAATAGTCATCTGACCTCAAGAGCTTCTGAAATGAATTAATGTGAGTTGTTTTCTTTGTTTTCCTTCTGACATAAAGTTACCTTTTCAGTTAACTTTCTTTCTTGGCTTCTGATTTGAAAGCTGCCAGGTTGTTAAGCGTTAGAAATGTTATCTTCCATAATCAGTTACATTTTCTGCCCAGGTAATGGGACTTAATGAGCGGGTTAGACTTTTTAGCTGGCTCCCTTGAGTTCATTGTTTCCTATGGAATAATGGTGAAAGGAGCAGTAAATTGAAAGCTTAAATAAAAAAAAAAAGTGCCCGTGAGATAGAAAGAGGCTGAAACACAAACATGGCTTCAAAGAGATTGAAACGTGACCTAGCTATAAATAGATATTTCCAGAATCAATCTAGGATAATAAAATGAACACATGTTCTGTATGCCAGGGTTATTTTGCATAGCGCCAACAGAAAAAACAGATTGAAATGTTACAAGAAACAAAATAGCCAAACATAATTATGAGTAGAAAATGAATCCGATAGAAATATCCCCGAGTCTGAAAATTGAGAAACAGTAATAATGCATTCATGTCCAAGGGAGCACGTAATCAATTTAAGGAACCAGATTTTCCTGGGAGAGTTTTCACAGTGATTTAGATGTGGGATTTTTCTCTCGAGTCTTCCAAAATTTTAAGTGTTACTAAATACCTGGCATTTGTCTTGGTAAATGTAGGGGAGAAAAATAATTTTCCTTCTACTCTCTTAGGTTCTGGAGTGAGACCCCTCCTCCATGTCTCCATAACAGACAGATTCACAGGGGAAAAACAGGGTGAAGTTTAATAACATGTATACCTCCTATATCCATGGGAGAGACCTAGGAAAACCGAGTAACTCCTTGAAATGGCCCAAGCCACCACCTTAAATACCATCTCCAGCTTCAGACAAATGAAAGGGGTAGAGAGGCAGTTACGAGAAGTTATCAGGAAAAGCTGGTAAACAAGGGTATGATTGTTATAAAGATTTATGTTGTTGTCTCCTCCATTGATGAGTTTCCAGAGATTTACTGTCATCCTCTTCTTCGTACAGAAGAGACACTCTCACACATGAAGATTTCCCTTGTACACGTATACGTCACTTACGAAAGCGTAACTTCTTTTTAAAATTTTTTTAATTTAAAAAAATTTTTTACATTTCTTTTTAAAAATTTTTAATGTTTTATTTATTCGAGAGAGTGAGAGAGAGGGACAGAGCACGAGCAGGGAAGGGGCAGAGTGAGAGAGGGCACAGAATCCAAGGCAGGCTCCAGGCTCCGAGCTGTCAGCACAGAGTCCAACGCAGGGCTCGAACTCACAAGCTATGACATCATGACCTGAGCTGAGGTGGGATGCTTTACTGACTGAGCCACCCAGGCGCCCCTTAAATTTTTTTTAATGTAATTTATTGTCAGGTTGGCTAACATACAGTGTGTACAGTGTGCTCTGGTTTGGGGGGTAAATTCCTGTGATTCATCGCTTACATACAACACCCAGTGCTCATCCCAAGTGCTCTCCTCAATGCCCATCACCCATTTTCCCCTATCCCCTGCCCACCCCCATCCACCCTCAGTTTGTTCTCTGTATTTAAGAGTCTCTTATGGTTTGGCTCCCTCCCTCTCTGTTTGTAACTATTTTTTCCCCTTCCTCTTCCCCTCCCCCATGGTCTGTTTAGTTTCTCAAATTCCACATATGAGTGAAAACATATGCTATCTGTCCTTCTCTGCCTGACTCATTTCACTTAGCATAAGTGAATCCTCCAGTTCCATCCACGTTGCTGCAAATGGCAGGATTTCCTTCTTTCTCGTTGCCATGGAGTATTCCATTGTGTATATAAACCACATCTTCCTGATCCATTCATCAGTGGATGGACATTTAGGCTCTTTCCATGATTTGGCTATTGTTGAAGGTGCCGCTGTGAACATAAGTACAGGAGAGTAGAACAATGAAAAGGGTATGAACTCTGGAACCAGGTGTTGGAGTAATGGCTCTGGCTTCTATATATACTCGGTGTTTGACAGTAACCTCTCTGAGCTCAGGTCTTTTTTAATCTCTAAAATATGTTCAGCAATTTCATATGTTTGAACCAAATAGTATCTACCCTAAAGGTAGGTTATTGATGGATGGAGTTAATTGACATGAAGTGTTTAAAATAGTATGTGAAATATAGTAAGTCCTACCTAAATATTATTCTTATAACCACGTCACCCGGTGAAGCAAAGGTCTCTTGGCTGGCCAGTGAGGATTTACTGCTCTGGTCTGATAGCTCACCGTGCAGCCTACAGGTCAGCCCTATGGTGTTGAGGCAGGGAAACATGCCTGGAAATAGTTATACCAAAGCTATAGAAGATGATTCGTACTGAATCAGACGGATCCCATTTTTCACGCCCTCTCTGTTTGGTCAGAATCATGACAGTAGGCGTAATGCACCCACTAGAATCTACTACATGATAGCTTTGGAGTCATCAATGAAAGAATGCGGTTTTTTTCAGCAGGGTATAGTTGTAGGTACTGGGAGAATGAACCTCTAGACCTGGTTTGCTACTTATGCAGTTTGCTCATTCCCACCTTCTTGAAACAGTTTTAGCTTCCTGGACGTCAGTCTCTTTTGTATTTCCTCCTACCACTGTGAGCATGCTTCTTAGTCTCATCTGTTAGCACTATGTCTTCCTCCAGAACTCTTTGTCTTAATAATTTTTTTAATGTTTATTTTTTTTTTGAGAGAGAGAGTGCGCATGCAAGTGGGGGAAGGGCAGAGAGGGAGGGAGACACAGAATCCAAAGCAGGCTCCAGGCTCCGAGCTGTCAGCACAGAGCCCAACGTGGGGCTCGAACCCACAAACCATGAGATCATGACTCGAGCCGAAGTCGGACGCTTAACTGACTGAGCCACCTAGGCGCCCCATCTTCCAGAGCTCTTAGTGGTGAAGACATAAAAGGCAGACTGAGGACCTATGTTCTCTTCTATCTAACATAATCATAGGTGACTTAGTCAATCTCATGTTTGAAATTATATCTGTAAACTTAGGTCTCCCAAATGTGTGCATCTGTCCCCCGAGTTCTCTCCTGAACCCAGATGTTTATGTACAAAGGTCCACTCTACGTCTCAACATAGATGTCTAATTGGCCTCTCAAACTTGTATCCAAAGCTAAGCTTCCAGTTGCTTCTGTAAACCTTCTCTATCTCAACAAATGCCATCTCCATGTTTCCAGGTACTTAGGCAGAAAAATATTGGTGTCTTTCTTGGTTTCTCTCATTCTCTCAAATCTCATAATAAATCTGACAAACTTTACCACGTATACATCCAAAATATCTCTCGATTCTGAACACTTCTCACCAACTATACCACTGACATCCTTGTCTAAATCACCACTTAAGAACATGCGTGGTAACCACCCAATTGCTTTTTCTCCTATTCTCATCCCACAGAACAGCGAAAGTGATACTTTGAAAACATAAAACAGCTGGTGCCGCATCTTTACTTTAAATTCTCCAATGGCTCCCTGTCTCATTTAGAACAAACTCCAGTGCTTGTTGTTTGGGGCGCCTGGGGGGCTCAGTCGGTTGAGCATCCGACTTCGGCTCAGGTCACGATCTCACAGTTCGTGGGTTCCAGCCCCTTGTCGGGGCACTGTGCTGACAGCTCAGAGCCTGGAGCCTGCTTCCGATTCTGTATGTCCCTCTTTCTCTGTCCCTCCCCTGCTCATGATCTGTTTCTCTTTGTCTCTCTAAATAAAAATAAATGTTAAAAAAATTAAAAAAAAAAAGAAAAGAACAAACTGCAGTATCCTTACTATGTCGTCATAGTATCTCATGGTATCATGGTATCTGGCCCCTGTTGACCTCTCTGACCTCATCTCTTAGCCCCTGTCCCTGTTGTTCATTTCAGTACAGCGGCAATAGCCTCCTTCCGGTTCTCAACTTGCCTGACAGTTTTCTTTCTCAAAGATTTTGGATTACACTCATTTTTATCTGGAATGCTTTTCCGGCAGATATTTGCGAAGATTAAGCTATCAGTGTATTCAGGTCTCCTATCAGATGCTATCTTATCAGAGAGACTTTATCCACCTCATGAAAAATAGTCCTTGTGGACACTCCCTATCCTTGTTATTTGCTTTATTTTTTTTTTCCTTCAGAGCACTTATCACGCTGACATATTATAGTATGCACTCACTTATTTTTATTTTTTATTTCGTAAATTCTTATTTTTTTGAGAGTGAGAGCGCACACGCGCGCAAGTCAGAGGGGGAGGGGCAGGAGAGGGAGAGAGAGCATCTTAAGCAGGCTGCGCACCCAGCATAGAGCCCAGCATGGGGCCAGATCTCGCAACTGTGAGATCATGACCTGAGCCGAAATCGGGAGTCGACGTTAAGCGACTCAGTCACCCAGGTGCCCTCCACTCACCGATTTTTAAATGACTTACACACCACTTACTTATATGTATTATTGTATGTGTGGGTACGTATGTATTACACACGCCACCACTGCCACCACTACCGGAAGCTACGGGAGACGCCTGCTTCCTCACAACACTCAGAAGGAACCAGTTCCGCAACAACTTGATCTTGGACTTCTGGCCTCCAGAACTGGGAGACAGCAAGTTTTGGTGGTTTCAGCCACTCCCTTTATGGTACTGGGTCACGGCAGCCTTCGCGAGCTAATACAGTGTTTCTTATCATGATGAGGAAGTTACCTTCGCTTCCTGTTATTGAGTCTTTTTATCATGTGACCCAGAACACAGGTGCCTTAGGGATAGTAACCGTTGCTTTGGTGTTCATTTCCCATGTTACATGTTGAAGGGTCAGGACGCACGCTTCGCCGTGGCTGTGTTTTCCCTTGGTTTTTAGAACAGTTTTAGGTTCACGGCAAAATTGAGCAGAAGGTACAGAGATCTCCTGTGTACCCTCTGCCCCCACACCTGCATAGCCTGTCCCATTAGCAACGTCCTCACCAGAGTGGTGCATTTAGTGCAGTGGATGAGCCTACCTCGGCACATCATTGTCACCCAGAGTCCATAGTTCACATTAGGTTTCACCTGTGGTCTTGTACGTTCTGTGGGTTTGGGCAAATTTATAAGGACAGGACGCGACCTCTACCATCAGAATCCGTACAAAGTAGTTTCACTCTCCTATAAACATCTTTCTGTCTATTCGTCTCTTCTTCCCCCAATCCCTTGCAACCACTAATCTTTTTACTCTCTCACTTTTACCTTTTCCAGAATGTTACATAGTTGGAATCATACAGTATGTAGCTTGTCCATATGGGTTTTTTCCACATGGTGATATGCACTTCTGACTCCTCGTCTTTTCATGGCTGGAGAAGCTTATTTCTTTTTAGTGCTGAACAATAACGCGTTGTCTGGATGGACCACAGTTTGTCTATCCATTCACCTACTGAGGGACATCTTGGTTGCTTCCAAGTTTTGGCGATTATGAATCAAGCCACTATAAACACCTATGTGCAGGTTTTCATGTGGACATAGGTTTCCAGTTACTTTGGGTAAATTCCAAGGAGCATGATTGCTGGATCATCCGGTAAACGTATGTTTAGTTTTGTGAGAATCTGCCAAACTGTCTTCCAAAGGGGCTGTACCATTTTGCATTTTCCCCAGCAATAAAAGAGAATTCTTGTTCCACGTCTTTGCCAGTATTTGCTGTAGTCAGTGTTGCAGGTTTCAGCCATTTTAATAGGTGTATGATGATATCTCGTTTTAATTTGCATTTCCCTGACCATATACGACGTGATGCCATCCGCGTATCTTCTTCAGTGAGGTTCCTGTTACAGTCTTTGGCTCCTTTTTAAATTGGATTGTTTGCTTATTGTTGAGTTTTAAGAGGTCTTGTATATTTTGGATAACATTCTTTTAAAAAATTTTGTTGTTAATGGTTTTATTTATTTTTGAGAGACACAGACAGACAGAGAGTGGGCAGAGGTGGGGCAGAGAGAGAGGAAGACACAGAATCCGAAGCAGCCTCCAGGCTCTGAGCTGTCAACACAGAGCCCGACGTCGGGCTCGAGCTCAGGGACAGCAAGATCATGACCTGAGCTGAAGTCGGACGCTTAACCGACTGAGCCACCCAGGCACCCCTGGATAACATTCTTTATCAGATATGTCCTTTGAAAATGTTTTCTCCAGTCTCTAGCTTGTCATTTTATTCTATTGACAGTGTCTTCCTCAGAGCAGAGAATTTTAATTTTAATGAGGTCTAGCTTATCAATTCTTTTTTTCATGGACCGTGCTTTTGGTGTTGTATCTAAAAATTGTTACCATGCCAAGGTCATCTAGATTTTCCCCTCTGTTATCTTGTAGAGGTTTTATAGTTTTGTGTTCTATGTTTAGGTCCATGATCCATTTTGAGGTACGTTTTGTGAAGAGAAGAAGGTCTGTGTCTAGATTCTTATTTGTGCAGGTGGATGTCCAGTAGTTCCACACCATTTGTTGAAAAGGCGATCTTTGCTCCATTGTCTTGCTTTTGCTCCTTTGTCAAGAGTTAGTTGACTCTATTGATCCAGGTCTATTTCTGGACTCTGTTTTGTTCCATTGATCCATTTGTCTCTTCTTTCATCAGTGCCATCTTATCTCGATTCCTGTAGCAGGTGTGCTGTGTACTGTCACTTCCCCAAGCGGATGGGATGACCTCTGGCATCGCCATTTTGCTGGGTTGGAGCCAGATCATGAGGCCGAGGATGGGTCCACAGTGGAGGCTGTGGTTGGCAGGCCTGCTGCTGGTGGCTCATGCAGGAAAGACCTACCTGTTCTTTGGGTAGATGGGACAGCCTCCAGGACCTTATCCAGTAGGGTGGCACTGGGACAAGGATCAACGTCAGTGCTCACAGTTGGGTCCTCAGACCACGGGCCTGTTACCAGTTGTGTAGATGCGAGAGGCTCCTGCCAGGTCCCCGGGTGCCCTTTTGCTGGGTCTCTGGGTGAGTCTCTGGACAGGCAGAACTTTTCGCAGACTTGGGCTGGAAGGGGATGTGGCCTACTTATAGGATCTCCAGGGACACAGATGGCAGTCTCGCACTGGGTCCCATGGCTGATGAGATTGCTTGTGGACTTCTGCTCGAAGGGTCTGAAGCAGAGTCTAGGGTACTGTTAGGATGTCTACTGGCACAGACAGGACCCTAGGTCGGCAGGACAGTTTATGCACCGCGGCTGGGATGGAGTCCAGTGCGAGCCCAGTTATAGGGCTGTTTCAGAATCTGTAGTTAGACCAGGTTTGGCGGGCTTACCTCCAGGGGCTCCCAGCCTATGCCTGAAACAGGCTGTGGCAGAGTCATAGGTCACTTCAATGTCCACAGCCAGGGCAAGGTCTGTGGGCCTTTTACCTGAGAAACAAATGGATGTGACTCCCCATAGGTCCCTTGGCATCTGGTGCTGTGGGCAGAAGCAGGAACAGATGGTGCTGTAGCCGAGCCCATGACAGGTATGGAGCTGTTTCTGGATCTGTAGCCAGGACCACAGTTGGCACGTCAGCCACCCGGGTGTGGCCCTGCCTTCTCAGAATGGCTTTCCCCGGTCCTGGACTCCATCTTCACAACTTCCTACCTGGTTCCCAGACTTTCCATAAAGGCACTTTTGTCGATGGCTGGCTGCTAAATTATTGTTACTGGGGAGCATGGGGGGATGTGATAGAGGACCTCCTATTCCACCATCTTGCTGATGTCACTCCTGTTATTTTTTTAAATATAGCTTTGTCGAGATGTGTTTCATATACCGTCAAATTCACCATTTTAAAGTGTACGACTCAGTGGTTTTTAATGTATTTCACAGAGTTGTGCAACCATTCCCATAATTTAATTCCAGAACATTTCATCATCGCATAAAGAAACCCCATACCGGTAGGCTGGCAGTTGTTCTGCCTCTCCATTCTTCCAGCCCTAGTGCAACTGCCACTGTATAAATGGAATCACAGAAAATGTGGTTGCTTTTGACTCACTTATTTCACTTAATAACTGTTTTCAAGATTGATCCATGCTGTGGCAGGCGGTGGTGCGTGAGTCCACGTTTATGGCAGAATACTCTGCCATTATATGGATATACCACATTTTACTTACCCACTTGTCTTTTGATGAACATCTACATTGTTTCTACTCTGGGGTTATAAATAATTTTTCTGTGAACATTCACGTATGAGTTTCTGTGTGAACATATGTTTTCAGTTCTCCTGGGCACACACTAGGAGTGAAATTGCTGAAACATAGTAGGTATATGTTTCGTATTTCAAGGAAATGGTCAAGTACTTTTGGAGCCATACACAGTAGAGACTGAATATTTGTTTTTATTTTTTTTAAGTAAACCCTACGCTCAATGCGAGACTCTAACTTACTACCCTGAGATCTAGAGTCACATGCTCTGCTCACTGAACCAGCCAGGTACCCCTAGAGATTAAATATTTTCTTTAAAAAGTCACTTATCTTTAACTACAAATTAATTATTGACATGTAAAGTTGATACTGAATCTGGCACGTAATTTCACAGGGTTTGCATTTGCTAGGTCCTTGAAAATATATCTTCTGGTCGTTTGTAGATACTTTTTCCTTCTATGTCTGTATCCTCCCTTTCCAGTCTTGTTAGCAGTGGTGGGAGATCAAAGTGTTGTGTATTCCCCATGATGTTTTGTTAGTACGATGCTCGTGCCTTTGATTACTTTATATGCCCTGTCAAAACAAATTTTATTTTAAACTATAGCATTTTGACCTTTTTATTACTCTCTAAAATTTATGTTTATCCATCTCTGTATGGCACCATTGCCAATTAATTCAATTAAAATCCCTTTTAAAAATTTTAATTAATTGATTTTAATGTTTATTCATTTTTGAGAGTCAGAGAGAGACCGAGCAGGGGAGGGGCAGAGAGAGAGGGAGACACAGAATCCAAAGCAGGCTCCTGGCTTTGAGCTGTCAGCACAGAGCCTGATGCGGGGCTCAAACCCACGAACCGTGAGATCATGACTTGAGCTGAAGTCGGCCGCTCAACCGACTGAGCCACCCAGGTGCCCCTCAATCAAAATCCTTTTAATTTACTGGAAGGATAAAAAGTAAGGTTTTTTTTTTGTATATTCTTACGTATTAAACAAAAATGATGTGACCACATGTTTCTCTTCAACCTCCTATGCTGGTATTTTTAAGTGTATTAACAGACAATGTGAAGCAGTAGTTAATTCTGGAGTAGATTTTAGAGAAGGGATTTTTCTTGTTCTCAATTTTGTAAAGTGAGAACATGGTGTATGTAAATTTATGGCATTTTGATCAACAATGAATAATAATGATACATAATAAGATATTCAATATTCATAAAGATACTAGGCATTTAAATATAGCACCTTGATATTTTTTGCTAGAAACATTCATTATTTATATATAATAATAAATAGGAATAGAATATACTCAAACTTTGAAAAAGGAAAAATATCTCGATGAATTCAGTCGATTAAAGGCCTTTGTCAATTAATGTTTATTGTTTCACACGTTATTTCTTATTTGTCTGGCCCTCTTCACTGAAAACAAATGTACATTACAGTTTCCTCTTAGTAAAACTTCACCAATGGTAAAAAAAATTTATGGCAGTGATAAGTGGGCCAATATTTGAGAGAACGGTAATGGCATTAAATAGCAGAATGAGTCTAACGTGTACTGGAGAACGTCCTCCTACATAGAGCTAAATATCTCTCTGAAACAGCCCCCTCTAAGTAATATCACTTCTTTCTTATTAATCATTCTTTTAAATAACTTCTTTAATGTATTCTGAAATTGAATGAAGCATTGTATCTTTCAGTTTTTGTTTTGTTCTTATTGACTTCCTTGCCATTTTTCATTGTGTTTTTCTATTACCTACTCAGTCTTAAATAGCAACGGGATAATTGCTCAGTACATCTTGAAGTGTAAGCTCATCTACAAAGAAACCCTTTTTTATTACCATTTTCTGGGATTATATATGTGTGTTTGTATATATACAAGGCATCACTGAGTAAAAGAGTTGAATATCAAGGCTTATTATATCAGTTTTCCTAATAATTGATATGACTATTCTAAAATGTTACTTTTAAGTATTGAGATGGTCCAGTGGCTTGCTGTATTTAGGAAATAATCCTTCCCTAGGCACACATAAAAAAAAAAGTTTGGAAAACATAAACTCTGGGAAGGACAGGAATAACATTGAAAACTACTTCCTTGATCCATGATGAGACATGAGTCTGGACAAGCCCCGTATCCTGAACTAAAAAGAGTGCCGACTTTACATTAATATTGCATTTAGAATCATTGAACCCATTGATTTTGATGAGTTGCATTCAGCTCATTGTTACCAAGGCCCTCAGTGTTTCCTCCTGCTTCATCTGAATTTCAGAATTATTAGTTCCTCCACGTACCTGTGCATCCACTCATAGAGGCTTCCAGTAGATATTTACTGAGGTTTTATAAGTTCCAGGCACTGTTGTAGGTGCTGAGCACAAAATGGGGAACAAGAGGGTTGTGGGAGATTATACCCTCTTGGGAGAGAGAAGCCAAAAATAGATTATTCAGTAAGCAAATGTACTGAAAACTACATTAGATGGTAATGAATAGTAAGAAGGGAAGAAACAGGATATCACAAACCTGCTTTTACTCAAGTTGTTCTTAATATAAATAGTAAAATGCTCTCGCAGCTGTTTTCTATTTAAACAGTTATATGCTATTCCCAAGCTTTAATAAGATTAACAATAGAGAAAATCTGTCTTCTTTACATAAAGCTTATGCATGAATACTTATTGTGTATAATAACAATTATCATTAGGGTAACAAATATAACTATTCAGTGTACTGAATGAGTTGAACAGACTAACTTCTATGTAACTGTTAGAGTATGTAATTTAATATTATAAGAAACACTTTTCATTCATTACAAAAGATAAATGTAGATATAGCCTCCATCAAAATTCTCACTGATGTTAAATTATAGAGATGAAATATAGCAAGGTTTTGTTACATATTCATTTATGTTTTCAAAAGATCCTTATTACAATAAGAAAACTGTCCCTATCCATAATCTATTTATGGAAACTCTACTGGTATTTCATTGTTCATCTCATAATACTATCTAACAAGTATATGACAATTGCTGTGTGTCAGGGACTCTTCTAATGGCTTTTCATTAATTTATGTAATACTCAGAATGACCCTACGAAGCAGATCTTATCCATATTTTATGGATGAAGAAACAAGCATTGAGAGATAAAGTAACTTGCTCGAAGTCACAATCAAAAAGTGTTGGAGCCGACATCACAATTCCGGACTTCAAGCTGTATTACAAAGTTGTAATCATCAAGACAGTATGGTAGTGGCACAAAAACAGACACTCAGATCAGTGGAACAGAGCAGAAAACCCAGAAACGAACCCACAAACGTATGGCCGAATAATCTTTGACAAAGCAGGAAAGAATATCCAGTGGAATAACGACCGTCTCTTCAGCTAGTGGTGCTGGGAAAACTGGACAGCGACACGCAGAAAAATAAACCTGGACCACTTTCTTATACCGTCCGTACACAAAAATAAACTCAAAATGGATGAAAGACCTAAGTGTAAGATATAGGAAGCCATCAGAATCCTAGAGGAGAAATCAGGCCAAAACTTCTTTGACCTCGGCTGCAGCAACTTCTTACTCAACACATCTCTGGAGGCAAGGAAAACGAAAGCAAAAATGGACTATTGGGACCTCATCAAAATAAAAAGCTTCTGCACAGCGAAGGAAACAATCAGCAAAACTAAAAGGCGACTGACGGAATAGGAGAAAATATTTGCAAATGACATAGCAGATAAAGGGTTAGTATCCAAAATCTATAAAGAACTTATCAAACTCAACATGCAAAAAGCAATTCAGTGAAGAAATGGGCAAAAGACATGAATAGACATTTCTCCAAAGAAGACATCCAGATCGCTAACTGACACAGTGAAAAATGCTCAACATCACCCATCATCAGGCAAATACAAATCAAAACCGCAATGAGATACCACCTCACACCTGTCAGAATGGCTAACGTTAACAACTCAGGCAACAACAGATGTTGACGAGGATGTGGAGAAAGAGGACTCCCTTTGCACTGCTGGTGGGAATGTAAACTGGTGAAGCCACTCTGGAAAACAGTATGGAGGCTCCTCAAAAAAACTAAAAATAGAACTACCCGATTGCAATTGCACTACTGGGTATTTATCTAAGGGATACAGGTATGCTGTTTTGTAGGGGCACATGCACCCCAATGTTTATAAGCAGCGCTATTGACAATAGCCAAAGTATGGAAAGAGCCCAAATGTCCATAGATGGATGAATGGATAAAAAAGATGTGGTATACACATACACACACACACACACATACACACACACACAATGGAGTATTACTCGGCAATCAAAAAGAATGAAATCTTGCCATTTGCAACTACGTGGATGGAACAAGAGGGTATCATGCTAAGCGAAATTAGAGAAAGACAAATATCCTATGACTTCACTCATATGAGAAATTTAAGATACAAAACAGATGAGCATAAGGAAGGGAAGCAAAAAGAGTATAAAAACAGGGAGGGGGACAAAACATAAGAGACTCTTAAATATAGAGAACAACCAGGGTTACTGGAGGGGCTGTGGGAGGGGGATGGGCTAAATGGGTGAGGGGCATTAAGGAATCTTCTCCTGAAATCATTGTTGCACTATACACTAACTAACTTGGATCTAAATTCAAAAATAATTAATTGAAAAAATGTGTTGGAGCTGAGATGCAACGTCCTACTTGAGGGGTTGCCTGATCCTGTCAATCATAATTAATCTCCCTTTTATCTGTTCTCTTACAAGCTGCTTGTGCCTAGATCATTGTTTGGCAACAATAGATGCAGGTAGACTTTATACAAGAAGTTATTATAGCCCTACAGACTATAGAAGAGATCCAGGCAAGAGATGGTGGTGTATTGGACCAGGGTGATAGTATTGTGGGTAGTTAGAAATGTTGGGATATAAATAGAAGATCAAGCAAACAAGGCGTTCTGACATGGAGGAGGCAGAGAACGAGGGATAAAAAAGGAGTGAAGGATGGTATCAAAATGTTTTTATTTGAGCCCTGTATACATAGAGTTGTCCCTAATTAAGATGGGAATGACTGTAGGAGAAGCAGGTTTTGTGGGACTACAAAAGAAGGTTAGATTTGCATATGAGTAGGCATTCACGTGGGGATGTTGCGTGGGACATTGGATATGTAGGTCAAGGGTTCAATGGAGGGATCTGTGCTGGGGATAGATGATAGTAAAAGCTAGAATACTGGCCGTGATTACTAGTGGAATGAGTGTAACTAGAAACGAGCGAAGAATCGAGGACTGAGTCCTGGAGTACTCCAAAGTTCAGAGATCAGGGAGATGAGGAAGATGAAGTACAAAGTAATAAGGATTTTACAGTGAACCAAAAGAGAGAGTTCTTTGGAAGCCTACGAAACAAAAACATTTCAAGGAGGGGCGCCTGGGTGGCTCAGTCAGTTAAGCGTCCGACTTCGGTTCAGGTCATGATCCCACTGCTCATGGGTTTGAGCCCCGCATCGGGCTCCGTGCTGACAGCTCAGAGCCTGGAGCCTGCTTCAGATTCTGTGTCTCCCCCTCCCTCTGCCCCTCTCCCACTCGCACTCTATCTTTCTCTCAAACATAAGTGTTAAAAGCAAACAAACAAAAAAAGCATTTCAAGGATAAGGGAATGATCAATTGTGTTAAATGCTGCTGATTAAAGTAAGATGGGAGTCACATTGGGTGCAGCAACTTAGGGGTCATTGTCAAGCTTTATAAAAGCAGTTTTGGTCAAGGGATGGAGATTAGAGTGGATCGAGGAGAATGGCAAGAGAAGAATGGAGACATTGAATATAGACCACAATTTTGAGGTGTTTGGCTATAAAATGAGACACAGATTACCAGCCAGACAGAACTGTGTGTCAAGTTTTTCTATGAATTTGGAAAAGAGGAAGAATAGAGGGGAGAAATGGTGATATAGGAGAGAGAGGTGGTAATTGATAAGAATAGGCAAGAGGTGATAATCCAGCATCCAATTGGAATGCATGTCCCCAGCGAGGCCAACTATTAACACATGTGCTGTAATGTGGGCGAGAAGGGAGAGTGTGTGGTTCAGATGTAGGGAGGAAGTTGGTGGCGGAAGCTTGTGGAAATCCTCTTCTCATTTCTGTATATATATTTTCTCACTTAATAGGAAGCAAGGGGAGGAAGGAAGAGAAAGCAGAAGATACGAAATAGTTTTCTGTGAGCTGTGGTTGTGTGTGTGTTAGCATCGCTGCTACATAGCATGTGCCCACTTGAGACAGTGATTCTCACCTTAAAGTGAGACCAGTCGTGCAGATCGGATTCTTTCTCAGCCAGGGTAAGCTTCATGGGGAAATGTGCGGGTCAGTGGAGGGAGTTCAATTTTACCAGGGTGTGGGTTTTGCCCAATGAGTATGATGAAGGAGGAAGATTGAGCAAGTGAAGTCCAGGAGCGTGTATGCGAGCATATGCGGCCAAATGATTATATTGATGGGTCATGAATTTTAAATAGATGAAGGGTTAAAATGGTGACATGAGGATGATGAGAGCAATAAAAGTGTGGTGGTTTTAGTGAAATGTATGTCCGGATAGAGTCAAAAGACTGTTAGACCTTGGGTATTAATTAGAAAGAGCTGCAACTATATAGGTGCTAGTTCAGAGAATAGGATATTTTAAAAAGAGGGTTATGGGGGTGCCTGGGTGGCTCAGTTGGTTAAGCCTCCAACTCTTGATTTCGGCTCAGGTCAACGTCTCGCCATTTGTGAATTCAAGCCCTGCGTCAGGCTCTGCCCTGACAGACAGTGTGGAGCTTGCTTGGGATTCTGTCTGCTCTCTCTGCCACTCCCTGGTGCACGCACAGACTCACTTTATCTCTCTCTCTCTCTCTCTCTCTCTCTCTCTCTCTCTCTTTCTCAAAAATAAACCTTTAAAAAGTGGGTTATGGAATGAACACAGATATTGGTAATTCTAAGGTCAAGGGTATGGCCATGGAAATGGATGGACATTGAAGAACATTGGAAAGAGGTGAAATTGTTGGAATTGTTTTAAGGATCATCTGTGTGGTGGATGAAATAATCGCTGTTGTTGACAAGAATAGCATAAGAGTGCATGTCAGTGAGGCTGCAGTTAAATCTTCAAGGAACGGGGAGGGGTGCCCAGGGATATGTAGATTACTGCCACAGGGAGGAAGAGTGGGTGGCATATTCTAAAATTATTTGATTCAAAACTGGGTGTTCTCGGGAAGTGGGAGGAAGCATAATCTGGAAGCATCTTCAGGCCTAATAGTAGTAGGGTTATGGGGAAAACACGTATAGGGTAAGTGTTGTTTAAGATTCTGTGAAGTGAGGAGGTGAGGTGTCAGAAAGCCTGAACAGGTATAAAACCATTAAAGACATGGAATGAGTAGTTAAAATCTACCCTTAACCCCCTTGTCACCCCGCCCCACCGCACAACTGGACTCTGGTGGCTTCATTGGGGGATTCAGTAAAATATTCAGAAACAAGCAATGTTGACCTCATACAATCTCATACATCCCAGAACTTTGTACTGTAGATTTTACTACACGGTTAAGACATGTTTTGGGGCAGTAATAAATAACCACGTAAGTTAGCACAGAGGTTAGCCCTGCAGGGTGGGAGGTGAAGGGCCATGCGATCAGGCTGCTACACATAGCAGACTTCATCTGTCTGATATTTTCTTGGTCTAGTTGATGGGTCTATGGGTGTATATTTTACTATTTTTGTAGGTTTTTATACATATAAAATATTTCATAATAATGTTTTAAA
This sequence comes from Cryptoprocta ferox, assembly GCA_028646485.1. Classification (NCBI taxonomy): domain Eukaryota; kingdom Metazoa; phylum Chordata; class Mammalia; order Carnivora; family Eupleridae; genus Cryptoprocta; species Cryptoprocta ferox. The sequence goes on along the minus strand of CM053579.1, from coordinate 7,714,333 downwards.
ACCAACTCGTGCTAACGAAGTTGATGTCTTTTTAAAAATATTCTTTTCAGGGGCGCCTGGGTGGCTCCATTGGTTACGCATGTGACTCTTGCTCTTGGCTCAGGTCGTGATCTCACTTTTCATAAGTTTGAGCCCCGTGTTGGGCTCTGTGCTGACAGCATGGAGCCTGCGTGGGATTCTCTTTCTCTCCCTCTCTCTCGGCCCTTCCCCCACTTGTGTGCTCTCACTCTCTCTCCTCTCTCTCTCCCTCTCCCTCTCTCTCTCTCTCTTTCCCCCCACCTCTCTTAAAATATATAAACTTAAAAACATCAGAGAAACAAATCCTTACAGATAAGTAAATAAAATATTCTTTTGAGGGGTGCCTGGCTGGTTCGGTCAATGGAGCGTGTGATTCTTGATCTTGGGGTGGTGAGTTCAGGCCCCACATTGGGTGCAGAGCTTACTTAAGAATATATATGTTCTTTTGAGGACATTGGCTGTGAAACAAAGCTGAGAGGGTAGAATACTTTCAAGGGGCCCTGTAGTCCAGGAAGACTTGTTTTGTGTTTATTTGTTTTACAATAGGAGGTTCTTTGGGCGTGTTTAGCTTTTATAGAGAAAAGGTAAATAAAGGGAGAATTTGAAAATACACAACTGAAGTCACAGACTCTTGGAAGAGATGGAACAACGCTGATCAGTGGATTTTCTCAAAATAAGGGAATGGGGACCTCCTGCTGTGATGTTGGGGAAATTCATAGGTAATTGGGTGAGAAGTTAAAGAAATGTATGTCTAACATGCTTAAAGTTCTCTACAAATTAGAAGGCATTTACACTATAAGATACTCCCTAACTTGTGCTCAAATACCTGCAATGATTCAATGATAAGAATCTACTTCCTGAGCAGCCTAGTGTAGCTTTGTCTGTTCTGTCCCTGAATTCGCTCGCTTGTGTGTTTTCTGTTTTAAGCGGTAGCTTCTAATAGTGGTTCTGTATCTGTCCTTTGGGATATCACATAACAACAGGCCATCGCTTTCTGAAACTAACATCTTACTTGTCACATTGAAAATGCTCATATTTCTGGGGCACCTGGGTGGCTTAGTCGGTTAAGCACTTGACTCTCGATTTTGGCTCAGGTCGTGATGTCACGGTTTTGTGGGACAGCGCAGAGCCTGCTTGGGATTCTCTCTCTCTTTCCCTCTCTCTCTGCCCTTCTGCCACTCGTTCTCTCTCTCTCTCTCTCTCTCTCTCTCTGTCTTTCTCTCAAATAAACATTCAAAAAATAAAATATTTATATGTCCTTTGTCCAATACCTCTTTATAGTGAACAAACAGGCAAGCTTTTCCTCTCACTGATTGTAATCACCTTAAGCTTGAAGGATACCTTGGCTGCTTCTACATCCCTGGAAATTATATTTATTTTTATAGTTTGGTATGAATTACATATTCCAATATCTTATTTTAGTTACATCTATAATGAAATTATCATTTGGTCTTGAAACTCCTTGAACCATGGTAGTTAATTATATTCGCAGTGGTTCCAATGATCACAATTGAAAATTTCTTATTGACATAATTTTTAAGTGGTTTTAAAACTATTACACACACCTTAAGTGACTTTAAATGAAAGATATCTGGAGAAGTTTTAACCTGTTCAAGTCGCAAGTGCTAGTACTACATTCCCTATACTGACTATCAGCACATTTGTTCATATTTTTGTTGTTCCATTAAAAGAGAAAATTAAATTCCAGTATGCAGTTTACATTTATTTTTATTTCTACTTTTGGGGGGATGATATTCTGAAATCGCTAAGGTTCCTCTTTCAATGTGGTGTTAATCTTTCCCTTAGAAAACTAGTTCAGAACCATGAAAAAGTCTTTGGGCTCGTATGGAATCTAAATGAAATTTATAGAAGCCAATAAAATAGTAGATTCACAGAAAATCGTGTAAGGCCATTCTCACTCAAAGAGCATTGTGTTCATTTGGATATACAAATTTCTTTCCCTAAAATTAACCTTTACATTTTATTTCCTTCCACATCATTATCTCCCTCCGTCTGAGTCCATACCCCTCATCTGTTCTTTTTCTGCACAATTGCTTGCATCTAGTGCCTCATTTCCATTTTCCTTCTCACTGCCCTATTTCAGAATATTGGAACTTAAGACGTGGACTGTTGGCAAATTCTCCTAAATGTTCTCGCTGTTTTAGTCACCTCCTCTCTCCCCAATAATCTATCTTTTCTTATAACACCAGGGATACTTTCTTTAAAAACAGGTAGGTGGTAACAGTCCACTGTTCAAGTCCAATCTTCAAGAAAAGCTCCGCCACCTTGCAGTCAAAGGTCTTTACTGTTCAGCTCAAGCTTGCCTTCCCGGCTTTTGCTGTTGTCACACCTTCCCATGCTGTAGTCGTTCTTTCTCACGTGGTATACTGGGTTTGCTCCCGAATCAACTGTGACACTCCAGCTTCTGTGACTTCGCTCAAGCTTTACTCCTCGTTTCTCAAAGATACCTGTCAAATCGGACTATCCTTTCGAAGGCACAGCTTTGATTCAGCTTCCCCTAGAAAGACCATAAAGTATAAATATTACAAGCACAGCCACTGGTGTCACACTGACTAGATTTACACTGCGTTCTACCCTTTGCCACCTGCATAACTTCAGATAAATCACTTGCTTGTTGCATATGATCATTGTGGGACACATCCAAATTGTTCAAGGACGACTTAGGAAAAACAAAACAAAATTTAAGAATATCTTCTCATATGTGCATGGAATTTTCCTTATAAAGTAATAATATGGAAAACAACTTATTTGATCTCATGCAAAAACAGTATCAAGGAATCTGGTAGGAAGTTGCAAGTTACGGACTCACAGTAATATTCACAGGAAACATCACATTATTTGGCATCCGGTCAACAATAACGTACAACCCCAAACGAGAAAAAAATAATTAAGGCCAACTCAGAAATGACAGGCTTGTTTCAGGGAGGTTGTTGTATGTTTTTTTTTTTTTTTTTTAGGCCAGAAATTGACAAGCTTTTTCTAAAGTGCATATGGAAACGGAAGGGACCTAGACTATCCAAAACAGCTTTGCTACAGTAGAACAAAGTTGGAATGCTCACTCCACCTGATTTCAAGACTCATTACAAAGATACAGTGTGCTATTCATTACACAAAGACAGACACATAGATCAGGGGAACAGAATAGAAAACCCAGAGGAAAACCTACACATGTGGCTGATGGATTTTCTACAAGTGTTTCACGGCAATGTCATGAATGCAATTATTCCTTTCAGCAAATTGTGCCATCACAGTTGTCTATCCACATGCAACAATTAAACCATATAAAAATTAACTCAGAATGGGTCACAGACATAAATGAAAAAATTTTAAATTTCAAACTTTTAGGAGAAAGTTTGTGTGACCTTGATTAAATGAAAGATGATTTCTGTACCAAAAGTGTACCATAGAAGAAATCCGTAAAAATTAAACTTAATGAATTGGGCTTCATTAAAATTAATTTCTGTTCTTCAAAAGACTGCCAGAGAATGAAAAGAGAAGCCATATACAGAAGGAAAATTTTTCAAAGTGTCTCCAAATGCAAGCACATGAAAAGATGTTTAATATCGTGAGCTATTATGGAAATGCAAATCAAAACGATGAGGTACTGCCACGTACCTATTAAAATGGCTAACATTTGGAAGATTGACATACCCAAGTGGCTGTAGCATTTAGACATTAGCTCTTACACATTCCTGCGCCGAATGCAAAAGAGTACAGTCAGTTTGGAAAACCATTTATCACTTTGATAGAAAGCCGAATGTGCATTTATGATTTCACACAGCCATTCCATTCCCAGGTATTTACTCAAGGAAAATGAAAGCATGCACACACACAGACGCACACACACACACACACACGCTTTATTTTTATTCATTGTTTTGTTGAGGTATAATTGACATTAAACATATTGATTTCATGTGTACAACATAGCGATTCAATATTCGAATACACTGAAAGGATCACAGTACCGTTCCTCACCATACATAGTTACAACTTTTTTTTGTCTTATAATGAGAAGTTTTAAGATTTGCTCTCTTAGCAACTTTCAAATACACAATGCAGTATTATTAACTATAGTCACCATGCTGCACAGTACGTCCCCAGGACTTATTTTATAACTTATTTTATAAACTTTGACTCCCTTCAGCCTTTTCACCCATCCCCCAACCCCGGCTTCCAGGAACCACCAGTCTCTTTTCTGTATTTCGGAGTTTTTTTCCTTTGGTTTTGATATGTTTTGTATTTTTTAGATTGCACATATAATTGAAGTTATACGGTATTTGGTTTTCTCTGTCTGACTTCCTTCAGTTAGCATAATCATAGCAGCTTTATTTGGAATAGCCTGAAATGGGGAACAACCCAAATTTCTATCCATGTGAATAAACAGCCACAAAAAGGAATGAGCCATTTGATACGTGCAACAATGATGATGAATCTCAATTATACAGAGTGAAAAAAAAGATACCAAAGAGTCACACTCTGTGATTCCATGAATGTAAGGTTCTGGACACATAAATTAATCTATGGGTACATAGAGCAGACCAGTGTTTGGGTGTGTGGAGTTAGGCTGGGCAGCGCATGACGGAGGGATCTTTACGGTGGTGACAGTTTCATAGGTGTGTACGTATTTCAAATCTTACCAAGCTGTATGGTTTAATTATGTGCATTTTATTGTATATCAATTGTATCTGATAAAGTATTAAAAATGATAATGAAAAGATGTAAACACAAGTATCTACGATTCTAAAGTCCCATTAGCCACTGTGGGATACACTCTGTTAAAGGCAGCGACAGTGTTCTTTTGTCCTCTTTGAATCCTTACTCTGGTATAGCATCTTGCGTTTAATAAATACGGAGTCATTCCTCTTCAAATTGAATTAAGACCATTACAATCTTTCAGATCACACACCAACAAAAAAGAATGATCAAGTAATAAAGTATTTGATACTCAGAAATCATGCTGGGTTCTGTAGCTGGTATTTCAGCTCAGTCTACTCTATGATTGGCATTATGAGACCAAAAATGTATGGTTCATACACCACTCTGTAAGGTGGCGAGAGGATCTTTCATGGCCACAGGTTGAACCCAAATGTCTAAACAATTTCTTTGTGAAAGAGTGTACCCAGCCACATGGCTGATGGGGCATAAAGCCATGAATGGTGCAAACAACCAACTCACACAAACTATGGGAACCCATCGCAAAATACATCCCACTAACAATAAATCTGTGGGCTTATTTTTAAAATTTTGTTTAAATGTTTATTTTTGAGAGGGGGAGGGAGGGAGAGAGAGAGAGAGAGAGCGAGCGAGCGAGCGAGCATGAGCATGGGAGGGGCAGAGAGAGAAGGAGACACAGAATCTGAAGCAGGTTCCAGACTCTGAGCTGTCAGCACAGAGCCCAACACGGGGCTCAAACCCACGAACCATGAGACCATGAGCTAGGCTGAAGTTGGATGCTTAACCAACTGAGCCACCCAGGCGCCCCTTCTGTGGCCTTATTTTTAATGCATGGTGGAAAGCATGTTATTATTTGGTTTTATTTTCTCTGTTGTTTTCCTGCCTTCCTGCCTTCCTGCCTGCTTTGACCCTAGGAGCAATTAGTAGGTAGTCATTTACCACTTATCTGAACAATCTAATAAATGCAAACACTACTCTAAAATCAAAATGTGGAATTTTACTAATTAGCTAATAAATCTGGCCATTATAAGCACCCTAAGTCAAGCCATTTGGGGGAGAAATACTACTTTGCCAATTTACTGGACCTTTACCGCCCTCAGTCTGAAATAACCAATAGGGCTCCCAGATTCCACTCTCTCTCTCCCAGTTTCACACTGAGCCAATGTTCACACTCTATAGTCTACTTGGGGAGGAAAATGTGATCTGTTTCATATTAATTTATACCTTACTGGTTGTTGACAATTCAGAAGCTGTCGATGGCAGACAGCATGAACTCAGCTAACACGGTTCTAGTTCTTTGGTACTGAGACTACCCATAAATCATGAATTCAGTCCCTTTTTTCTGAGTATAATATACTGGCCACCGAGTTGTGGGTTCTTGATATACAACACAGGTGAATCAGAAAATTTCTCTCTTTTTTGGGGTTTGCAATAAAATAGATGAGACCCACAGCCAGAAAACATAAAGCAGAGCCAAGGAACACTAATGGTAATGCAAGAAATTTTCTGGGAGAGTACAGAAGGAACCATTATCATAAGATACAGGAGTTCCTGAAACCCTAGAAAACATTCTTCTCATTAAATGTGGCTATTATTTGATTTAACTATTCGTGAAACAAAGACAGCTGTCAGGTGAATAGAAAGGCATGATTCTTATCCGCCCAGTAGTGCTGCTGTGGTAACATTCATCAACTCTGTCTTTACCTAAGTTCTTTATCTGTAGTAGAGAAAAATAATACCAGTGCATTTCCAAGAGCTTTTATGATGTGAATTATTGCCACAGGAATGACCACTGAATACCTTTGCCTTCATAAGTGAAACGAGGCATGTGAATCACATAAGAAACTCATCTAATTAATTCCATCTTGTATCCTTATTACTAATAATCCTGCCATTTGAATAAAAGTACAATTATTTGATGGATATATTATAAATTCTGTTATTTGTGGACAAATAGGACTCATTGTTATATTAAATATATATATTGGATGTTACTGTATTTGATCAAGGAAGTAACTAAACATCAAGAATATGACATTGAACAATTTGACATATGAAGTGATAGATAAAACATAATTTGTAATTTCCAAATGTGATCTACAACATAGTACTGGAAATTCTGGCCGGTGCAACAAGGCAAAAAGACAAAAACAAAAACTAAAGAAGAATAAAAGGAGTAATACTGTTCCTATTTGCAGAGGGCATAATTGTCTACATATAAAATCTCAAGAGATCTACAAGTCTCCTAGAAGTAGTAAGTATGTTTAGTAGTGTCGCAGAGTACAAGGCCAACACAAAAGTCAATTGTATTTCTATATGTTAGCAATGAACATTTGGAGACCAAAATTAAAAATACAATGGCATTTACAACCACTCCAAAGACAGTGAAATACTTTAGGTATACACTTAACCAAAATTTAAAAGGTGGTTCTGTGAAGGGCACTGTTAAGAGTATGAAAAGATAGAGGGGCGCCTGGGTGGCTCAGTCGGTTAAGCATCCGGTTTCGGCTCAGGTCGCCATCTTGCAGTTTGTGAGTTCAAGCCCCGTGCCTGGCTCTGCTGACCGCTCAGAGCCTGGAGCCTGCCTCAGATTCTGTGTCTCCCTCTCTCTGCTCCTCTCCCGCTTGTGCTCTGCATCTCTCTCTCAACAATAAATAAACATTAAAAAATTTTTTTAAAAAGACTGGGAGAAAATTTTTGTAAATTGCGTATTTGACAAAGGACTTGTATTCAGAATCTATAAGGGACTCTCCAAGCTCTACAATGGAAAAGCAACCAACATAATTAAAAAATGGGCAAAACACTTGAAGAGACATGTTGCCAAAGAAGATATACACCTGGCAAATAAGCACATGAGAAGATATTCAATATAACTCACCATTAGGGAAATGCAAATTAAGAGCACAGTGAAAAATTACCATAAATCTATCAGAATGGCTGAAATAAAAAATAGTGGAAACAGTACACTGAGATATCACCTCACATCTGTTAGAATGGCCACAATCCAAGACTTGAGATAACGTGTTGTTGAAGATACGGAGAAAAGGGAACCCTTGTGCACTGTTGGTGGGAATGTAAATGGCGCTGCGACTATGGAAAACACTATGGAGTTTCCTCAAAAAATTAATAATAGAACTATATGATCCAGCTATCCCATTTCTGGGTATTTATCCAAGAGAATTGAACTTACAGTTTCAAATAGATATTAGAACTCCCATTTTCACTGTAGCTCTGTTCACAGTAGCCAAGATGTGGAAACAATCTAAATGTCCATCGGTGGGTGAATGGATAATGAAAATGTATATATGTACAGTGCAATATTATTCAGCCTTATAATAGGAAGCCCTGCAATATGTGATAACATGTATGAATCTTGAGGACATTATGCTAAGTGAAACGAGCCAGTTGCAGAAGGACAAATCCCACATGAGTCCACTTATATGAGATACCGAATGTGATCAAACTCAGAGAAGCAAAGAAAAGAATGGTGGTCGCCAGGGGCTGGGAGAGAGGGGGGATACGAAATTGCCAATCAACATGTATAAAATTTTACATATTCAAAAGGAATAAGTACTAGACATCTGAATACAGCATTGTGCCTATAGATAACAATACTGTATTTTAGACTTAAAAATCTAAGGGATACATGTTAAGTGTTTTTACCACAATAAAAATATGTTAATTTTAAAATTGTGTGACTAGGTACATAGAAGTTGATGGCTATGATTGCATCTTGAATATGTCTGTTGGCCATCTGGATGTCTTCTTTGGAAAAGTGTCCAGAAAGCAGGAAAGAGTATCCAGTGGACAAAAAGCCTCTTTAACAGGTGGCGCTGGGAGAACTGGACAGCAACATGCAGAAGAATGAAACTAGACCACTTGCTTACACCATACACAAAAATAAACTCTAAATGGATGAAGGACCTGAATGTGAGACAGGAAACCATCAAAACCCTAGAGGAGAAAGCAGGCAACAACCTCTTTGACCTCAGCCGCAGCAATTTCTTAATCAAACATTTCAAAAGTTGCTTACGTGGCTCAGTCCCTTTCTTCCCCACCTCCTCCAGTATGGTTCTGATGTACATTTTCCTGTTACCATCATTTGTCACAGTCTGCATTCCATCTTAAGGTCCTGTGACATCCCGTTTGATTTTTAACATATTTTCACTAAAATTAAATCTTTGTAGTGTACAGCTCACAGGGTTTTGACAAATGCTTAGAGTCATGTATCTGCTCTCACGGTACTGCACGGAAGGGGTCTAACACCACAAAACGCAGCTTGTACTGACCCATTGTAACCTACCTCCTTTCCCCAGTCCCCGAAAGCCATTCGGCCTGTTCTCCATCCCTATATATTGGCCTTTTCTAAAATGCCATGTAAATGGAATAACACAAGATGCAGCTTTTCTGTCAGGCTTCTTTCTAGAAAGATACATTGGAAAACCATCCATGGTGTTCCACAGATTAATCAACAGTTCCTTCCCTTTCATTTCTGAGTATTTTGTGCTATGAATATACCATCGTTTGGTTTATATTAGCTCAGTGTTTTCAGATTTCGGCAATTGTGAATGAAGAACTGTGATGAACATTCATATGCAGGGTTTTGTGTGAATATAAGCTGTCAGCTCGCTCGGGTAAATGCCTAGGAGTGGGGTTGCCAGCTTGTTTGGCAAGTCTTACTTCATAAGAAAGTCAAGTTTTGCATCCCCACCAACTGTGTGTTAAGGTACAGTTACTCTACACCCCCAGTGGTACCCTTTTTCCCCCTTTTGTTGTCTTTTCATAAATGTGTAGTGATAACTTATTGCAATTTTAACTTCCATTTCCCTAACAAATAAGGATGTCGAATAACTTTTCCGATGCTCATTTGCAGTGTCTAGATATTCTTTGGTGAAATGTCTGTTCCGAACTGTGACCCATTTATTGTTTGTGTTGTTGAGTTTTAACCCAACACTATATTATAGAGAGAATATATAATCACATAATCACGTGTGTTATTTGAAAAAATGTTTCCCGGTCTGCAGCTTTTCTTTTCATTCCACGAGCACTGTCTTTTACAGAGCAAAAGTTTTAAATTTTGATAGAGTCCAGTTTATTAATTTGTTATTTGACGGGTCATGCTTTTGGTGTTTTATCTAAAAGCCCTTTGGCAAACCTATCACACAGGGTTTTAGCTTTTTTTAGTATAAGTTGTGCAGCATGTGGCAAAGTTCATTTTTATGCTTGAGAATGTTCTGTTGTTCCGTCGCCACTTGTTGAAAGGGTTATCTAATGAATTGCCGTGCACTGTTGTTAAAAATCACTTGTCTCTATTTGTGTGCGTCCCTTTCTGATTCTGTTATTTGTTGCATTAAAGAAGTGATAAGACTATCTCCTAGTGCTCACTGTAGCTTTATAAGTCTTGGGATTGAACAGTTTGAGTGTTTGAACATTGTTCGTTTTTAGAATTGTTTTGGATATTCTAGTTTCTGTGCCTTTATATATGCATTTTAGAATGAGATTGTCAATATCTGCAGTGAGCTTGACAATTTTGATTGGACTGTGTTGGAGTTGTGGATCGAATCAGAGATGACCAACATTTTAACAATGTTGAGTCTTCCAATCTATGATTATGGTATATCTCTCCACTTACTTAGGTCTTATTCTCATTTCATCACTCTGTTTTGTAGGATGCAGCACAATGATCTTGTACATATTTTGTAAGTTTCATACCTAATTGTTGTTATCTTTGTGCTAGTGTCAGCGGTTTTGTATTTTTAACGTTAAATTCTGGTTGTTCATTGGTGTTAAAAGAATACACTTTATTTCATGTTTGACTTTGCATTCTACATAGACAATAATGTTTTCTGCTACTAGAGATAGTTTGAATTCTTTATTTCAAATATTTTTTTATTTTTTAAATAGTTCATGATTTAAAGCATGATGTTCAAGAGAAGACATCTTTGCCTTGCTCTTGAACTTGGGGGGAAAGCATTCATACTCCCACCATTAAGGATGCTGTGAACTGGAGGATTTTTAATCTATGACCTTTAACAGGTTGTGTAAGTTGTGTTCAATTCCAGGTTTCGTGAGCCATCTTCTTAGGATTTGCTTTTGAAATTTGTTGAGTACTTTTTCTGAGTCTACTGATGTGATCATATGACTTTTTCTCTACCATGTCTGTTCCTATGTTAAAATATATTGATAGATTTTCAAATGTCAAACCAGTCTTTCATTTTGGGGATGAAACTCACTTGTTTTTGATTCATTATCCTTATTATGTATTGCATTTGTGCTCATGAGAGTTACTGGTCTGTACGGACATTGGCCTGCAGTGTCATTGTTTTTGATGTTAGGGTAATGCTGGAATCATAATATGGGAAAAGAGGTGTTTATTTTCTACTTTCTGGATGATATTGTGTAGAATTGGTATTTCTAATTCTTTAAATGTTTGGTAGAATTTGCAGTGAAACCATCTAGGCCTGGAGTTTTCTTTGTTTTGGAAAAATTTTTCAAGGACAAACTCAATTTCTTTAGTAAAGATGCAGGGTTGTTTAGATTATCTATTTCATTTAGAGTGGGTTTTGGTAATTAGTAGCTCTGAAGGTATTCATCATGCATTTTATGTAAATTGTTAAATTTTTGGACATGCAGTTATTTGTAACATTCCCTTACTATTTATTTAATGTCTGTATAGGTAGTAGTGATACCTCCCCTTCCATTCTTTTTTTTTTAAGGTTTTATTTATCTATTTATCTATTTACTTATTTATTTAGAGCATGAGAGAAGGGGAGGGGTAGAGAGAGAGAGAGAGAGAGAGAGAGAGACTCCCAAGCAGGCTCTGTGTTGTCAGTGCGGAACCCGATGTGGGGTTTGAACTCACAAACTGTGAGATCATGACCTGAGCTGAAGTTAAGAGTAGGTCGCTTAACCAGCCCAGCCATCCAGGTGTGCCCCTCCTCTTCCATTCTTGATAGTGGTAATTTGTGTGTTCTCTTTTTTTTTTTTCTTGATTAGAATGGCTAGAAGTTTATCAATTTTATAGATCTTCTCAAAGAACCAACTTTTGATTTGACTTTTTTTCCTATTGTTTTATTTTCTCAATTTAGTTTTTCTGCTCAAATCTTTATTATTTCCTCCCTCTGCTTATTTTGCATTTAATTTGTTCTTTCTCCATAATTTCTTAAAGTCTAAGGCTAGGTTACTGTTTTAAAATTTTCTTCTTTTAATGCTTCATTAAATATAGTTAAATATAATAGATGTCATTAGACATAAGCGTTTAATATTATTAAATTCTTTGTGGGGAGCCTGGGTGGCTCAGTCGGTTAAGTGTCTGACTTTGGCTCAGGTCATGATCTCATGGTTCATGGGTTCAAGCCCTGCATCAGGCTCTGTGCTGACAGCTCAGAGCCTGGAGCCTGCTTTGGATTCTGTGTCTCCCTCTCCCTCTTTCTCTGTCCCTCCCCTGCTCGTGCTCTCGCTCTCTTTCTCTCTCTCTCTCTCTCTCTCTCTCTCTCAAAAGTAAATAAACATTAAAAAAATTAAAATTCTTTGTAAGTTTTGCTTAACTGCATTCCATAAATTTTGATGTTTTACATTATAATTTTAATTCATTTAAGTTTATTTATTTATTTCTTGAGGAGGGAGATGAGCAGAGAGAGAGGGAGAGAGAGAGAGAATCCCAAGCAGGCTCCGCACTGTCATTGCAGAGCCTGATGCTGGCCTTGAACCCACAAACTGTGATATCATGACCTGAGCAGAAATCATGAGTCAGAAGCTCAACTAACTGAGGCAGCCAGGTGCCCGTAAGTACGTTTTTGATGCTAATTTCTAGTTTAATTCCTTTGTGGGCCACGAACATAATTTATATGGTTTCTATTTTTAAATGCATTAAGGTTTATTTTCTATGGTCTCATTTGGTAAACTACCCATGTACACTTGAGAATTCTTCACGAGCTTTTTGTGATCAGGTCCTCATTTGTAAAAGGGAACTAAAAATTGTACCTTTGTGAAGTTTGTTTGGATTCTGCTATAAGTAAAAGATAACCTGAAAAATACTTGCTTAATAAGCAGGCTTTTTTTTTTTTTTTCACTCAGCCAACCAAAAGTCTGGTGGTTGGCAAACAGGGTTGGTATAAATGCTCAAAAAGGTCTTCAGAAATTATTCTTAGATACCATCCTGCTCATGACAACATCACTTAGTGGTTTTGTTGCTTGTGACCAGAAGATGCCTTGCTTTCAGGGAGCCTATCTCCAGGCCTTGTATTCTCATTAGAAGAGGAAGAATCAAGGAGGAAAATCCAGAAGGGTCGTGCCTGCCTTAGAGAAACAAAATTGTCCCAGATATCCTCATTTTGGACTGATGACATTTCGCTCTCCTCAATTTCAAGGAAACGTGGCAGGGGTTAGGCCCCTTTTGTTTAAAGGCAGACCAATATTTATTAAAATGTATACGATAAACCTTAGAACGACACATAACAAACTTTCTGAAAGGTATACACAATGAGTAGATAGAAAAGATAAAATTGAATAAAAATGCTCCATGAACCCTAGTGAAGGCAGAAGGGAGGAGAGACAAAGACAGAGCAAATAAGAAATAGTGAGATATAGATTTTAATCCAACCACATCAGTAATAATTTCAAATGTGAGTCATCTAAGCTTATCCGTTAAAAGTCAGGGATTGTTAAAATGGATAAAAAAAGCAAGATGCAATTAGATACTGTCTTTAAGAAACCCACTTTATGTATAAAGATGAAGAACACCTAAAAGTAAAGAAGATGAAGGAAGTTACATAGTGCATATACTAACAAAATGAAAGTTGGAGTAGTTTTGTTGGTATCGAAGGAAAAATGAGAACAAGAAATACCATCAGGGATAAAGAGAAACGTTACACAATGATAACATGGCAAATTATTCAAGGAGATACAATACAAATACTTTTTTCATGGGTGTAGCCTTAAGAAGTAGAAGGGTTGAGATTTAAACTGAAGCATTTTATAATATATTTCCCATGTATATTCAAAATTCTTCCTGAGCTTGCAACTCAGTTCCACTAAGTTATCTGTTCATTCCTGCGCCAATGCCGCAATCTTGATTAAAATTGTTTCATACTGCATTTTAATTCCTGTAAAGGGTAATTCCCTTGCTATTATTGTTAAACAATTTCCTGGTGTTTCTCATAAATATTTTTTCATATTAACTTTAAGTGATATTCTTTTGAGTATGAACAAGTCTACACTCATAAATTTCACCGCTCGGATGGAATAAGCCAATTCCTCAAAAAATGCAAACTACCACAACATACTCACTATGATGTAGGTAATCCGAATAGCCTTATGGCTAGGAAGAAAACGGAATTTGTTATTCTTATGGCTGCTCTGCTTTCAGGGAGCCTACAGTGAAGAAATGTAAGAAATAAAATGGCCGGCCCCAAAGAGATGTCAGTTAATGAGGTTGATGTCTTTTGGAAAGTTGTGGATTATCCGAGAGAGAATAATCTGCATTGTGTGTTGATGGACCCATGTTTGTGTTTGTGAGACAGTGTGTTGGGGCATGGGGTAAGTTAAGTGAGGTATGTTAAGTTAAGGTTGGGGCATGGGGTAAGTTAAGGAAAGTGAGGAACACCAAGTATCCTACAAGGTTTTCCTTGATTACTCGATACAGTTTATACACGTCATCTCATTTAAGCCTCCCCATAATCCAATGATATAATCGGGATTATTATTGTTTCTATTTGATAATAATTACAGCAAATTCTTATATAGTGCTTATCATGTGTCGGGTGTTATTCTAAGCCTTTACATAGATGCATTAATCCTGCCAGCAACCCCAAGAGATTAGCACGATTTATATCCCGATTTTGTTTTCAAGGCATCTGAGATACAGATCGTTTATATGCCTTACCTCAGGCCACACAGGTATTAAGTAGCAGCGCCAGGATGCAAACTTCTGCACTACGGCTCCAGAAATTCGTCTCTTAATCACTCTGCTGTGCTACATCAGGAAGGATAAATAATTTTCCCCAACCCAGGTCAGTGTTTTGGAAAGATGGGATGCAAATCCAGCTGTCTGACTGCAAAAGCCACGTTCTCTCCACTCTCCCCATGAACAGACGTGAGAAGGGCTAAAGGTTTGGAATGATCTTGTGTGCTTTAGACATTTGCAAATAATCAGTTTCTCATTCTATAGATATTTTCCCAGGAGCTATGGCAGGCATCAGGCTCCATGCCTCAGTGTTAAAATCTGCCAGCAGCAAATAAGTTAATAGCTCATCAGAAAGTTGTGGTCTCGACAGTGAGCTTCACATTTGTGGTTGGGTGAAGTTTTGGATTTTTTTTGGATTTAACACCAGAAGTAAAGACAATCAAAACAAAAATAAACAAGTGAGACTACATTAAATTAAAAGAGGCTTCTGCACTGCAAAGGAAACCATCAACAGAATAAAGTCAATCTACAGAATGGGAGAAAATATTCTTGGGGTGCTTGGGTGGCTCAGTTGGTTAAGGGTCCGACTCCTGATTCTGGCACAGGTCATGATCTCACAGTTTGTGAGTTTGAGCCCCACATCGGGCTCTGTGCTGACAGTGTGGAGCCTGCTTGGGATTCTCTGTCTTCCTCTCTCTCTCTGCCCCTCCTCACTCATGCTCTGTCTCTCTGTCTATCTCTCTCAAAAATAAATTAACATTTGGGGCACCTGGGTGGCTCTGTCGGTTAAGCATCCGACTTTGACTCAGGTTGTGATCTTGAGGTTCACAAGTTTGAGCCCTGCATCAGGCTCTGTGCTGACAGCTCAGAGCCTGGAGCCTGCTTCAGATTCTGTGTCTCCCTCTCTCTCTGTCACTCCCATGCTCACGCTCTGTCTCTGTCTCTCCCTCTCTCAAAAAATAAACATAAAAAAATTTTTAGTGAAAAAAAAAAGAATGGGCTAAGGAGTAAACAAGTAAGAAAGTACAGATAAGGAGCAGAGGAAGCACATTTGGAAATAATTTTTTTGCTATGAGTTTTTTTTTTTTCATTAAAGAAGGAGATCAGGGGCACCTGGGTGGCTCAGTCGGTTGAGCGTCTGACTTCGGCTCAGGTCATGATCTCATGGTTTGTGGCTTTGAGCCCCACGTCAGGCTCTGTGCTGACAACTTAGAACCTGCAGCCTGCTTCGGATTATGTGTCTTCCTCTCTCTCACTCTGCTCCTCCCCTGCTCATGCTCTTGTCTCTGTCTCTCAAAAATAAACATTAAAAAAATAAGCATTTAAAAAAGAAAATATTCTTAAATTATATATTTCATAAGGGGTTACTATCCAAAACATACTAAAAACTCACACAACTCAATTACAGAAAACAATCTGGTTTAAAAATGGGCAGAGGTACTGAATAGACGTTTCTCTGAAGAAGACCTCCAGATAGCCAACAGGTACATTAGAAGGTGCTCAACATTAGGAGAAGGCAAATGCAAACCACGATGAGATATCACCCGGCACCTGTTCAGATCGCTTTCGATCCTAAAGGAGAGAAGTAACAAGTGTTGACGAGAATGTGGAGGTAAAGGAATCTTAGTCCACTGTTGGAATTGGTGTCTGTGCACGCCCGTGTTCACTGTGGTAAAGTCACAATAGCCAAGAGATGGAAATAAGCTAAACGTTCATCAATGAGTGAATGGGTAAAGACGTGGCACATGTACCTAATGGAATATTCCTCAGCCATGAGATAGAAAGAAATTCTGCCACTTGTGACAACACGGATGGACCTTGAACGCGTTATGCTGACTGAAAGGAGCCAGACAGAGAAATAAACGCTGCGTGGTATCACTTATATGTGGAATCTTAAAAAATGCCAGGGATTTCTGCATGGCTCAGGAGCTCAGTTGGTTAAGCATCCAAGTCTTGATTTCAGCTCAGGTCACGATCTCATGGTTGTGAGATGGAGCCCTGGGTGTAGAGCCTGCTTATGATTTGCTCTCTCTCTCTGCCCCCTCCCCACTTGCTCTCTCTCTCTCTCTCTCTCTCTCTCTCCATTTCTTTATTCATTTTATTATTTTTTTTAATGTAATAAATTTTCAAGTTGGCTAACATACAGTGTGTAAAGTGTGCTCTTGGTTTTGGTGGTAGATCTCTGTGATTCATCGCTTATATACAACACCCAGTGCTCATCCCAACAAGTGCCCTCCTCCATGCCCATCACCCATTTCCCCCTCTTCCCCACCCCCATCACCCCTCAGTTTGTTCTTTGTATTTAAGAGTCTCTTATGGTTTGCCTCCCTCCCTCTCTGTTTGTAACTGTTTTTTTCCCCTTCCCCTCCCCCATGGTCTTCTGTTAAGATCCACATATGAGTGAAAACATATGGTATCTGTCCTTCTCCGCCTGACTTATTTCGCTTAGCATGACACCCTCAAGTTCCATCCACGTTGCTACAAATGGCCAGATTTCATTCTTTCTCATTGCCATGGAATATTCCATTGTATATATAAACCACACCTTCTTGATCCATTCCTCAGTTGATGGACATTTAGGCTCTTTGCATGATTTGGCTATTGTTGGAAGGGCTCCTATAAATATTGGGGTGCATGTGCCCCTATGCATCAGCACTTCTGTATCCTCTGGATAAATCCATGAGCATGGGATGTTTTTCCATTTCTTTGTGTCTTCTTCAATTTCCTTCGTAAGTTTTCTATAGTTTTCAGCATAAGATCTTTTGCATCTTTGGTTAGGTTTATTCCTAGGTACTTTATGGTTCTTGGTGCAATTGTAAATGGGATCGACAATTCATTTCTTTTTTAAAAATGTTTATTATTTTAAGAGAGAGAGAGTGTGTGTGTACCCAAGGTGGGGAGGGTGAGGGAGGGAGAGAGAATCCCAAGCGGGCTCCATGCTCAGTGCACAGCCCGATGTGGGACTCGGTCTCATGAACCACTGAGATCATCACCTGAGCCAAAATCAATAGTTGGACGCTCAACTGACTGAGCCACCCACGTACCCTGAAGGAGTTTCTGAGAAGGCCAAATTTACATTAAATTCTCTTTTTCCACTGCCTACTATGTGACAGGTGCTTTCAAACACAGGATCATGTGATTTTCAAAGGGTTCTGTAATTATCAGATGGGAGCATCTGCCCTTCTTCACTCAGTAGCACTTTTCTGCACTGCCCTTTGCATTAACCTCTATAATGTCAGTCAGCTGAGAATTTTCTCCTTCCTTTTGATACATGGTCAGAATTTTAACCTTGAGCCTCTGTTACCGTCCACATGATCGAACTGCCTGAGCCTCTGCATCGGTGCCGCCGGGCAAACTGAAAACCAGGCTCTTCCTGTGTGGAAGGTACACAGAGGCAGAGGAAGGATGTGTGTGTGTGTGTGTGTGTGTGTGTGTGTGTGTGTATGCATATATATATATATATATATATTTTTTTTTTTTTTAAATCAGAGTCAGCATGTCTACCACGGAACCAATTTTTACTTCCTAGGGGGATTCTGGGGTTTTAGGGATTCAGCTTTCGTAGATTTTTTTTATCTACAGTGTTTCTATGGTCTTTCCTCGTCTGCCATTTATGAGCGAGCCTTTGGTTTTTAAATGCCGAGGTAAGCTGATTCATCTAGATGTGTTCACTGGCCAGTTTCAAAAAGACATCCATTTAAAATCCTCTTGCAGGGGCGCCTGGGTGGCTCAGTTGGTCAAGCGTCCCAGTTCAGCTCAGGCCATGATCTCATGGTTCATGAGTTCGAGCCCCAAGTCAGACTTTGTGCTGACAGCTCGGAGCCTGGAGCCTGCTTCAGATTCTGTGTCTCCCTCTCTCTCTGCCCCTTCCTTGCTCGCCTTCTATCTCTGTCACTCAAAAACTGAATAAACATTAAAAATTTTTTTAATCCTACGCAAATATGAATGGTTTAAGATAAAAACCCTAATTTCAGGGTTTAGCCTCCAAACCAGTAGATTATGTGTGAAGTCAGCCTTTACTCACTACCCCATTTGGAAAACACTTTGAGAGTGTGTTCAAGAGGCCAAGAG
The DNA here is from genome assembly GCA_028646485.1 of Cryptoprocta ferox. Lineage (NCBI taxonomy): Eukaryota > Metazoa > Chordata > Mammalia > Carnivora > Eupleridae > Cryptoprocta > Cryptoprocta ferox. Next base: position 7,695,642 of record CM053579.1, on the reverse strand, counting down.
TGAACTTTCAAGTCAAAGGGGCTGTTGCTATCACAAAGTCTCCAGGGTGAGTAGCAATGTTTTATGTCAGGGGAAGGGTGATTCCAGGCTATTCCGCTGGGAGTAGAGCCTTCAAAGGAAGATTTAGTGGGGAGCTAGTGAGCTGGGCGGGCTCCAGACCTGGAAAACCAAGGGACAGTGCTGTCCTGGGGGGAAAGTGCTGGGACCGGACAAAAATGGAGTCCGCTCTCAGGGGGACCCGGGGCTTTGGAGAGGAGGAGCCTGTGTTAATAAACCCGGCGGGCAGCCCCCAAGTCCTGTTCGATTCACACTGTCCTGTTCCTTCTTAGGTCTGCCTTCAGTATGTTGGTACAGAAACCTTTTCGTGGCCTGAGCGACATCGTGGAGAACTGAGGAGAGGACAGTGGAACACGCCTCAGGCTTGGAGAGGGAACAACGGGTCTCCAGGTGAATGCAGCAGAAACGTCTAGACCCAGCCTTCCACCCCCGGCCTGCGGTCCTGGGGAAATGATCGCGTGCTGGGAGTCTGAGGCTCTTCAACTCTGGAGGTGAGCTTCAGGCCCCGGGCCCTCCAGCAGCTCATTCCCTTCTTGTATTGGCATTCCTAGCCCCTGTGCTTTCCTGACGCCTTGGGCAGAGGCCTCTGGGCCTCCACTGAGGCCTCCCTGGGGAGCAAGGGGGGAGGAGGAGGAAGCCTGGAAGACACTTTGCCCACCGAACTTTCCACTCTTAGCCCTCCCTGTTGCCCTCCTCTGATTGCAGGGTGCACACCCAAGGCCCTGGCTCTCTCAACAGTGAGGTCAGCCCCGGCCGTGCTCACCCACCTGGCCCTTGACTGGTACACCGTCCTCGGGAGGAAAATAAGCCAGCAGGAATTGGCCCTTTCCCCTGTTTCCATCTTGCTGACACTATCACAGGGAGTGTCGGGGCCCCGTCGGTGGGATCTGACGTGTGGCTTTACATCAGCTGCGCGGCCACCTGGCAGCCTCGCTCCGGGCCAGCTCGGCCAAGCCTCTAGGATGAGCTTGGCCCCAGAGCCTTCCAGCCTGTCCCGGGAATTGGCGGGGTTATCCGGGCCCTCTCAGAGCGTATGCAGTGCTCTCAGACCCTGAACGCCGAGTCAGTCACAAGTGCTGCTTCATAAATCTAATGCGGGAAATGTTCCTCTACAGAATAGACCGTTCGATGGGGGTGTAGGTTAGCCTTCTAGGGCCGGATTCAACTCAGAGCACAGCAATGGCTGTGATGGGGGGGGGGACTCTGAGGGACATTTGGTTTTCAGCAGCAGGCACCACCTCCGGGGATGCCCAGTATCAGAGGGAGCAAGAAGGTTCTAGCTTCTTCCTCCTGACGCACAGGACCCTGCACATCTACCTGGCCCTGGGGCTCTCTTGGGGCCGGAAGGTCTCTCTCATGCTTACAGCGCTCACTCTTCTGACCCAGAGGCACGATGGCCTGGACTGCGGGTAACTGGTGGGAGGGTAGACATTGAGGACCCACAGTCCTTGGCGAGAGAGGGAGAGCCTCAGTGGCCTCAGCTGAGAAACTCCTCCGTGGCCGCTCAGAGAAAGGCAGCTGAGGGGTCTCCTCCCTCGTGGTGCTCTCGGGCCTCACGGTGCTCTCGGGCCTCACGGTGCTCCCGGGCCTCACAGTGCTCCCGCTCTCCTGGGCGGCCCGTTTCCTACGAACTGACAGAGCTACGAATTGAGAGAGCTCCTCAGGGCGCCGTCGGCACAGCGTGAGGATTCTAGGGCACAGAGTAGGCCAGGTGTGGTCAGGCACCGTGGGGTCCTCTCTGTTCTGGGGCCCTTGGCAGACATTCGGGGTGTGCACCTCACCTTGATGCCTGGCCCTGCAGAGAGGCCTTCTCTGATATGCTGACCCAACAACACATGCCTCAGACCAAGGCTTTCAGCTCCCGGTCCCTAGAGCTCCTATGAGAGGAATTGAGGGGGCACCTCAGGGTGTGGACTGCAGGCCCAGTCCTCGGCCCCCAGTGCTTCCGGGAGGGCTGGGCCCAGACTCCGTGAGGCCAAACTCTGGTCCCACTCTTCTCGGGTGGACGGTTCTCTCAGTGCTCAGAGTCCTAATCTTTTCTCTGCCAGGGTCTGGGCCCCGCAGGGGACTCCTGTTCCCTCCTGACAGGGCCTAGGTCCCTCTCCTTCTGCTGGCCGGAGTCCAGTCACCCCAGCTCATCTCCCTCAGACTCCAGAGGTTGAAGTCAGGAAACACTAAATCCGAGGATCCCGCCCAGGGCCTCCGTGGCTGGAAAGCAGGCCCATAAGGGCCGGGGCCCGTTCGGCTCTGTGGTGGGAAGTCAGCTGAGCCTTCCCCCAGGATCATGGCTTCGATGCCTGGAGCCGCCAAGCCCCCCTCCTCCTCACCCCCAAGTCCTCTGCCCTCGAATCAAGCCTGCACCTCCCAGTTCCCAGGGCTGCAGGTGACAGGGGGGTGGTTTGCTTATCCGGACAGCCCCGCCCAGTGCCTTCCTATGGTGTTGCGTCACCCAAAAGACGTAGATTTGGGGAACGTTCTGTATTTTCTACCTTGCAGTGGCTGAGCAGCGTGATTTGGGGACTCTCTGCTCTTTTGAGGTTATCGGATATTGCGTTGCCCAGTACAGGAATTGCCAGTTCTCTTAAGCCTCGCTGCCAGTAAGAAATGTATTCTGTAGCTCTTATCAAGCACGTGTGGCTGTGTAGTTCGCGCTGATGCTTGCTATTCCCATGTCAGACCATTCGTTTTTACTCTATTAAAGTCTATTTTTAGCGGCGCCTGGGTGGCTTAGGCCGTGAAGCGTCTGACTCTTGATTTCGGCTCAGGTCATGATCTCCTGGTTTGTGAGCTTGAGCCCCCCGTCGGGCTCTGCACTGACAGCACAGAGCCTGCTTGGGATTCTCTCCCTCTCTCTGCCCCACCCCGGTGGCTCTCACTCACTCTCTCTCTCTCAAAATAAATAAACATTGAAAACAAATTTTAAGTCCAGGCTTCACTCACCAAAGTGGTTTCAGGTGATTAGCACAGAGTCCAAAGTCCTACTGCATCAATCAACCCAAGTTTTCTTGATCCCTGATGCCACCTCCCGGCGGCTAGCTAGCGTCTGTGGTCTCAGGCGATGCCTATGATTCCTTCAAGGGAACGGGGAATTGTAACAGTGTTCCTCCTGCCTATCCATCATCGGCCCACCATCGCAGACCATGGGCCTCCTGAACATCACTGCCGCCTCCCCCTAACTCAAGTACTAGTTCAGCACAGGGATTGATTTCTCGTGTTTTGTTTAGAATTTGTTGTTGACGTGTTTGGTAGGCTGAGAAGTGTCCCCCCGAAGACACCACCTCCTAGCCCCTAGAACCTGCAAATGCTACCTTCTTTGGGGAAGGGGTCTCTGTGTATGGGGTTAACGTACGAATCTTCTGGTGGGAGGACTAGCCGGGATTATCCAGGTGCGCCCTGAATGCAGTCACTTGTATACCTAGAAGAGGGAAGCCGAGGGAGAGTCCAGAGAGAAGTTGCCCGAGAAGTGAAGATGGAGCAGAGAGAGATCTGAAGACGTTGACCTTGAAGACTGCAGTCGTGTCGCCACGAGCCAGGGAACGATGCCAGCAGGTATCGGAAGCTGCAAGAGGCAAGGAACGGATTCCACCCCAGGGTCTGGGAGTGTGGCCCCGCCAGCATCTTCATTTCAGGTCAGTGAAAGTGATTTGGGGCATCTCGCTTCCAGAACCGTGAAAGAGTTCGTTTCTGTTCTTTCAGCCACCCAGTTCACGGTAGTTCGATACAGCAGATCTAGGAAGCAAATCCCTCAGTGTCTGTTTTCATTCTCCCTTCTGTAGTTTTCGAGGGTTGATTTTTGGGAGTGGAAGACAGCAGCACGAACTCGATTATCATTTTGGCAACTACCGTTAAGGCACTAAATCTGTAAGTAATTTAAGGAGAGTTCACATCTTTACGATATTTTGTTTCACGTTGAGTGAATATGGTATACTTCTCTATTTGGATTAATTTTGTCTGAATATATCAGTAAACTTTTATGTTTGCCTCCATAAAGATCTACATGTTTACGATTTGTAGTTCCACTGAGGTAATTTTTCGATTTTCTTGCTATTGTGAACGGAATATTATGTATTATATGTTCTTTTTTTTAACGTTTATTTTTGAGAGAGAGAGAGAGAGAGACAGACAGACAGACAGACAATGTGAGTGGGGAGGGGCAGAGGGAGAGGGAGACACAGAATCCTAACCAGGCTCCAGACTCTGAGCTGTTAGCACAGAGCCCGACGCGGGGCTTGAACCCAGAACTGAGAGATCATGACCTGAGCCGGAGTCGGACGCTCAACCGACTGAGCCACCCAGGCGCCCCTGTGTATTACATGTTCTAATTAGTTACTTCTTTTGTGTGGCAAGGCTCTTGGTTTTCCTATATTGACCTCCTATTTACTGTTTTCCTGAAGTCTCTTATGTGTTGGAATTTTCCAAGCAAATGATCATATTGTTAACAAATAGTGTCTCTCTTCAGTATTCACATCTCTTACTTATTGTGAGATCCGTATCTCTGGCTTTGTGTTCCAGTGCGATTTTAAACACTAGAGATGAGAATATATATCTGTCTTGTTCTGACTTTAACTAGAATGCTTCTAACCTTTCACCTCTATGTTTGCAGTAGAATTTAGGAAAAGGAAGCTCCCTTCTATTCTTAGTGTCCTTGAGTTTGTACCGTGAACACGTGTTGAATTTCCTCCAAAGGATTTTTCTATACTCATGGGCACTAACACCTTTTCTCCTCTAATTTGTTAATGTAACGAATTACAATGAAAAGTGTTTCTAGGGGCACCTGGGCGGCTCAGTCGATTAAGTGTCGGACTCTTGAGTTTAGCTCAGGTCATGAACCCAGGGTCATGGGATAGAGACCCGCATCGGGCTTTGCGCTCAGCATAGAGTCTGCTTAAGATTCTCTCTCTCTCTGCCTCTGCCCCTCTCCTCCGCTTGCATGTGTGCTTTCTCTTTTTCTCACTCTAAAATCTTTTTTTAAAAGTGTTTTCTAATGTTAAGTCATATTTTCATTCCTCGGACACCTCGTGTTTGCTCATTTAATCCGCTGCGCTGTTGACTGTGCTGTTTCACTTCAGGAATTGACTCCTCCGTGAGTGAGCTTTGCTCAGCTGCTCTGTCAGTGAGATTGAGGGTGAGGTCCTCATGTGGCTTTTGAATCAAGGGGAGGTGACTAGGAAAAATGCGTTGGGTCACCCCTCCCCCTTTTCAGTATGCTTTGGAAAAGTTTACAAAAGCTGGCAATTAATTTTCCCTGACCAGTTGGTAAAAGCGGTCTTCGAAATAGTCTTATCCCAGACATTTGAGAGCGGCTTCAATTTTGAATACGGTTTCCATTTGTATCGTTGCATTAATGTTTTATGTTGCTTTATGGATTCAGTTGGTTACGTATTTTCTAAAAATCAGTCCATTTCACTTAGGATTTCAAAATGAATGGCATGATGTTTGTAATAAAAAGTACAGAAACTCCAAAACTTACATAACAACAGTGTAATGAACCCAACATACCTGACATTCAGCATCAACAATCATCATTACATGACCATTGTGTTTCCAGTCATGCCTCCACTACTCACTCATCTCTGCAGCTGGAATGTGAAACACCGCTAAGGCAGCACACCTAAGTATTTCAGTACGTATTTCTTTAAAAAAATTTTTTTTTTATTTTGAGAGACAGAGACAGAGAGTGAGCGGGGGAGGGACAGAGAGAGAGGGAGACACAGAATCTGAAGCAGACTCCAGGCTCTGAGCTAGTTGTCAGCCCAGAGCCTGATGCGGGGCTCGAACCCACGGACTGTGAGGTCATGACCTGAGCCAAAGTCGGACGCTTAACCGACTGAGCCACGCAGGCGCCCCTCAGTACGCATTTCTGAAAGATAAGGAATGCGTTCTAAAACGTAAACTTAATACAATTACTGTTACTAAAAAATAGGAATTTTTTTAGTATCAAATATCCAGGTTTGCATACTTCCCTGCCAGCCTAATTACAGAAAACAGTGTTGTTTGGGGAGGCGCCGAAGTGACTCAGATCAGTATCCAACTCTTGATTTTAGCTCAGATCATGATCTCGCAGTTTGTGAGTTCGAGCCCTGCGTTGGGCTCTGTGCTGACAGCGTGGATCCTGCCTTGGATTCTCTCTCTCCCTCTCTCTGTGCCCCTCCCTTGCTCATGCTTGCACGCATGTGCACTCTCTCTCCCAAAAATAAAATAAATGAACTTTAAAAAATGTTTTTTTGAATTGATAGATAAATATGGTCTATACATCCTGATTGTTTATGTCCCCTAAGTCAATCTATAAAAATTCCTCATATCCCTTCTTTTTCCTTGCATTAAAAAATACCCTTGTGTTTTGTACTATTTTGCATAGTCTGGATTTTGCTGACGGTACACTTTGGTAACATCAACATGTTCTTCAGCGCTTTCTATTCTTCTAAATTGGCAGAGGCAGAAGTTGGATCAGATTGGTTTTTGTTTGTTTGTCCCCTCCCTCCCTTTCAGAAGACCACTCCATGGGTGACGCTGTGTCCTTCCAAAGGAAGGATGTATGTAACGCCTGGTTGTTTCCTCTTGTGTTGATGTCAGCAGTCATTGATGGTTATCACCTGCCTCTATCTATTAATCCATTAGGGGGTCCTAGACAAATCATTCTCTTATTCCTTCTTTATTGGCTGACATGCCCCTGTATGTGGAAATGTTTCCCTGTCTACAGATTGGTTATCCTGAAGGAACTGTGTTCCCTTGTATTAAACTCTCCTAGATTTTGTAAAAATTTATTTAGCTTGTTTGTTTCTGCTTTTCTCTTTCGTTTATTGCAAAAATGTCTACCTTATAAGTATTTCCCAAAAAATGGCCTGTGTTAGGTGGCTCTGCTGTTTTCAATTTCATCATTTTCTGTATTTATCTCCATTATTTCCTGGCTTCTACTTCTTTAGGTTGAATGTGCTATTCATTCCATACCTCCTTGAAGTTCTTTGCTGTTGTAAACATTTATTTTCTAAAAAATTTTTTTTAAATGTACTTTGAGAGAGCCAGAGCAAGTAGGGGAGAGAGAGAGGGAGAGAGAGAATCCCAAGCAGGCTCTGCACTGCCAGCACGGAGCCCAGTGCGGGGCTCAACCTCATGAACCGTGAAGTCATGACTTCAGCTGAAACCAAGAGTCAGTCGCTTAACTGACTGAGCCACCCAGGCGCCCCTTAAACATGTATTTTCTAATACATCTTTTTATGACTGTGCATTTCTCACTGAGTACCACTTGAGCCGTGTCATACAGGTAGTATTGCATATCTTCATGCGTAGTGGTTGAATATTTACCAGCTGACTATATCACCCTATTACTTATGCTATTAGAATTTCCGTGTATATGTATATACACACACTAACTAAAATGTGTAAAAGTTTATTTTTGAGTAGGCTTCAAAGAGAACAAAAGGGTATTCGTTTTTGTTTTCGTATTAAGTATAACAGAAGAGTAAACATCTTTAACTGCCAGTGACAGAGTTGAGTTTATCCTATGAATGCGAGTATGTTTAACACTGGAAAATCAATATGACCACCTGTAAAGAGTTGCAGCCTGCAGATGCCAGCCCCCATAGAGTAGAGAGCAGAGCAGGGGACAAGTGTGGGATAGATCTGAGGGAAAATAGGTCCAGGATACGCATACCACATTGGAATACTCCGTATCAATAGAATAAAGGACAAACTTCATATGGTCATCGAAATAAACACATCCACAACAAACTAGGAGTAGAAGGGAACTTCTTTTTTCTTTTAATCTTTTTATTTTATTAAAACATCGTAAGCGTACTCTTTAATCCCTACCTCCTATTTCCTCCCCTACCCCGTAACCATCGGTTTGTTCTCTATAGTTAAGTGTCTGTTTCTTGGTCTCTCTCTCTCTCTCTCTCTCTCTCTTTTCCTTTGCTCATTTGTTTTATTTCTTAAATTCCACATTTGAGTAAAATCATATGATGTGTGTCTTTCTCTGACTGACTGACTTTGCTCAGCATTATACTCTCCAGCTCCATCCATCTTGTTGCAAATGGCGAGATCTCATTCTTTTTGATGGCTGAGTAATATTCCACTGTATGTGTCTACACATACCACTTCTTCTGTATCCACTAATCTAGCGATGGACACTTGGGCCGTTTCCATAATTTGGCCATTGCAAATAATTTTCCACAGTGGCTGCACCAATTTGCATTCCCACCAACAGTGCAAGAGGGTTCCTTTTTCTCCACATGCTCACCAACACCTGTTGTTTCTTGTAGTTTTTTTGTTTGTTTCTTTGTTTTAGCCATCCTGACAGCTGTGAGGTGACATCTCACTGTAGCTTTGATTCCATTTCCCTGACAGTGAGTGATGTTGAGCATCTTATAATGGGTCTGTTGGCCATCTGGATGAATGAATGGGAGAAATGTCTGTTCATGTCTTTTGCCCATTTTTTAAATTAGATTATTTGTTTTATGGGTATTAAGTTGTACAAGTTCTTTATACATTTTGGATACTAATCCTTTATCAGATATGTCATTTGCAAAATATCTTCACCCATTCAGTAAGTTGCCTGTTAGTTTTGTTGAGTTTTTCTCTCACCGTGCAGAAGATTTTTATTTTGATGTAGTCCCAATAGTTTATTTTTGCTTTTCTTTCCCTTGCCTCAGGAGACATATCTAGAAAAATGTTCCTACAGTCGATGTCAGAGTATTGTCCGAGCTCCCATCTAAGATTTTTATGGTTTTTTTAGGTCTCACATTCAGATCCTTAATCTGTTTTGACTTTATTTTTGTGCATGGTGAAAGAAAGTGGTGCAGTTTCACTCTTTTACATGTTGCTGTCCAGTTGTCCCAACACCATTTGTTGAAGAGACTGTCTTCTTCCCATTGCATATTCTTTCCTGCTTTGTCAAAGATTAATTAACCAGATAGCTGTGGCTTTATTTGGGGGTTTTCTATTCCATTCCATTGATCTATGTGTCTGTTTTTGTGCTGTTTTGATGACTGCAGCTTTACAGCTTGAAGTCTGGACTTGTGAGACCTCCAGCTTTGCTTTGCTTTTTCAAAATTGCTTTGGTATTCAGGGTCTTTTGTGGTTCCATACACATTTTAGGGGTTTTTTGTTCTAGTTTTGTGAAAAATGCTGTTGGTATTTTCATAAGGATTGCATTAAATATGTAAATTGGTTTAGACAGTATAGACATGTTAATAATATCTGTTCTTCCAACCCATGAGCATGGAATATCTTTCCATTTCTTTGCATCATCTTGAATTTCTTTCATCAGTGTTTTGTGGTTTCCAGAGTACAGATGTCTTTCACATCTTTGGTTAAGTTTATTCCTATATATTTTAGTGTTTTGGATACCATTGTAAATTAGATTGCTTTCTTTATTTCACTTTCTACTGCTTCATTATTAGTATATAGGAATGCAATAGATTTCTAGACATTGATTTTTTTATCCTGTGACTTCTTAAACTTGATAAAGGGCAGCTACAAAACTCCCACAGCTAACATCATACTTAATTGTTGACAGACTTAAAGCTTTTCGCCCATGGTGAGAAAGAAGAAAGGATGTCTGGCCTTATCCCTTAATAGTCAACATTGCACTGAAGGTTCTAACCAGGGCTATTAGGCAAGAAATTGAAAAAAAAAATAAAAAGCAATCCTGATGGGAAAGGAAGAAACACAACGATTTTTATTCCCAAATGGCATGAGATTGTATTACAAAAAATCCTGTGGGGGACACACACACACAGACACACACACACACACACACACACACACACACACACACACAAACTTAGCGCTACTAAGAATTCAGTGAAGTTGCAAGGTACGATATCAAATACGTACATCAATTGTGTTTCTATAAACTAGCAAGGAATAATTAAACAAAACTAAGTAGTTTCCATTTATAATAGCAGTAAAGAACAAAATATTTAGGGGTACTTTTAAAACTAAGTACAAGACTTGTACATGTAAACTTACAAAACACTATTGAAAGCAATTAAAGATGACCTAAATAAAGACCACCTGTGTTCATTGATTGACAGACTTAACATTGTTACGAGGGTTATACTTTTCTAAAGGATCTACAGCTTCAATCTGATCATCTAAATCCTAACTGGCGCTTTTGCAGAAATTGGCAAGCTGGTCCTAAAATGCATGTGGAAATTCAAGGGGCCCAGAATAGCCTAAAACATTTTGAAAGAGAAGACAAAGTAGAAGGACTCACACTTCCCAATTTCAACTGCAAATGTACTGTAATCAAAGCAGTGCAGTATTGGCATAGGATAGACAGAAACCAATGGGAAAGAATTTGAAGTATAGGTATAAGCAGCTACATCTAAGGGGAGTTGACTTTTATTTCCTCAAGAAGGTTAACAAGACACTTCAACATGGAAACAATAATCCTTTCCATTATATCAGTGACATTTGTTGAAAATTCACTTGCGAAAGAATGAGTTTGGATTCTTACCTTACAACATATACAAAAATTAGGTCAAAATGAACCACAGACCTAAATACATATATTTTTTCTTTTATAGTTTATGGTCAACTTGGTTTCCATGTAACACCCAGTGCTCATCCCCACAAGTGCCCTCCTCCGTGCCCATCACTCCCCTTCCCCTCTCCCCCTCCCCCATCAGCCCTCAGCTTGTTCTCAGTATTCAAGAGTCTCTCATGGTTTGCCTCCCTCCCTCTCCCCAACTATTTTCCCCCCTTCCCCTCCCCCATGGTCCTCTGCTAAGTTTCTCCTGTTCCATTTATGAGTGAAAACATATGGTATCTGTCCTTCTCTGCCTGACTTATTTCACTTAGCATGACGTCCTTGAGTCACAGACCTAAATATAAAGCTAAAACTGTTAAATCTTTAAAAGGAAACCTAGCTATAAACATACATGACTTTGGGTATGGCCATGCTTATATATTTATTTACTTATTTTATTTCATTTTATTTTTAAGGCTTATTTATTTTGAGACAGAGCATGAGTGACGGAGGGGCAGAGAGAGAGGGAGAATCCCAAGCAGGTTCTGTGCTGTCAGACCAGAGCCCAACATGGGGCTCAATCCCACGAACCATGAGATCGTGTCCTGAGCTGAAACCAAGAGTTGGACGCTTAACCAACTGAGCCACTCAGGTGCCCCTGGCCATGCTTTTTTTAGATATGATGCCCAAATTATAAGCAATCAAAAAAAGTTGACATCATCAAAATTGGGAACTTTTGTGCATCAATAGACATTATCAAGAAAATGAAAAGGCAGCTCACATAATGGAAGAAAATACTTGCAAGTCTTATACATCCAATAAGGGTCTAACATCCAAAATATAAAAATAACTCAAATAAAGATGGGCAAAAGGGCATCTGGCTGGCTCAGTTGGTGGAGCATGTGACTCTTGATCTCAGGGTTGAGTTTGAGCCCCACGTTGGGTGTAGCCATTACTTAAAAAAATGGGCAAAATACTTAAATAGAGACTTATCCAATGAAGATAGGTAAATGGCCCGAACTATCACATGAAAGATGCACAGCATTATTAGTCATTGAGGCCATGCCAATGAAAATCACATGAGGGGCCAGCTCATACCCAATAAATGAATATAATTTAAAAAAAAAGAAAAACAGGGCGCCTGAGTGGCTCAGTCAATTAAATGTCCGACTTTCGCTCAGGTCATGATCTTACAGTTCGTGGGTTCAAGCCCCACATCAGGCTCTGTGCTAACAGCTCAGAGCCTGGAGCCTGCTTCAGATTCTTTATCTCCCTCTCTTTCTGCCCCTCCTCCATTCACACTTTATTTCTCTCTCTCTCTCAAATATAAATAAACATTAAAAAAATTTTTAAAGCAAAATAACAAATGTGAGCATGGATGTAGAATAATTAGAAACCTCTCGTGTTGCCAGGAAAATGGTATACCCACTTGGAAAACAGTTCAGCAGTTCATCAAAAGGTTAAAAGAGATCTCATAAGATGCAGCAGTTTCACACGTATGCATATTCCCAGGAGAATTGAAATATATATTCACAGGGCTCTTGGATGACTCAGTTGGTTAAGCCTCTGACTTCAGCTCAGGTCATGATCTCACGGTTCATGAATTCGAGCCCTGTGTTGGGCTCTGTGCTGACAGCACGGAGCCTGGAGCCTGCTTCGAGTTATGTGTCTCCCTCTCTACCTCTTCTGCTCTCCCCCCCCCATCTCTCTCTCTCTAAAAATAAACGTTAAAAAAAAAAAAAGAAAATATATAGTCACAAAATATGGGCCCTGGGTGGCTCAGTTGGTTAAGCATCTGGCTCTTGACTTCATCTCAGGTCAGGATCTCATGGTTTTTGTGTTCAAGCCTGCACTGGCAGTGGGGAGCCTGCTTGGGATTCTCTCTCTCTCCCCCTCTCTTTGACCCACCCCCACTCGTATGCTCTGTTTCTCTCTCTTTCTCAAAATAAATAAACTTAAAAAAGAAAATATGTGTTCACAAAGTAGCACAGATAAATATTCAGAGAAACAGTATCATAATAGACAGTTGTACTTAGCAACTAATGAATCAGTACACAAATGTGGCATTTCCATATAATGGAATATTATTCAGCCATGAAAAGGAATTGATGCTTGATACATACTACTACATAGGTGAGCCTTGAAAACATTATGGTAAGCTAAAAAAGCCAGACCTAGAAGGCCACATATAGTATGGTTCCATTTATATGGAATGTTCAGAATAGATGGATACTTATGGCCAGAAAGTACAGTAGTGGTTGCCAGTCACCGGGGGAGAGGGTATGGGAAGTGATTCTTCACGAGTATAAGGTATCTTTAAAAAAATTTTTTTAATGTTTATTTTTGAGAGAGAGAGAGAGAGAGAGAGAGAGAGAGAGAGAGAGAGAGAGAGAGAGAGAATGAGTTGGGGAGGGGCAGAGAGAGAGGGAGACATAGAATCTGAAACAGGCTCCAGGCTCTGAGCTGCCAGCACAGAGCCCGACATGGGGCTCGAACCTACAAACTGTGAGATCAGGACCTGAGCCGAAGTCCGGCACTTAACTGACTGAGCCACCCAGGCGCCCCTAAGGTATCTTTTAAGGGTGATAAAATGTTATAGAGTGGTTGTGGTCTTGCATAATCTTGCAAATACACTAAATTCCATTAAATTCCATGCTTTAAAATATCGATGTTGGGCATGGAGCCTGCTTTAAACAAAAGAGTAGAGACTTCCTTTGGGGTGCCCGACTGGCTCAGTCAGTAGAGCATCCAACTCTTTATCTTGGGTTATGAGCTTGAGCCCCACTTTGGTGTAGAGATTAATTACTTTAAAATGTATTAAAATGTCGAATATTATTATATGAGTATCTCAGTAATAAAAAGAAATTGCCAAGCTATTTCGCAGAGTGGCTAACATTTTGCATTCCTATCAGTTTCTCCTTGTCCGTCCTTACTTGATATTGTCAGTCTATTCGGAAACAATTTTAGCCATTCTGATGGATATGAAACAGTGTCTCATTGTGATTTCAATTTGCATCTCCGTAAGGGCTAATGCTGAACGTATTTTTATGTGCTCATCATTCCTACACCTCTTTGGTAAAGTCTTTTGCCCATATTTTAATTCAGTTGTTTGTCAATTTTTTTTTCAGTTGGGTTTTCAGATTTTTGAGAGTTTTGTATTCGTGATACAATTCCTTTGACCGATGTTTGATTAAGTGTGTAATTTGTATTTTTATTCTCTTAACAATGTGTTTCACAGAACAAAAGATGTTCATTTTGGTGATGCCCGATTTATCAGTTTTTCCTTTTATGGTTTGTGTTTTTGGTTTCAAGTCTTAAGAACTCTTTGCTTAACCTGAGTTGCAGTGATTATCTCCCATTCTTTTTTTCTAAACTTATTTAGTTGTCCATTTTATATTTACATCTACGAATCATTTGGAGAATTTTTCTATGAAATATGAGATGCCAGGTTTCATTTTTTCATCTCTGGATTTCCCTTCTTAGAAAGGACTCTGCCTCCTCCATTGAATTGCTTTTGCATCTTTGTCAAAATGTCACGGTCATTTTTGGTGGCTTGGTTTCCAAGTCCTTTGTTTTGTTATATTCATCTGTGTGTCTATTTCGTTGCTAGTACTACAACCTTTTGTTCACTATAGCTTTAATTCTATCTCTTAAAACAGGGTAATGCACTGCCTCCCACTCTCTTCTTTTACCGAAATTGTTTTATAGGTCCCTCTAACTTTTCATATAAAATTTAGAATCAGCTTGTATAAATCCATAAAGGTCCTGTTGGGATTTTTTAAACTAGAATTTATGGTCAAGTTGGCTAACATACAATGTGTACAGTGCGCTATTGGTTTTGGGGGTAGATTCCCGTGATTCATCGCTTCTGTACACCCCCCAGTGCTCGTCCCAGCAAGTGCCCTCCTCAGTGCCCTCACCCATTTTCCTCTCTCCCCAACCCCCACACTGGGATTTTTTTTTAGGTAAGCTCTGTACCCAATGTAGGACTGGAACTCACAGCTGGAGGTCAAGAATCTCATGCTCTACTGACTGTGCCTGCCAGGTGCCCCTCGATGGGGATTTTGATTGGAATCGTGTTCAGTCTACAGATTGATTTAGGGAGAGTGGACACATTTAGTATTTTGAGTCTTCCAGTCCATTAAAACAGTATCTATTTGCTTTATGTAGGTTTTCTTTTTTTTAATCAATGTTTTTTTAGTATTTAGCATACAGATCTAGTACATGTTTCCTTAGATTCACTCGAAAAATGGAAATACTGAGGTATTAGTGTCTTAAATGGCATTTGAAAATATTTCACTTCACATCGGGACATTGGCAGTAGATAGCAATTGGGTTGACTTTTCTATGTTGAACTTGTAACCCGTGACCTTGTTATGCTTGTTAATTTTAGCAGTCATACTGAGATCTGACCACAGATATTAGTCCGGTGGGTACAGATCAAGAGAGGGCATGTATCACTCTAGTCCTCTGCATGATGTAAAGGTCCTCAGCATAGTAACAAAGGCAAATGAGAAAGCCGTTTCTGTAGGCTCAGGATTTAAGAAAATACAGAGTTCAGCGTTTTCAAATGCATTTATGCAAAAGTAACTATCCCATAGTCCAGCTTTGAATCCTTTTAGGGCTCTGACTTTGGCCCAGGATACTTGCCGAGTATGAGAATGCATTCAGCATTTTCTGAATTTCTGTTACTTGAACAATTAAGTCTTGGGTCTGATCTTCAGCTCCTCTGTCAAACCTGTGGTAATACTCTAAGAGATATGTCTTTCTTTAACCACTGCTAAGAAGGCCTCTGACTTAAAGTAACTTGGCTTCGAATTGGTGAGTAATGGAACTGAATCTGGTATTTTTGCTCTTCAGAGCGTCGCTGGCACTCAGCAATGGCCACCGAGTTTTACAGTTATTACTACTGCAATCCCCCTGTCTTTTCTTAAATGCCAGAGGTACTGCCCAAGTCAGTACATTCCCTTTTACCTATATCTCAGCTCAGTTCACCACAGTGAGTAACTTAACTGTCTTGTCAAAACATTCCAGAGAATGCCAGTACCCAAGTTCCAACTAGCGATTTGGCAGCCAGCTGTGAAGAAACAAATTCCACAGCCCCATTCTTAGAGTTGGCTTCCGAGGCACAATTACGTTAGTTGTCTTAGGGTGTGGGTTTCGTAGAGCATGAGAAGGATATTCTTCTGGAAATGACTTAATGATGCAGTGCTCTCAGGAGGTACCTGCAAGTAAGTGAGAGGAGCAGGTTAGGGTGAGGAATGAAGTGTAGCGAAATTATGAGTTTAGATGAAGACTAGCTTCAAATGTATCCCAGTGGGAGCTCTGAGGGGTGAATGACACCAGAGCTGTGTGGCCTTGCGTCCCGGGAGTCACCTGTATACCGTCGTTATCAGTAGTCTGCTGTATGGATATACCACAGTTTAGTTATCCATTAAGGAAATGATGAGCATTTGGGTTGCTTTCCCTTTTTGGCTCTTATGAATAAAACTATTTGCAATAAAGCTGTTCTCAACATTTACATACTGGTCATTGTAGGTATGTATGCTTCCATTCTCCTAAGCGAATACTTCGGACCGGGATAGCCGGGTCATATCATGTTTGTTTGAGGGTTTAAAAAAATGAAAACGTGGCTCTTAAAGTAGCCGCACCATTCGTCACTTTCTGCGGCAATATTTGAGAGATCCAGTTACTCCACATCCTTACGATCTCTGGGTTTTATTAATGTAAAACTGTGAAAATTTTCAGTTCAGCCATTTTAATTGGTTAGACTCACAGGCAAACTATGTGCCTTTAGTCAACTCAGATCTCAGCATAGCTCTTTAGTCCGTAAGTGGAAATAGCTTTTAGTTTGTGTGATGTACTTGTGGTTCAGGATTCATCCAGAAACTGGAGTTTAAAAACCTCATTATGATTTTACCTTCTCTAGTACCTTCTCCTCCTGGACCTCTCCCATCCAGCATCCTGGTGTTCTCAGGCCCTTTCCCCTGCTTCTTCCTCACAGAGATGTTTTCCTTTGCAGTTTTATTTCATGCGGAACGTGTGTGTGTGCGCACACACACACCCCCAACAACTTCACTCCATGCCGATCGCTTGCTCTAAGCTTTGGCTCCCCTCCAAAATCTACATGCCCCTATTCAATCTCCAGAGCACTACATAGTTATTTTAAAACTAATTCCTCCAGAGTTTATCAGTATTATCTCTGGCAGGCTTTGTTCACTAGCAGGTCACTCCTTCATACCAGAAGTGGAGCTTACCTGGCCTATTTCTTATGTACTCAATTGCTTTTCTCTCTAAATGACCTGAACTTCAGTAGTATTAGTTCAAAAGTCCTAAGAATATTATTCCTTTGGTCACCAATCACTGACCAGTTAAAGTATCAGATCCTACATTTGATCTCTTAGCAAAATACATTCCTAGCATAAACAAATTTGATGTTCATTCTCCTCTCCTGACCTCATGAAGTGATCATCATATCACATAAACTCATACAAACCATTAAGAAATTCCCTTTCTAGGGGCGCCTGGGTGGCTCAGTCGGTTGGGCGCCCGACTTCGGCTCAGGTCATGATCTCATGGTCCGTGGGTTTGAGCCCCGCGTCGGGCCCTGTGCTGACAGCTCAGAGCCTGGAGCCTGCTTCAGATTCTGGGTCTCCCTCTCTCTCTCTCTCTGCCCCTCCCCCGTTCGCACTCTGTCTCTCTCAAAAATAAATAAACATTAAAAAGTTAAAAAAATTCTCTTTCTAATACATAAAACTGTATTGCTGGAGTGAAGTTAGACCCAAAGCACCAAGGCCATTTTCCAGGTCATACTATGAACCTATGGCAGATGACAGTCAGGGTTTCTTAAATGCCCAATGAATTTATCAACAGATTTCAATCAAGGGAGATAACTGATAAACTAGTTTTTTTGGTGCCCTCCCACTTTGCCTCTGGGATTGTAGCTGTGACTTGTTTTAGCCAAGTCATTTACATGTTTGTAAATATGACACAGAGTCTTGGGAAGTGCTACTGGGCTTGCTTGCTCTGGATTTTCCCCCATGACAACATGACCAGGCTAGTGACATGGTGCACAGCCAGGTCATCCCAGTCCACTCTGATGAGAAAATTCTAGGTCAGCCACAGCCATCTGACTCCCAGTTGTGAATGAGAGTAGCGAAGAGTAACTATGCCCAGCCTAGTACAGCTGAACCCTACACTCTTGTGGGTTGGGTAAATGATTATCAAATGCCACGGGGTTTTGTGATTGATTGTTCTGCGTTAATGTGGCTAAAGGTAGTCGGTGTACGTATATTATTTTATCCTTACAACTCTCTGTGTGCCTCTGGCTTGCGTTCTCCCGTGAGGCTTCATGATGCGGAAAGGAGCTATCTGTTTCCAAAGGTATGTATACGATTGCTTGGAGGCCTCAGTGCCTTACTATGGCGGGGAGGGGGGTCTTCACAGAGCTGCCCCATGACGGCTAGCGGGGTTCCTTCAGAATAAGGGATCCAAGAGAGGGAGAGTGACACCGCTCTAGCTGGAAGGCACAAACTTTTTTGTTTCGTTTTGATTTTACAAACGTTCCCCCATCCCCAGCTCTGTAGAGATATAAGAGATACAGGTGAAGGTGTGCAGTGTGTTGATTTGATACACTGGTATGTTGCAGTGTGATTACCACCACGGCATCACAGCTGACACATCCAGCCCATCACATACTTACCATTTCTTTTTGTGGGGAGACCATTTAAGGTCTACGCTCTTAATAACTTTCATGTGCATAATATAGTATTGTTGACTAGAGTCACGGTGCTGTGCATTAGAACCCCAGAATGCATTCATCGTCTAGCTGGCAGCTTGTATTCTTTAGCCCACATCTCCCCATTTCCCTCAGCCCCAGGTCACCACCATTCTACCCGCTGTTTTCACAAGGTGGGCTGTTTTTGTTTTAATTTTTTTAATGTTTATTTATTTTTGAGAGAGAGACAGAGAGAGAGAGAGAGAGAGACAGAGCACAGAGCCCGACACGGGGCTCGAACCCATGAACCGCAAGATCTTGACCCAAGCTGAAGTCAGATGCCTGACGGGCTGAGCCCCCCAGGTGCCCCACAAGGTGGGCTTTTTTTTTTTGATTTTGCATATATACTTGACATTTCAGTGGGCAAAGATTTTTTTTTAAAGAAGTTACAAACAGTGGTGCCTGGGTGGCTCAGTCAGTTGAGGCTCCAACTCTTGGATTTGGCTCAGGTTATGATCTCATGGTTTGTAGGATCGAGCTCCACATTGGGTTCTGTACTGACAGTGCAGAGTCTGCTTGAGATTCTCTCTCTCTGCCCCTCCCCTGCTCACATGCACGTGCTCTCTCTCTCTCGAAATAAATAAACATCTTTTAAAAAAGTCACATTTAAAAAAGAGAAGTCACAAAAAGAACTCACTATAAAATCTAATAAATTGAACTGTAATAAAATGAAGAATTGTTCATCAAAAGATGTCAAGAGCAAGAATAGGTTAGCAACAGGAAAAATATGTTTGTAATATATATTCTTTCTTTTTTTAAATATTTTATTTATTTTTGAGAGAGAGAGACAGCATGAGCAGGGGAGGGGCAGAGAGAGAGGGAGACACAGAATCGGAAGCAGCCTCCAGGCTCTGAGCTGTCAGCACAGGGCCCGACGCGGGGCTCGAACCCACGGACTGTGAGATCATGACCTGAGCCGAAGTCGGGTGCCCAACCGACTGAGCCGCCCAGGCTCCCCTGTATTATATATTCTTGACAAGGGCCTTCTTTCCAGCTATGTGAAACATTTGTAGATAGCATTAGGGAAAGACAGATACAACCCGAGGGGCAAAATACTTGAATAGGCACTTGAACTAAAATAATATAGAAATGCACAATGAATATCTGGTAAAGTGCTCAAACACATTAGAAAAGAAATGCAAATTAACCCCGTGATGTAACACCACCATATAGACACCAGACAGGCTAAACAAAATGACAATATTGAACATTGAGGAAGATCCATAGCAACAAGAAATTTTACCAATTAGTTGTATGACTATGTCTCATTACAACAAACGTACAATTATTTTGAAGGATGTGTTCAAGAACGTAGAAGCAGGATTTATAATTTATAATTATGTTATAATTATCATAGTAAAAAATTGGAAGCAAGTCCTGCAACAATACTAGAACGAATACAGAAATTGTAAGATAGTCATGTAATGGAATAAAACACAACAAAGAAAAAATTGCTCCTGCACCAACGTGGGTGAATATCACAATTCAGAACGAAGCTAGACACAAAAAAGTGCATGTTATGTAACATTTACATGAATTTCTAAAAATGCAAAATCCACTCTATGATAAGAAAAAGAAGAATAGTGATTTACTTTGGTGGAGGAACAGAGAAGGGTTCATTAATGACAGAGATAAGGCAGGAGGTAGCATGTTAGTGTTGGTAACATGTTAAATGTTGGTCTGGATTCCCGGTTCACCGGATGTATTTACCTTTAAAAGTGTTTTTCAGCAATATGCTCTGACTTGTGTACTTTTCAATATCTATGTTATATTAGAATTCTTTTGTGTAATAATTTGGTAATGGGAGGATGGACCAGTCACAATGAGAAGTGTTAGCACTATCAGATATCAATATTGGAAAAATAGAATTCCATCTGTATTTCACATATAATTCACAAGTGAATTCTAGGTACATGAAAGCTCTAAATTGAAACATTTAAAAATATGGAATAATAAATTCAGTACACTAAAAATGCCTCCAGTTAAATAACGAGGAATTTCTTAATATTTATTCAACATTTATTTGCCCAGTAAATGCATATTCTATGCTTACTGCTTGTTAAACAATTTCTCAGGGGTTGTGGGTACAGCAGTGAACAAAATAGACCAAAAATATTCCCTGCTCTAACGGAGCTTAGGCTCTAGTGGAACAAAGGAGACACTGAAAAACAAACACACAGCACATTTGATGATGGAATATAGAGAAGAGGGACGATGATAGGAAAGGATGTGACTAAGGAGGAAGTTATTTTTAAATCCAGTTATTAGCAAATGCCTCACTAATAAGGTGACATCAAAGCAATGTTTGAAAGAATCAAAATCTGTGGAAGAGACTTTCTGGAAGAGCAAAGAACAGTTGTGAAGGTCACAAAACTGGACTATTCTTGCTGTATTCCAGAAACAGAAAGTAGGCAACAAAGTGAACAGGGAGAGAATATTTGGAGATGGGGTCAGAGACGTAGAGAGGGCAGGGTAGATCAGAGAGGGGATTCGGAGAAGGGAGTGGTGTGGAGACTTCTAGAGCATTGTCCAAACATTGGCTTTTACTCTGAATGAAGTGGGGTCTGTTAGAGGAATTGTAATGATCTGATCTGTCATACATGCGTACACAATCACTCTAGGTACTGTAAAGAGAAAGGAATGAGAGGCGTAAGAGCGAGAGAGCTGGGGGACTAGATAGGAGATTATCTCAGGGATCCGTGCCAGAGATGGTGGTGATCTGTGGAGAAGTATTTAGCTGGATTCTGGATCATTTTCAACGCTAAAATCCATGAGGATATTCTGGCTAATTAGAGATGAGGTGCTAGAGAATGAGCTGAATGAAGGATGAAGGTGACATTACATGGATGGATTTACCATGAGCCGCCACGGAAGGTGTTGTAACTTCGTATGTTGCAAAGCCACAAATTGTAAAGGAAGCACTGTATAAATGTGACACGTTAATATTAACAATTCTTTCCAATAAAGGCATCCGCAACTAACATTGAAAGCCAAGTCACAGGCAGGGGGGTATTTCAACTGCTATAAACACTAGAGGTGTTATCTACGACAAATCAAGAATTAAAGTAATCAAAATCACATGAGAGAGGTGAATGATAAATATATAGTAAAGGGAGACCAGATGGCCAATATATACATGAAAAGATGCTGAACGTTACCAGTGGGAAAATGATCATAGAAACAAAAGTAAAGTGGGGCGCCTGGGTGGCTCAGTTGGTTAACGGTCTGACTTCGGCTCAGGTTGTGATCTCACAGTTCGTGAGTTCAAGCCTCACACTGGGCTCTATGCTGACAGCTCGGAGCCTGGAGCCTGCTTCGGATTCTGTGTCTCCCTCTCTCTGCCCCTCCCTGCTCACACTCTCTCTCTTTCTCTCTCTCAAAGATAAATAAACATTAAAAAAATTTTTTTAAAGAAACAAACGAAGAGTATCATTTCAAGTGTATTAGAATTGCATACAGTTTAAAATCTAGCAACAGCAAGCGCTGGCATAAATGTAGATCAGTGGGAACTCAGAAAATCCTGAGGAGAGTAGAAATGATCATATTACTTCCAGGGGAAATTTGTATGTGTAATCCCTGTGATCCTGTAGTCCCACTTACATGCTCATCAACACAGGAATAGATTAAGATATTGAATTTATTCAAAATGGGGAATCGTGTACATCAGTTAAAAAGAATTTACAAGAACTACACGTAACAGCATGGATGAAAACATTTACAAACATTATCTTTATTTATTTTTTTTTAATGTTTATTCTTGAGAGAGTGAGACAGAGCGCACATGGGGGAGGGGCAGAGAGGGGGACACAGAGTACGAAGACAGGCTCCAGGCTCTGAGGTGTCAGCACAGAGCCCGACACAGGGCTCGAACCCACGAACCGCGACATCATGACCTGGGCCGAAGTCGGACGCTTAACCACCTGAGCCGTCCAGGCGCCCCTGTCGTTTTTTAATTTGAGAGAGAGAGAGAAAGCAGGGGAGGGGGGCAGAGAGTGAGAGAGAGACTTGTAAGCTGGCTTCATGCTCAGCATGGAGCGCAACATGAGTTTCAATCTCACCATCCTTGGATCATGGCCTGAGCTGAGATCAAGGGTCAGATGCTCAACCGACTGAGCCACCCAGGCGCCTCACAAACATTATCTAACATAATATACTTACAAATTAGACATGTTCCCCCATGTACGGATGATGAGGAAACTAAACTTTAAAGACTTTCAGTCTGAATCCTGATTCAGAACTATATGAATTCCACGTTAATATTATTTCCACTGCTGTATGGGACTTTCAGGGTTTGTCCTCAGTCAAGATGGACCAAGGGAAATGATGAAAATGTGTGCCTTGTTACTAGTCCCCAGTTCATTGATCACTGAAAGGCTGTTCAGTTCTGAAGATCTGGCACGACTAAAATGGAGGATAGACTTCCAGTTTGTAATATATAATGTAAATGTCAATATTTATTTTTGCACACTTGGGTCTATTTTTAATTATACACTTAAAGCTGCATAATTTTCTCTTCCGTGTAGATCAATACTAAGAATGATATTGATTCTTTCCGTAATCTCTTCCCCAAACTTTTCGACACAGCATTTCCATACAGTATTGATGAATGTCTCCTCCAATCTGTAATTACAGCAGTAATACATAGAATCATAATTCTATGACTTTCTGATTGAACTTTCCCCCAGAGCACTAAATGTAGTCATTTAATACATAATAATTACCTTTCCTATTTATAGATGGCCCATAATGAACATTAATAAAATTTACACTTGTCCATAGAAGATGCATAGACCCAACTGCATATCAATACCAGTCCCGGCAGCTTTCTGATTTGGTCACCTTACCACAAAACATTCTCTATATAAGTCAATAGTTGACGCCCCTGCATTCCCTGTGTTAAAATTATTTCTCAGAGACAGGGTATTACTGAAAGAACAGAACCAAGGGAAGATTTAAATAGATGCACACACAACTATGATTTATACACAGAGATACGTGTAAACTCACACACTGGTATATTTGTGGAAAACCAAATATACATACAAAAACATAAGAAAAGCACGTATTTCTCAACAAAGTCATTAGAAAACTGGTATTTCTCAAGTTTGCTCTGAATTAATTTTTTCTGAATGTTTAAACATGAAATCATTTTTCATGTGCAAAATTCCAAATAAATATAATTGTAGAGAAACTAAGAGGGAAGGATAAACACGTATGAAGAATTTTATGAACTCAGCAACAACAACAGACACTTCAATTAGAAAGCCGTCAAGAGCATTGAAAGGCTGGAACAAAACCTAGTCAAAGAAGTTACAAGAATGAGAAGTAAGCACATGAAAACGTGTTCAACATCATTAGACATTAGGGAAATGCAACTTTAAACTGCAAGGAAATCTCATTCCACACCTATCAGAATCCCTACGATAAAAAAAATTAGTGATAACACAAAAAGCGAGCAAGGACGCAGAAAAACTGGATCTTTCACTGCAGTGCACCTATGCTGTATAACAGTTTGACACTTAAAAAATATTCAGAATTTCCACATTTGTTTCACAGCAACTGCTTTTGTTTTTCTTTTTTCAAAAAAAATTTTTTTTACATTTATTTATTTTTGAGAGACGGAGACAGAGCGTGAACAGGAGAGGGGCAGAGAGAGAAAGAGACACAGAATCCGAAGCAGGCTCCAGGCTCTGAGCTAGCGGTCAGCACAGAGCCCAGCGTGGGGCTCGGACTCACGAGCCGTGAGATCATGACCTGAGCTGAAGTCGGACGCTCAACCAACTAATCCACACACACGCCTCTGTTTCTCTTTCTTCTTAAGGTTTATTTTGAGAGACAGACACAGTGTGAGTGGGGGAGGAGCAGAGTGAGAGAGAGGGAGAGGGAGAGGGAGAGAGGGAGACCGAGAATTCCAAGAGGGCTCCATGTTGCCAGCACAGAGCCCAACATGAGGCTCTAACCCACAAACTGTGAGGTCATGACCTGAGCCAAAATCAAGAGGTGGACACTTAACCGACTGAGCCACCCAGGTGTCCCACTTATTTTTTTCTTTGTACCTTTTGACTCCCTTTACCTATTTCTCCCACCCCCCAACTCTGGCAACCACTATCCTAGTCTCTGCATCTTTGAGGTTGGTTTTGTTGTTGCTGTTGTTTGTTTTTGTTTTTTGAGATCGCACGTATAAGAGAGATTTTATACACCATTTTCCTTCTCTGATTTATTTCATTTACCATGAGATCCTTGAGGTACAACCATGTTGCTAAAAATGGCCAGATTTCATTCTTTTTTATGCCTGAATAATATTCCATTGTGTAGATATACAACTATATATACAAATACATATACTTAGACATACATACACTACAACTTCTTTCTGCATTCATCCATCGATGGACACTTAGGTTGTTTCCATATCTTGGCTACTGTAATATTGCAGTGAATGTGGGGGTGCATATATCTTTTTGAATTAGTGTTTTCCTTTTCTTTGGATCAATACCCAAATGTAGAGTTGCTGGATCATATGGTATTTCTATTTAAAAAAATTTTAAAGGTATTTATTTATGTAGAGAGAGAAAGAGGCAGAGAGGGAAAGAAGAATCCCACGCAGGCCCCATGCTCAGCGCCGAGAGCGGGACATCATGACTCGCATGACTGCGAGATCATGACCTGAGCAGAAATCAAGAGTCAGATGCTCAACCGACTGAGCCACCCAAGGGCTCCATATGGTATTTCTGTTTTTAATTGTTTAAGAAACATCTATACTGTTTTCCATGGTGGCTGAACCAATTTACATTCCCGCCAACAGTGCACTAAGTTTCCTTTTTCACTATATCCTCACCAACACTTGTTATCTCTTGTCTTTTGATGATGGCCATTCTAATAGGTATGAAGTGAGAGCTCATTGTGGTTTTGATTTGCATTTTCCTGATGATTAGTGATGTTGAACATCTTTTCATCTGAATGTCTTTTTTGGAGAAATGTCTATTCAGATGGTCTACCTATATTTTAATTAGGTTGTTTGGGTTTTTTTTTTTTCCTGAATTGTATGAGTTCTTTATATATTTGGGCTATTAGCCCCTTATCAGATATACGATTTGCAAATACTCTCTCCCATTCAGTAGGTTGCCTTTTCATTTTGTTGATGTTACCCTTTGTTGTATAGCAGCTTTTTTTTTTATGATCGTCCCACTTAACTTATTTTTGCTTTTGTTGCTTTTGCTTTTGGTGTCAGATTAAAAAGAATTATCACCAAGACCTATATTAAAGAGTTTATTGTCTATATTTTCTTCTAGTTTTATGGCTTTAGGTGTCATCCAAGTCCTTAATCCATTTGAGTTTATTTTTGTGTATCGTGTAAGATAATGGTTGAGTTTCATTCTTTTGCATGTGGCTGTCCAGTTTTTCCAATACCATTTATTAAAGAGACTGTCCTTTCCCCATTGTATGTCCCTGGCTCTCCTGTCACAAATTAATTGACCACATACATGTGGGTTTATTTTGGGGCTCTCTATTCTGTTCCATTGATCTATCTATGTGTCTGTTTTTATGCCAGGCCTATACTGTTTTAATTACTGTAGCTTTGTAATATAGTTTGAAATCAGGAATCATGATGCCTCCACCTCCAGCTTTGTTCTTTTTTCCAAAGATTGCTTTGGCTATTTTGTGTGTGTGTGTGTGTGTGTGTGTGTGTGTGTGCACGCGCCTGTGGTTAATACAAATTTGGAGATTATTTGTTTTATTTCTTTGAAAAGTGCTATTGGAATTTTGATAGGGATTGCATTGAATCTATAGATTGCTTTGGGTAGTATGGACATTTTAACAATATTGATTCTTCCAATCCATGAGCATGGAATGTATTTCCATGTATTTGTGTCTTTAATTCCGTTCATTAATGTCTTGTAGTTTTCAGTGTACAGGTCCTTTACTTCCTTGTTTAAATTTATTCCCAGACATTTTATTCTATTCTAAATGGGATTCTTTTCTTTATTTCTCTTTCTGAAATGTTATTAGTGAATAGAAATGCATCAGATTTTTGTGTATTGATTTTGTATCTTGCAACTTTACTGAAGTTGTTCTAACAGTTCTTTTGAATAGTTGACCAGAAAGGAACAAGGGAAATTTGGAGGATATAGAACTGTTCTTTATCTTGTTCTTTATTTGTGGTGGTGGTTACATAATCATATGTATTAGTTAAAATCCCACAGCACTGTACTCTAAAGAGGGTGAATTTTAATGTCTGTTTAGATCTTAGTAAAAAAAATAAAATAAAAAGATGATTAACTTAAAGCAAAAATTGATAACCATATTGTGAAAGATTTTTAAAATATATTGTTGTAAAAGATGAAAATAACATATAAATATATTATTTTCGAGAGAGAGAGAGAGAGAGAGAGAGAGAGGTATGAGTCAGGGAGAGGCACAGAGTGAATAAGAGAGAATCTCCAGCAGAATCCATACTCAGTGTGGAGCCCGACGTGGGGCTCAATCCCACAACCATGGGATCAAGACCTGAGCCAAAATTAAGAGTTGGACACTCAACCTTCTGAGCCACCCAGGTGCCCCAAGAGAATGAAAGTATATTTTGTAAGCTTATGATAGTATAAAAAAGGAAATATAATATTAGTTGCATATAGAATTAATAATTTTGAAATGTGTATGGTAAAATCTTACAGCAACTTCTGAAAAAACTAAAGAGGAGGAAATTATAAGCCAATTATAGAGATGAAATTAAATACTAAAAATGCATATTTAATTCTAAAACCAGTAGAAAAATGGGAATGAAGAATGGAAAACAAATAGAAGCTGTACTTAAAAACTATCATATACCAATAATTACATTAACTCTAAATGGACTAAATTAAATATTGTTTAATATAACATAATGTAAATAAATATTAATATTATAATATTTTAATTAAAAATCTGTAATTTTACAATGAATATAAAACACAAGATCCAATTATATCTACATTAAAAGACTCATGCTAGGGATGCCTGGGTGGCTCAGTCAGTTAAGCGTCTGATTTTCAGCTCAGGTCATGATCCCATGGTTTATGAGTTCGAGCTCTGCATCAGGATCTCTGTTGTCAGTGTGGAGCCCACTTTGGATCCTCTGTCCCCTCTCTTTCTCCCTCTCCCCCGCTCACACTCTCTCTGTCTCAAAAATAAATAAACATTAAAAAGAAAAGATTCATGCTAAATACAAAGACATGTGGATTAATTTTACCAAATAGAAAATTGTATATTATGCAAAGACTAATCATAAGCAATCTGGAGTTCCTATTGCAAAATTAGGCAAAGTACACTTTAGGGCAGGGCATATGACAAAAAAGAGGATGTTATATAAGAATGAAACAGAGGGGCACCTGGGTGGCTTAGTCGGTTAAGCATATGACTTCAGCTCAGGTCATGATCTCATGGTTCATGGGTTTGAGCCCCATATGGGGCCTTGTGTTGACAGCTTGGAGCCTGGAGCCTGCCTCAAATTCTGCGTCTCCCTCTCTCTTCCCCTCCCCTGCTCACACTCTGTCTCTGTCTCTCTCTCTCTCAAAAACAAACATTAAAAAAAGAATGAAAAAGGAAATTCATCATCAAGACATAGTGATTCTATTTATGTCTACAAATATAATAGAAATAGATGAACCAAAACAAAATTGAAAGAGAAAAGATAGATAAATCTACAATCACAATTTTGGTTGGAGAATTTAACATCTTTTTCTCAGTATCTGATAGAATAAGTGATCAGAAAATCACTAATTATATAATGTACTTAAAAACATCAACTAAACTGGCTTAGTTGGCAGTTATAGATAATTTCACACAAAAACAGAATAATGAAATTTCCCATGATCACAGGTGTGAAAATCTTTAACATAATATTAGAAAATAAAATCCAACAATGTATAAAAAGAATTCCACACCATAACCAAATAAAATTTATTCCAGTTATACAAGGCTGGTTCAACATTCAAAGTTGATAACTATCAACAATCTAGGAAAAGGAAAAAACTCTATAATTGATGAGGAACAACAATATAACTATAGCTTGCCCTATGCTTAATGTTGAGAAACTGTAAGCTTTCTCCTGAATATTGAATGGGGATCAAAAAGGGATGTCTTCCCTCACCATTCCTATGTAATGTAATATTGGAAGTCCTAGCTACTGGAAAAGGAGAAGAAAATGAAATAAATGACATATATATTGGAAGAAAGAAATACAACTATCTTTATTTGAAAATTACACGATTGTCTATGTAGAAAATCTCAAAGAACCAACACAAAAACCTGAGAGTTATAAATGAGTACATCAAAATAGCAGCATAGACAGTCATTGTACAAAATAAATTGCTTTCCTATGTACTGTCAGTGTACAAACTGCAACAAAAAAGAGAAATACTTAGGAATAAATGTAACCTAATATGTACACGATCTATAAGGAGAAAACTACAAATCTCTTGATGAAAGAAATCAAAAAAGCTCCAAATAAATGGAGAGAACATTCTGTGTTGATGGACTGGAAGTTTTAATATTATGAAGATATCAATTATTCCCAACTAGATGTATAAATCAATTGCGCCACGCATCTAAATATCAGCAAAATATTTTACAGATATTGACAAGTTGTTCCTGACATTTATATAGAAAGGTAATAGACCCAGAATAGTCAATACAATACTGAATTAGAAGAAAAAAGTTGGAGGACTCACACTGAACAGTATAAGACTTTGTATAAAGCTACAGTAATTAAGACAGTTTGATATTGGCAAAATAATAGACACATGACCACTGGGACAGAATAGAGAGCCCAGAAATATAGCTACACAAATGCAGTAAACTGATCTATGACAATGGCTGAAGGCCATTTAATGGAGGCTAGACAATCTTTTCACCAAACGGCACTGGGAAAATTGGACTTCCATATGCAAATAAATGAACCTAGACACAGAATTTTCATAATAATTAATTCAAAATTTATGCTAGATTTTATGTAAAACTCAAAACTTTGAGATGTAAAATGTAAAACTTCTGGAAGAAAGCATTAGGGAAAAGTTATTTGACCTGGGGTTTGGTGCTGAGTTTGTAGATAAAATACCAAAAGCATGATCCATAAAATAAACATTTGGTTAGTTGAATATTATTAAAACTGTAATCTTCTGCTTTGTGAAAGATACATGAAAGCAGATGCCATAGACTGGGAGGAAGTATTTGCAACATGTATCTAATAATGGACTGTCATTGAAAATATACAAAGAACTCTTGACAACAAGTGTTGGTGAGGATGTGGAAAAAAAGGAAGCGTTGTGCACTGATGGTGGGAATGCAAACTGGTGAAGCCACTGTGGAGAGAAGTATGAAGACTCCTCAAGAAATTAAAAATAGGGGGCGCCTGGGTGGCTCAGTCGGTTAAGCGTCCGACTTCGGCTCAGGTCATGATCTCGGTTTGCGAGTTCTAGCCCTGCGTTGGACTCTGTGCGGACAGCTCAGAGCCTGGAGCCTGCTTCAGATTCTCTGTCTCCCTCTCTCTCTGCCCTTCCACCTCTCATACTCTGTTTCTCTCTCAAAAATAAACATTAAAAATTTTTTTTAAAAAGAAATTAAAAATAGAACTATCCTATGATCCAGGAATTGTATTACTGGGTATTTACCCCCCAAATACAAAGACCCTAATTCAGGGGGATACATGCACCCCTATGTTTATTGCAGTATTATTTACAATAGCCAAATTATGGAAGCAGCTCAAGTGTCCATTGAGATGCATGGATAAAAAAGATGTGTATGTACACAATGGAATATTATTCAGCCATAAAAAAAGAATGAAACCTTGCCATTTGCAACAACATGGATGGAGCTAGAGAGTATAATGCCAATTGAAATACGTCAGTAAGAGAAAGACAAATAGCATATGATTTCACTCATGTGGAATTTAAGAAACAAAACAAATGAGCAAAAGAGAGAGAGAGACAGACACCCAGACATAGACACAAACCAAGAGACAGACTTTTAAGTTTAGAGAACAAACTGGTGGTTACCAGAGGGGATGTGGCAGTATGGGGGGAGATGGGTAAATTAGGTCTAGGGGATTAAAGAGTACACTTATGATGAGCACTGAGTAATGTCAAGAATTGTTGGATCACTCTATTGTACACTTGAAACTCTGGAATTCGAATTAAAAATTTTTTGAAAAATATATACAAATAAGTTTTTAAATGCAGCAATAAGAAACAACCCAATTTAAAAATGCCTGAAAGATCTCCATCCACACCTCACAGAAGAAACTATAGTGATGGCAAATAAGCATATGAAAAGAAGCACACCTTGTCGGTTGTGAATTGCAAATTAAATCAACAGCACAATACCCCTCCATACTTAAAAGAATAGTTAAAATCCCAAAACAAAAAAGCCTGACAGTACTAATTGCTTGCAGGAATGTGGAACAATAGGAACTCTCATTAATTGCTCCTGGGAATGCAAAATAGCCACTTTGGAAGATAGTTTGGCAATTTTTACAAAGTTAAAAGGACAAAAACAATATGATTATCTTCAATAGATGCATAAAATGCGTCTGACAATATCTAATACCCATTATTGATTAAAAGCTTTTGTGAAACCAGAAAAAGGAAATTTCTCTTACTTGAAAAATGGTTTCTCGGAAAATCCCATAGCTGTCATCACAGTTAATAGTGAAAGATTGAAAATTTCCCCCCAAGATCAAAAACAAGGCCATAATACCACCTCAATTCAACATTGTGCTGTTCCTGCTAATGCAGTGGGGAGGGGGGGGAGGTATCCAGACAAAAAAGATAGAAATAAAATTGTCTTTATTCACAGATGACAAAATACAGGATCTAAAAAATCTTAAGAAATCCCCCACGAAACTTCCAGAATTAGTAAACTAGTTTAGCTACATCAAGGTACATGGTAATAAACAAAACTCAATTGTTCTTCTGTAAATTAGCTAAAAATGTAAAAGATTTCATTCACAATAACATCTAAAGAATAATATATTTAGGAATAACTTTAACAAAAGATATACAATATTTTTTGACTGAAAAGTATAAAACATGCTGCAATAAAGAGATTTAAATAAAAGGAGACATTCCATGTTCATGGCTTATAGAATCCAATATAGTAAAGATGGTATTCTTCCTCATCATGATCTGTAGGTTAATTGCAATCACTATCAAAATCCCATGGGAAATTGTTACAGACATTGACAGGCTACTTCTAAAACTTACTTGGAAATGCAAATGACAGAGAATAGTCAAAGCAATTTTGAAAAAGAAAACAAAGTTGAAGGGCTTACTCCACTCGATTTCAAAACATACTCTAAAGCTACAGTGCTTAAGAATGTGAAGTATTGATTGAAGTATGGATATGAAGAACTGAGAGTTCAGAATTAAGTACTTAAATTTATGATCAGTTGATTTTGATAAAAGCAGCAAGACAATTAAATGGAAGAAATGATAGTTTTTTCAGCAAATGGTGCTAGGACAATTGGGTATCTGTTTGCAAAAAAAAAAATTGGATTTCATCAAAATTAAAAACTTCTTCAAAAGACACCATTAAGAAAAATTTAAAAATCCACAAACTAGAAGTAAATAGTTGGAAATCATGTATATGATGCAAATCATGTATATTCTAAAGAACTCCTATCCATAGAGCTCTTAACGACTCAAGAAGAAGACAACCCAGTAATAAATGAGTAAAAGATTTAATTAAACTTTCACCAAAGAAAATATATGAATAGATACATAAAGATATGCTTAACAAAGATGCTGAAGTCATTTGACAAATTGAAATCAAAGCCACAGTAAGATACCACTTTATACCATGAATGGCTAAAATGTAAAAAGGTGGACAATAACTATTTATGACATTTTGGAGAAATTGGAACTTTCATATATTGCTGTTAGGAATTTAAGTTGCACACCCAGTTTGTAAAACAGTTAACTGTCTGTCTTTTTTTTTAAATAGTTTATTATCAAGTTGGTTTCCATAACAGTTAACTTTCTTAAAAATTAAAACAGCAGCTTACTGTAACACTCAGGAAAACAACTTCTATCCATTCAAAGACTTATAAATAAACATTCATAGCAGCATTATTCATAATAGCCACAAAGTAGAAGCAACCAAAATGTCCATGAACCGGTGAAGGCATTTAAAAAAAAAGCAGTAAATCCATATAATAGAACTCTATGGTTCAATTCAAAGGAAAAAACTCCTGATGCATTCTAGAGCATGGTTGAGTCTCAGAAATGTTGTGTGATGCGAAAGAAGCCAGACCCAAAGACCACATATTAGGATTTCATTTTCATGAAGTTCTAGAAAAATCAAATCTATAGAAACAGAAAACATGTGTTTTCGTGTGGCTAGAGTGTGAACGGAGATTGACTGCAAATCAGTTTGAGGAAATTTAGGGGGATGCTCTCGTCTGAATATATCCCCCCAAATTCATATGTCGGAATCCTATCCTAACCAACAAAGATGAGGGTATTGGGAGTTGGGGCCTTTGGGAGGTGTTTAAGGCATGAGGGTGGGTCCCTCCTGAATGGGATTACTGCCAAATAGAAGATGCTCTAGGGAGGTCTGTGGCTTCTTCACCGTGTGAAGACACAGTGAGGAGCCTGTGAACCAGGAGGAGGCCTTTACCAGAACACAACCAGGCTGATGGCCATGGTCCTGGGCTTTCAGCTTCCAGGACTGTGAGAAATAAATTTCTGGTTTTCTGAGCTATCCAGGCTGTGGCGTTTTGTTATAGCAGCCCAAACTGACTAAGCCAGGGGGTGATACGAATGTCCTAAAACTAGATTTGGGTGATTATTGCACAGCTCTATAAACGTACCAAAAATCATTGAATTTAAACTTACAACAGATAAAGTTATGATGTATAAATTATGTTTAACTGAAGCTATGAAAACATGAATCTAATAGTCATAACGGTGAATCTGATTATTAGCTACTACTAGTCTACGTAAGCAAAAGTGGCACTGGCCAGTAATATTGGCCAGATTTTCTATTTTATGTTTTGATCTTTTAATGTTTATTTATTTATTTTTTGAGAGAGAGAGAGCGAGTGAGCATCCCAATCAGGCTCCATGCTTTCAGTGTAGAGCCCAGTGGGGGGCTTGATCTCATGAACCATGAAATAACCAACCGAACCACCCTGGCATCCCCAGATACTCTATTTTATTTTTTAGTTTTATTTTTAAATATAATTTATTGTCAAATTGGTTTCCATATAACACCCAGTGCTCATCCCAACAAGTGCCCTCCTCAATGCCCATCATCCACTTTCCCCTCTCCCCCACCCCCCATCCACCCGCAGTTTGTTCTCAGTATTTAAGAGTCTCTTACGGTTTGCCTCCCTCCCTCTCTGTAACTTTTATTTTCTGCTCTTCCCCCCATGGTCTTCTGTTAAGTTTCTCAAGATCCACATATGAATGAAAACATATGATATCTGTCTTTCTCTGACTGACTTATTTCACTTAGCATAATAGCCTCCAGTTCCCCAGATATTCTATTTTTTAAAAATGTTTTGTCAATTACATGTCAGGCTCTTGATTTTGGCTCAGGGCATGATCTCACGGTTAGTGAGATCGAGCCCTGCATTAGGCTCTGCACTGACAGTATGGAGCCTGCTTGGGATTCTCTCTCTCTGTCTCTCTCTGCTCCTCACACATGTGCTCGCTCTCTCTCTCTCTCTCTCTCTCCCCCTCTCTCTCAGAATAAATAAACAGTAAAAAATGTTTTGCTCATTTTTACATTCATGTCAATGACCAGTAAATACTATCACTCACCATGCATTGGTGGCTCTATGAGAGCTTTCATGAAATGGATTGTGTCTTGTTTGGGCGCTAGAGCTGAATCATTGTCTGATTCTTCCCTTGAACAACTGAGGAATGATTACAAAATCTACTTAATTCCCTTAAGTCTCAAACACTTAATTTAATGAAGAATTATGAAAGTAGTACATTTATGTAATGAAAGATATTTATAATTGAGAGCATAAAGCCAATGTCAATTTGTCTGATTTATAAATCTTTGTTTTTCAGATAATTTTTAGCCTAAAATCGCCAGTAGACTTTATTTCATTCCTGTTAAGAGGTATTTGCTGAGAGTTTAATGCCAATGGAGTTGAGCAGCTTTAATTTGAGACATTTCGGAAACATGATACCATGACACCTTGAACTCTTTGGCTCACTGTCTCAGTCCATTTTGGCCACTATAACGAGGTCCCATAGACTGAATGGCTTCAAACAACAGAACTGTATTTCTCATGGTTCTATGGTTTTTTTGTAAGTTTAGAGGGTGTGCGCAGTGCGCACACATGCACATGAGAGGGCGACAATCCCAAGAGTCGAACATCCAGTCTACTGAGCCACCCAGGTGCCCCGATTTCTCACCGTTCTGGAGGATGGAAGTTCAAGATCAGGTGCCAGCGTGGTTGGTTTCTGGTGAAGGCCCTCTTCCGGTTGCAAACTGCCGTCTTCCTCTTGTGTCCTCACACGGTGGAAAGAGGGTCGAGAGCTCTCTGGGGGTCTCTTTGATAAAGACGCTAATCCCATCCATGAAAGATCAACCCTTATGGTCTAATTACCTCCCAAAGGCCCCACCACCTAGTACCATCCCATTGAATTCAACATGGGAATTTTTATTCCATTCATTCTATAGCACGGTAGCCACAAGATGATGATGTCTGTACTCCATATCATGGCACGTGAAACCTGTTGCAAACTCATCTCATGCCCTCCCATTACCCCATCCAGGCCACCCTCTCACTGTTCCCTTAAGAAGTCTGAGCTCTCTCACAACTGCATTCATAGCATATGTTATTTCCTGGGCCAGCACCAATCAGCCCAGCAACTGCAAAAATAACACATCCTTTGTGAAGGCCTCCTCCAACATCGCCATCCCGTGTTCCTTCTCCCAGTTCACACAGATATTTATCCTTTTCGCTCTTGTCGCACCTATTACAGTGTATTATGCCTTGTTTCCTGGTAAATTAGGCATCTCTCAAAGAAAAGAACATATCTATCTATGTTTTGATCCTTAAGCTCCAGTGTACTATATGACACATGGTAACCATTGAGTTACCAGATCAAAGAATCAGAAATAATTCAGAAAGAATCAGAAAATTATTCAGAAATAATTATAAACTTGGGGGTGCCTGGGTGACTCGGTCGGTTGAGCATCCAACTTCCACTCAGGTCATGATCTCGCAGATAGTTCACAAGTTCGAGTCCCACGTCTGGCTCTGAGCTGACAGCTCAGAGCCTGGAGCCTGCTTCAGGCTCTGTCTCCCTCTCTTTCTAACCCCTCCCCCACTCATGCACTGTCTGTCTTCCTCTCAAAAATAAATAAAATATTTTTAAAAATAAAAAAAATAATTATAAATTTGGTAGTCAAGTAATTAGATTCCTTTAAGCAATACTACAATAGTTACTCTAGCAATAAACAGTAGTTATAGTTAATAAGTACTCAGTGCATTTATCTATTGCATACTAATAGACTGTTTCATGTATAAGAATACTTGAAAAAATATAAGCCAACACTGTTGGGTATTAACAACTTTTAGAGAGATCTGAAAACTGGACAATGTGCTTTACAAAGTGTATCATTATTAAACCGAACAACCTAAACATTGAGGAATAAAGTCAAATCTAGAAGCCTCAATGCACTTCAATTGCGATTTTAATAGTATCAGAGAAATGGGTATATGTAAATTCTCAAAACATGTGTTTTGCATGAAATTTACCCAAGCACATAGGCATATTCTGCAGCTGCAGGGTTTGAGTATGTTCAAAAGGATCTTTCACCTCTAAATATGAGCAGGATACTTTCAAATAGGTAAAATGTTAGAGCCATATGCCTGCTGGAGAAACACTATCATAATAAGATATATTAAAATCATGACAAACCAATGAGGTCATGAATTTGAGACATAATGAATTTTTAAGTATTTTTTCAGGAGAAAACATGTGCTGTCTACCTCACCTCTAGTAACAGATGATTTGGCGTCTCTGCTTGGGAATGTGGCGAGCTGGAAAGAGTGTCACTCCCACTTTGCAGTTAAAAAGAAAGCTGAAACAAAATCTTCAGATTCATCATTTTTCATGAAGTCGCGAGAGATTTGAGCACCCCAGTGTCCTCAAATCTAAGGAAAAGAGGCGTGGTCTGGCTTGGAGAAGATGACAAGCAGTTACGGGAAATAGAACTCACGCAGGGCGGTGTTCCCTGGCAAGACTACAAACCCCATGAAGACCACCAAACTTGGGGACGTCTGCATCATCTTGAAGGCGGTCCCTGCATCTGTGTTAGTACGTGCTCACAGAAAAGATTCGAGAGTCACTGGAAAGTTCCCATGATGGCGCAGACCAGGAGAAAGGGAACAGCGGCCACCATGAGAGGAGAAGGAACAGCACTCACACGCTGACCCCCATTATCCCTATTGAATAAAATCGTTAATCTGTCGGAGGAAAGAAAAGCAGCACACTTGTACTCAGGGCGTTGGTGAAAATCCATTGTTGGTGGGAAAAAGGAACAGTGTTTGAAAAATCTCTTCCGGGGGAGGGACAGGCACGCATGCTGGGGTCAGAGCTACAGCTGGAGGGGGAGGATAAGGAGACTGAGAAGTCCTGAGAGCTCGGGAGCCTGCCAGCCCGGGGTGCGCAGAGAAGGGGACAGTGTTACCGATATCCGATCTCTGGTGCTTTTGCAAAGAAGCCATTAACTCCAATCTATTCATGAGAAAGCATCAGATAAAAGTACACTGAGAGACATCCTATAACATATCTGACTAGCGTGCTTCAAAATTGTCAATATTGGGGTAACTGGGTGGCTCCGTCGGTTGAGCATCCAACTTCGGCTCAGGTCATGGTCTCACTGTTGGTGAGTTCGAGCCCTGTGTCAGGCTTTGTGCTGACAGCTCGGAGCCTGGAGCCTGCTTCACGTTCTGTGTCTCCCTCTCTCTGCCCCTGCCCCACCCACACTCTGTCTCTGTCTCTCTTAAAAATAAATGAGCATTAAAAAAATTTTTTAATGTCAATATCTTGAAAGATTAGGAAAGACCGAAGAACTTCCCTGGATTAGAGGAAACTAAGGAGTCAAGGCAGCTACGTGGAATGTGCTATCATGGGTTGGATCCTCAAGCAGAAAAAGGACCTTAGTGGAAAAACTGGTAGAATCTAAATACGTCTATAGTTTAACCATACTGTACAAATTTCAGTGTCTTCGTTTTTATAATAGGACGGTGGTTATGAGATGTTGCCATTTGGGGGGCCTGGATGAAAAGTATACAGGCATTTACTATATTTGCAATTCTTCTCCAATTTTAAAATAATAGCAACTTATGTAATACCTTGTCTCAGCTCTGGGTTTCAAGGGTGTTTGTTTTATTTTGCCTTGAGTTGCTGTAAGTTTTATAATAGGTGGTTTCTCGGGCTCCCTATTCTTTTCTCTAGTGTTGGAAACAAAAACACTGCTCTACACTTAGGTGTCCATTAAAAACGTTCTGACAGAATGCCCAGGCTACCAGTGATTTACTTGATGCCAAATCCCCTTTTTAAAAAATGTTTTTAAACAGTGCAGAGCCCGACATGGGACTTGATCCCACAAACCATGAGATCACGACCTGAGCCCAAATCAACAGTCAGATGCTTAACTGACTGAGCCACCCAGGCACCCCAAATCCACTGATTTTTAAATCCCTTAAAAAAATTTTTTTTGACATTTATTTATGTTTGAGAGACGAAATGAGACAGAGCATGAGCAGAGGAGGGGCAGAGAGAGAAGGAGGCATAGAATCTGCAGCAGGCTCCAGGCTCCGAGCAAACGTTCAGCACAGAGCCCGATGCGGGGCTCGAACCCACGAACCATGAGATCATGACCTGAGCCGAAGTTGGACGCTTAACCAACTGAGCCACCCAGGCGCCCCTTAAATCCCTTCTCAATATCACTTAATATCACTTGCTACATTACCATCCTTCCTGAAACACTCTTTTTCTTTAGGTTTGATGCCACCATACTCTCCTGATTTTCTTCACACTTCTCTCTAGTCGTGCATGATTGGGATTCTCTGCAGATACCTGTTCCTTTGTTGTACCCATCCCCCAAACGTAGAAGTCTTCTTTTGTTCATCTGCAACATCTAATAAATCACCAACTCCTGTTGACTTTATTTCTCAAACACTTTTTGTATCTGTTCATTTATCTCTGACGCCATCTTTGCCCAGGAAAACATCATCGCCGTTACTGCAACAGTCTTGTAAGTGGTATCTCGGTGTCTAGTCCCTTCTTCTAGAGTCCTTGTTCAACAGCAGACCTGCTCATGATAAACACCTACTTAAAATCATTCTGTAGTTCCCCCATTGCCCTCAACATGGGTTTCAAGACCCTTTCTAACGTTTCCCCTTCTTACTTCTCCTGTCCCATTTGCTTCCCACTTAGGGGTGTGTGTGTGTGTGTGTGTGTGTGTGTGTGTGTGTCTGTGTGTTTATAATCCTATCCAGTATAGCATCATCTTTTCTGCATCTGGACCTTTGCTGCAACTAATCACCTGCGTCCTTGGAACTCCGTTCTTTGCTCTTCCTGTTTTGTCACCTGATTCACTCTTACTCCTGCTTTGCACCTCACCTTTGATATTATGTCCTCTTCAGGCTACCCCCGACTCCCAGAGCTGGGTTAAATGCCCCATTAGCTGAACTTCCATAGTAACCTTTACCTGCCCCGCACCAAAGGCCTTATTGCACCTCTTCTAATTGCTTGTTTGCACCCCTCAGTAAAACTGTCACTTCCCGAAGAGCCACAGCCTTGTCGTGTTTGCTGTGTTAGCCTCTGGACAGCTCTCAGTACTACTGTTGAGTGAATAAATGATACCAGGAGAGAGATACAGCATCATCCTTGAGTGACTCTGCCAGTGGGTCATGCCCGTCGGTCGGCCCTTCATGGTTTACGGACTGACTTCTCTTAATATTCTGCGTGCGTCTTTCCTCCTCGGCCATGTTGCCATTTTAACATTTTCACCATTTCTGGAGAGTTAGTCAATGGAAACCAAATCTGTGACATTTATGGGGCCTCTCCATGAAGCACTGTCACTGAACGATGGCTGGTACATATCCATCCTCCTCCCTTCCATGTTGCCTCCCCTCCACTAGTATCATTCAGCGCATTGAAATAGTTGCTTTTGTTGGTTCCAAGCATGTCGCAAGTAGTATGACAGTGTGGAGACATAGGAGAAAATCTGTGCAGGGAGCATATCTTCTCCTCCTTTGTCCTTTAGGGAGCACCATCTATGGCCCTTTGCCCTTGGCACTCACTTTCCCCTGTTAAATGAAGATGTTGTACTGCAGTCAGTAAATTAGTGATTGTTTCAGTCTCTCAATCTAGGGACAGTCTTCACGATGTGGGCACCCAGAGACTTGTGCCAAGAGGATGAGGTCATGTGCTTGAACGTATTCATTTTTTTATTCAAGTCTTTTCTTTCCTCAGCCTGGGAATCCGAGTCACTTAGTTCTTGGCCCTGTTTGATTGTTGATTTCTTTAATGCTATGTATCATCTTACCAATTAGGCTGTAAAGTTTTCAAGGGCAACCAACACGTCTTATGCTTTTCACATAATGATACTTGACAAATTTCTGAAGGTAAAGATCATGTATTACATGTCCTATTAGTCTATGTAATAAGAACAAATACAAATGTTACCCTTTACTAAATTCCTGCCGTATTCTAGGTACACGATACATGGCTTCATGCATCCATATTTTACAGATGAGGAAACTGAAGCCTAGTTCGCTTACCCGCTCAAGGTCACATAGCTTCACCCAGGATTGGACCTAATCTGATTTCAAAACCTCTGCTTATTGTACTGCCCAGTGATTTAAAACATTTTTTCCCTCATGGATCCTTTGTACAACGAAGTATTATCCAAGCACGGTTTATAAAAACAAAATCAAAACTGCTCCGTTGAAGCAAGGAGTCAGACCTACGCTCGTTTTATATTATTTTTAATTTAATTTATTTAATTTCTTAAGTTTATTTATTTTGAGAGAAAGAGAAGGAACGTGTGTGTGTGTGTGTGTGTGTGTGTGTGTGTACAAGTGGGGGGAGGGGCAGAGAGAGAGAGAGAATCCTGAGCAGGCTGTGTGCTGTCAGCGCGAAACCCAATGCGGGGCTTGAACTCACAGAACCACGAGATTGTGACCTGAGCTCAATTCAGATGCTTAAACAACTGAGCCACCGAGGCGCCCCTTAAATATTCTTTTTTTTAAATGTTTATTTATTGAGAGAGCAAAGTGGGGGAGGGGAGGAGAGAGAGAAAAAGTTGAGAGAGTGAGAGAATGAATCCCAAGTAGGCTCCATGCTCAGCCCGAGTTGAGCTGCTCTATCGCACGACCATGAGATCATGACCTGAGCCAAAATCAAGAGTTGAATGCTCATCCGACTGAGCCACCCAGGCGCTCTTCATCGCCCTTTTCCTCACTTCCCACAGTGACCCGTGTGACATAGGCACGGATTTACCGGAGCTCCAGAGTGTGAAGTGGGAAAAGTCCTCACCATTTCCTGTGACCTCTTCGCCCTGACTAGCTCTTACTCGGATGGCGGAGAGATTGTACTGAAATTGAGCAATCACGTCGTATTCTTGTCACACTCTCCTTAGGAAGAGACAGTGTTTTACGAAGTAGTTTCTGTGCAACCGCTTCAGCCCAAGTGCCGTAGGTAGCTCATAATAATCTGAGTAGCAATGCGCATTTTGTTTCCATCAGCGGGGGTTTCGAGCAAAAACCGTATTTGCATTTCTCAGTAATGAGCAATACCTGGAGAAACAACTGGACGATGGTAATTCCCTGCAAATGACGTTGGGGTGATTGCAGAATGTAGCACAGCACGAGGAAGAGCCTGTATACGAAGACAAGCTGGTTTAGAACAGAAAACCATCGAATGGACTTCTCCCATGTTCAGCCTTTAAGAACAGAATGTACTTGATGAGCTGTGTCTGACACTGGATCCTCGGGGGCAGGTGCAAGTCCCTCTCGGGTTGCTCGGAAACAGACATAGAAGCCAGGAGCCAGATGTCAAAGCTGTGGGCAGGGATCCTGGAATCACAACAGAACATGGAACAGTAAATTAAATATGGGGGGCACAGAGTCCGCACTTGTCCTGAAGATAAGGTAAGGAAGATACACTGCGGTCTTAAGGGGCCAATATTAAGCCTAGTTTCTCATATTGTTTATCTTACACTTTTCTTCAATGACGCTTTAAGTCAGATGGTATCGTTTATGCACACATGTTCATTCTGAGACCATAGTAACGAAAACGACCAGAAGTTGTGAAAGTTACATAAAAGAAGAATGCTACTTCCAAGCCGTGTAGATTTGAAGACTCACACGCCGTCTGCTTACAAACACGTCTCTAAGCACCCTGACCCACATTCTTCTCTTTACAAATGAGAGTATTTTGAGAACGAGCCACGAGGGTAATCACAAGTAATGACTCTTAAAGCGTCCACGTGGGGCTGTTATACTGCAACTTTCAGTCTCATTCCGTAGATTACAAGTCTCGTGGTTCAGCCCCAAATCAGCGGGACGGAGGACTATATTCTGCTTGTAGGGAAGGCGCGACAAAGACTTGAAGGGAATAATTGTGCACGGTTTCTGCCACGCCACCCTTCAGCTAACCATTGTTAAAATGTTTGTGTGTAGCTTTCATACTCTGCATATTTGACCTGAATATTGATGGACGGAGGTTAGCAATGCTTTAAAACTCTTGACGTCTTGTTCGTAAATATGTAACTTCTCTACCAAAGGCTTTTTTTTTTTTTTAACTTTATAGTTTATTGTCAGGTTGGTTTCCATATAACACCCAGTGCTCTTCCCCACACGTGACCTCCACCGTGACCATCACCCCCCTTCCCCTCTCCCCCTCCCCCTTCCGCCCTCAGTTTGTTTTCTCCCTCCCTCTCCCTAACTCTTTTTCCTCCTTCCCCTCCCCATGGTCTCTACCAAAGGCTTTCTAATCCTTAACCAAAATATCCATACGTCGCAACTTTCTTTCCTAATTATTATATATTCACATCATGTCCAGACCAGGTCCTACACTTTTAGCAGTAATATATATCTTTTCTCTTTTAAGTTTACTTAGAAGCCATATGTAAATTAGAACTCAAGGGCGTTCTAAATGGGAGACAAGTTCAAGTTAATCCCTAACTATTTTTACCGTTCTATTTCTTTAATTGTAATTCTTTTGACTATTCAGGGAAAAAATCACATATCTACCTAATTATTCCTACATCAGCCCTCGAATATACTGCAAATCTTACAGCAAGACAAGCAGCAGAGAAATTTATTCTGATTAACAATGCCATACTTGAATATATTTCTGGCATTCTAATAATAATGAGTCCACGTAAGAGACTAATTTGAAATAGTCCCTCAGTGTTTAATGTAAAACAGTGCACTCTGAAAGAATGCACTCTTGATATAAATACTAAATGTGGAAGGGTGAGCCTCCCGATGGAAATTAATGACTTACTTGCTAATCCCTTCTTGAAAACACTTTTTAAAATGTCAATCGCTGTCACCATTTTTCTTATTTGTAAAGGCCATACTGGATGCCAGACAAGATTCATACCATGTAAATAGGCCCTGAAAGCACTTCAAGGCAAATACCAGCACATCTTCTAAAAAGTCCCATGAGAGGTGCCTGGGTGGCTCAGTCGGTTAAGCGTCCAACCTCAGCTCAGGTCATCATCCTGTGGT
Organism: Cryptoprocta ferox; assembly: GCA_028646485.1. Classification (NCBI taxonomy): domain Eukaryota; kingdom Metazoa; phylum Chordata; class Mammalia; order Carnivora; family Eupleridae; genus Cryptoprocta; species Cryptoprocta ferox. The sequence goes on along the minus strand of CM053579.1, from coordinate 7,652,586 downwards.
CCGTGAGTTCAAGCCCCGTGTTGTGCTCTGTGCTGACAGCTCGGAGCTTGGAGCCTGCTTCAGATTCCGTGTCTCCCTCTCTGCTCCTCCCTCACTCTCAGTCTCTCATCTCTCTCTCTCTCTCTCTCTCTCTCTCTCTCTCTCTCTCTCTCTTTCTTTCTCTCTCTCTTTCTCTCTCTCTCTCTCAAAAATAGACATTAAAAATTTTTTTAAGTCCTATATAGTAAGTCCTTTTATAGATGCTCACACATATCCCAAGGACCAGATGGCATGGGTAATAGATGCATTGACCATTCTGTCCCTGGTGAGATATGGACCTGTTGTCCAGAATATGCCTTTACAAAATATAATCTCAAATTGGACTTCTGCTAACTGCCTCTGTGACCTTGGTCCTATCTCTGTCTTCCTGGAACTCCATGTCCTCACCCTGCCCGTGACTGGAGAACACCTCTGCCATTTGACCAGCCATATAAAACGTTCTTTCCAACCCTGTATCCTTTCTGTGCAATGAAAATAATGCTAATATCTCCATTACCAAGCTGTTGGGAGGGATATAATAAATGAGGCAGCATATACGAAAGCACTTTTTAAACTATAAACGACTACATAAGGGCTCAAAGGGACATCTATCCAGCTTACCTTAAAAGGTTGTGAGAAAACCGTGAGTTAATTTATATTAGTGAATGAAGGAATAAATGGGTAATAATAAAAATAACTTCTCTTACCCCTATCATCCTGATTTGTGACTTTATTATGGCGCTTGCTATAGTGTGTCCTGCCATGCAGGTACTTATGTCCCTGTCTTGCTCACTAAATTCTGGGTACTTAAAGGGCTTAAACCATTTTTTATTTATCTCTTTGTTTCCTGTTACGCCGATGGGCACATTGTGGATGGGCAGTAGGTTGAATCCTGCTGTTCCAGATACTGTTGTAAGCATTTTATGTATACTAGTCATTTAATCCTCCAATGCTCAAGCAAGGATGAGAAAAGCTTAAATGATTTTGGTGACAGTGAGGATGGAATTTAATGATGAGTTGGGGAGTATGAGTAAGCAGTCCTTAACAGTTCTTTTTTTAAACGTGCTATCAAAATGAAGGCAGTAGTTGGGCTAATAACTTTATCCGTGAGATATTTGCAGATTTATCATCTTTGGGAATAGTACCTTGTGTTCTCCATGATATGCTTCACCTTATCTAACAAAATATACAGAACACAAATTCCCGAGTTCTCTGATTTCTACCTCGGTGCTTCTCAGCCTCCAGAGAAAATTCTGTGATAGGACAAGATACATCCCGGTTCCGGTTCCGTGTCTTAACTGTGGATATATTACTTCCTCATGGTTTTCTCTCTAGGTATCCTAAGTGGTGGGAAATTATAATGGCTGTTTCTTCCCAGGACAAAACACAAATAATCCTTAGCCGTATTAGCAACTTTCTTGGACCAAAGCTACTGTGTCAAGTGTGACTATTTTATGGTGCACATATCATCAGAAATCCTGGTTTCTCTTTGACCTTAGTAGAAAGAAATTTTTAGATTTTTAGATTGCAAGTGCAAATCTGACTATTACAGGATAATCAGACAGAAAGAAATAACAATTCAGCATGCACTCAAGAGTTTCATTAGCTGCTTAATACCCATTTTCAAAATTACCAGAAGGACAGTAGATCCCATGGATTCTGTGAAGGTAAGGTGTCCTTTCGATCCCAGGTCTTTGTGATTAAGGATAAGCTTTTATTGTAAACACAAAAGGGAAGTTGATTATACTATAATCCCTGAATTGGCACCAAGACAAAGGATAGCTCAGTTTACTTCCTGTTTCCATGGAACTCCTGGATACCTTGGTGAAGGAACCATTGCAACGACGACGGCATGGCTAGCCTTAGGATGTCCTAGTCGTTCAAACTCCTGGAATAGTCCTCTTTTCATTCTGCTATGCTTCTGGGATTGGCAGAATTCCAGGGCTCCAATCTAGTCCTTGTCTATTTGTTCTGTTTTGTTTTGCCCCAACTGACTGTATATTGGACCCAAAGGATTGGTTGACAGCTTGGAAAAATTCAAACCAACTCATTACCCAACATTAGCTAGACCACCAAAAATTCCTGGCCATTTCACTGAAGTCAGTCCATTGGTTAGTGAGTTTTGCTAATTTTTCCTTGAGTATCTGAATAGAAAAGTCTGCCTGAGAAGCTCATGGTAGCATTGCTACAGTGGCAGCCTGCTAATGGGGTAACCATCCTAAAAAGAGGGCAAAGGATATGAAGAATTGCTGATGTTTTTCAGTTGTATTTGAACAGAATGGGTGTTAAATATTTTTTCACTCATAATAGACCAACTTCATGTTACTACCTCTATTCCTTTTCCCTATGCATTATTTATAAGGCAGTAGATAACTTCTGATTTGCCTTACAAAATGTAAAATGCATTTGAATAAATTCAAATTCTGAAAAAATCTTGGAAGAGAAGTTACACTCTGGATGCACCAAGTGTGACTTGAAAATAAGGTGATTGATTTTATAATGTGAAGATTTGAAGTCATCCATCCAAATAAGTGTCATCCCCTTCTAAGTGGTACACATGGGAGAACAGAAACTTCTTTCAGTGATGAAGCTACTGCTCAAATAATTCATGAAGCTTCCTTCTTGGAATGATCTCCGGAGCTTGTTCATTTACCCACAAAACATTAATTTAGCATCTTCCATGCACCAGTCACCATTTTTGTATTGCTTCCATCATGTGCAGGTGGATAAGAATTTTTTAACTAAAAACTAAAAAGTAATGGGAAATTACTCTAATACGTGGAAGATTGATAGACTTTTTTTCTTCTAAGACAAAGTATAATAATTAGACAAGTTTCTCAAGTGGCTTTCAGAAAATTCCAGATGATGAATTCCAAACATGTTCTGAGCACTGGCAGTAATATTGGAATAAGTCTTGTTTTGAAGCAACACCTTCACTGGACAGCTAAGGCTTACCACATAGTAAAATTAGTATTTTTGGCTCACATACAAAGAATGTGTAAATTCTTTCTTTAACTAAAATTTTTAAAAAATAATTTATTTATTTTCGAGGCGGGGAGGGGGGGAGGGACAGAGAGAGACACACACAGAATCCGAAGCAGGCTCCAGGCTCTGAGCTGTCAGGACAGAGCCCGACGCAGGGCTCGAACTCAGGAGCCGTGAGATCATGACCTGAGCCGAAGTCGGACGCTTAACTGACTGAGCCACCCAGGCGCCGCAGTGTGTAAATTCTTGTATGTATGTAACTGAGGGTGAGATTACTTTATTTTCTGGTTATATTTTACAATATGCCTTTGTTTCATAACGTTCAATCAGTGTCTACCAGTTCTGTCACCTATTAATGATATTAATGTAAACTAAATTCTGGAGATTTTCATCACAGTAGGAGTACAGGGTACAATCATTCGTTGTACTCCTCGCCTAGAAAATCCTTTCAGAGGGTGTCCCTGTCCAAGTATACCATGCCCTTTGCCCACGAAACCGATGTGAGAAGCCAAGCTTCAGAGTTGTGCCACTAACCCCACAAATTTAGGATTGCTGCTTCATTCTGGGATGATAGAATATTCTTAACCGGGGCATCTTGTTTTATTGCTGGCATCGACTGCTAACTTGTGACTGGGTTGTTTCTGTTGGGTACTTCTCACCCAGCATAGTTGTTAATCCTCTTTGAAACTTTAAATTATGTTAACATTATTTTCTTCCATGAGCAGCTGAAAGATGTAATTTGGTTGTCTTTGATTATATTTTCCTTTTCTGCATATCAAATCATTCGCCAATATGTCAACACTGAAACGATTAATACTGTTTGTTGAAACATTGGGACTATTAATAGTCCTATTAAAATGAGGTGGGCTATAAATACTTTCAGCGCCGATGAGTGCAGCATGTCATTATGGAAAGAAACCCAGCTGACCGAAGAAATGATGCATATTCTTTTCAAACGTGGAGTGTCCCAGAATGACTGAGGTTGATTTCACTTGCAGCCGAAGCTGTGCGTTTCTAATGGTGAGAATAAATATATTCTGCGGAGCACAAAAGTTCCAACGGAGTGTAGAACACACATGTTCTGTGAGTAAATAACGGGCATCCTGTATTTCCTGTTCTCGTCAAGTAGAATGATTTGTCAATAAAGCCCTGTGAACTTCCTAGCGTAAGCCAGTCTGTCAGAAGTAGAGAAAGGATGCAAATCAATGGGAAAAGGCTAACCTCCACCACCGAACAATTGTTCCAATGCTCTTTCCCCAGACTAAAGAAGAAATGATAGTGGAGCCGTTAAAGCATGGGCTCTAGAGTCACACACACCGCCTGACTCTGAAACCTCGCTGTCATTGACTAGTTGCATGTCCTTGAATACATTTATTTTACGTCTCTGTACCTCACGTTCATCATCTATAAAATGGGTCATATTTGATAATAATATCTGCATCCTGGATTGCATGAGTTCATACATGTAAGCACTTAGAACAATCTTTGGCATGTAATGAGTACTCTCGTTACTAAGCTCGCTGAGATAGTTACTTTGTCTTTGGCTAAATTTTTTTAAGTTTATATTTATTTATTTATTTATTTAGAGCGTGCACACACATACTTGCGAGTGAGAGAGAGGGGCAGAGAGAGAGGACAGAGAATCTGAAGCAGGCTCCACGCTGACACTGTGGAGCCCGACGTGGGGCTTGAATTCATAAAGGATGAGATCGTGACCTGAGCCAAAATCAAGAGTCGGACGCTCAGCTGACTGAGCCACCCAGGTGCCCCTGTTTTCAGTTAATTTTTTTTTTAATGATCACTTTTCCTCTCATAGCTACTGCTGGCAAACGTCCTTCATTTTATGTTTTGCTGCTGGTGGTCTGGGTCATATGTGTGTGTGTGTGTGTCTTTTGAATGGCGATTATTTAAATAATTTAAATGTTAAGGTTGGTCAGTTGACCTTAAAGGTTTCTTCAAACTTTAAGACGTAATGATACTTTAATTCTGTGAAATGTACATAGGTCAAAATATCATGCGTGTTCCAGGTATAATTAATCTGTTGTTAAAGATAATTACAATAATCAAGAAAAATGCTAACTCTGAAATTAGTTCATAAACTACCAGCCATTACCGGATATTTAGCAATTATGTTAAGACACAGCTTGGTTTCTAGAATGCAAACCAACATAAAACGTGAAAGAACAGACATGTTCATTGTGCATAAGAAAGCTAACTGTTGAAGAAATGAAACAATTGGAAACTTGTAAATATTTAGGTTTCCTTGAAAGAATTGGACATCCCATAACTAAACGGGGAAAAAAAACCCCAGAAAAGCAAAACAAAAACACAAATGCATTTATTTTGGTATAAAAATAATAAAATTACTTAGTTCCAAGACACAAAAATAAGACAGTGTTTATTAGAAATACAATGTATTCTATTTACTTGCTACTCTAAAGCAATCCAATGCAGACTTGGAAGTGATCACATTTTAATATAGCAATTGTATGTCTCAAATCTACCCCCCACCTCCTTTTTATCTGCCCCATAAACCACAAATAAAAAAAATCAGGTACCACTTGGAGTAAGTAGACAGAAATAATTAACATTATTTTTCGGAAATCACCACAATAGTACTTACTAGTTACATGACTTTGGCACTTGACTTAATCTCTCGTGTCTTTGGTTAACACAGTTTTTCAGAGGGGGAAATGTTCAACAGAGGGTATCGCTTTGGCATACAAGGAGGAAAGGAACAGGATAGCATTCATGTTGATAGTTTCCTCATGGGATGATGAGGAAAATAGCAAACCAAGGTATGGAGAGAATTCAGCACAGTCAGAGGACGCGGATGGCCTCAGGGAAGTCTGTGGTGTGGAGTGCTCAGTGCCCATGCTTGTAACTTGTAGTTGCTGGGGGATGAAACGAAGGTGTCTTTTATCCTCCGAATCACTGACTGTATGTTAAATGTTTAATTCCTATTGAATGGGAAATTGAAATAGCAGATGTGATATGCATACTTGAGGGGAAATGAGGTTGTATTTGAAGAGGGAGGTCTTGAGTTGACTGTATCTAAATTGGAAAAATGATTTGTAAATATGAAAGGTAGGGTGGAATCCTATTGGCGAGTATATGATACATAGGAGAAATGGGCAAAAAGGAAGACAGCATAAAGGTTAATTCCCTGAAAGATTAGTAAGATAAATATTGCTTTATTTCATGTCTTATATCAATTACTATGTCCTAACCATTTGTCTCCTGAATATATTTTTATTCTGTCCCCTGCCTTCTAGTCCTAACCTTAATGTTTTAGGTTAGGCTCATCTCTCATCTACAACAGCTCTTAGCTGCACCTCCTGCCCTTGAGCTTCCTTTCTCCACGCTGTAGGCATACTGTTTTTGTTTCTTTTCTTTTTCTTTTTATTTATTTTTGAGAGAGCGTGCGCGCACAGGAGTGGGAGAGAGGCAGAGAAAGAGGGGGACAGAGGATCTGAAGCAGGGTCTGTGCTGACAACAGAGAGCCCGAGATGGGGCCCGAGCCCACGAGCCGCGTGAGACCATGACCTAAGTGGATGTTGGACGCTCAGCCGACTCAGCCACCCAGGCGTCCCTCTTTTTTTTTTTTTTTTTTTTTTTTTAAATTCTAATCTTATGTCACTTTCCTTTTGAAAACATTTCATTGGCTTCACATGGACTATATGATTCAGCTCAAATGACTGCAGTATCAAGGGAAGATCATTCTGGGCTTGGTTCATGTCTAGGAAAGAGTCGGCGAGATCATGAAACAGACAGCATTAATAGGGATGAAGAAAAGGAGGCAGATTTGGAAATATTTAGAAGATAGATTGTTCGGAAATTGGCAACCAAGCAGATGGTAAGTGAGACGGAAGTAGGAGAGTTTGGAAGCCTAGTTGTCATCAGTGGATGTGGGACCGAGAGTAGTAACAAAAGTTTGATCTAGGTAGAACTATCCAGCAGGCCAGTGGGAACCTGGAAGATACTAGTATATAGTTGTAGCCAGAGTTGCTGGGATTTCCTATAGATGGTAGAATAAAAAGAACCTTGGGCAGAAACTAAAACATTTTTAAGCACCTGTATTTAAGGAGTGGAGGAAGCAAGAACTAGAAGGCGGTGTGAAGTCAACCGAAGCCAGGAGAGTAGAACATTTCAAGAAGTGACAGGAATCATCCGTGTCAAATGCAGAAATGAGGACGAGCAAGGGAAGGCATGAAAAATGTCTTTGGATTTGAGATAAGGAGCCCACTGATAATTTGAATCAAAACACTATGAAGCGTAGAATCCAGACGCGCGCGGTACAGTAAGGTATAAAAGAAAGTGATAAAGGGCTCCTGGGTGGCTCAGTTGGTTGGGCATCTGACCCTTGATCTCGGCTCAGGTCATGATCTCACACTATTAGTGCAGAGCCTGCTTGGGATTCTCTCTCTCTGCCCCTCCCCTGCTTGTGCTCGCTCTCTCAAAATAAATAAAGTTAAAAAAATTAAGTGATGAAATTTACTGATATTGAGAATTTTTGCATCTGTATTCATCAGAGATATTGGCCTATAGTTTCTTCGCGTCTAGTGTCCTTATCTGGCTTTAATATCAGGGCAATGCTGGCCTCATCAAATGCATTTGGGAGTATTGCCCACTCTTCAGTGTTTTGGAATTTACATTTATTCTAGGTTATGCGTTCCGTTGGTGTATAATTGTTCATAGTAGTCTCTTATAACCCTTGCATTACAACTGTACTATCAGTTGTAACGTGTCCTCTTTCATTTCTAATTTTTTTTATTTGAGTCTTCTCTCTTATTTTCTTACCCACTCTAACTAAAGGTTTGTCAGTTTTGTTTATCATTTACAGAAAACCAGCTCTTGTTTTTCTCGTCTCTATACTATTTGTTTCAACTTTGATCTTTGTTACTTTTTTCCTTCTGCAGACTTCGGGCTTAGTTTGTTCTCTTTCCTAATTCCTGGAGATGTAAAGCTAGGTTGTTTATTTGAGAGCTTTCTATTTTCTTTTTAAAATTTTTTTAATGTCTGTTTCTTTTTGAGGAGGGGAGGGGCAGAGAGAGCAAGAGAGAAGGGGAGACACAGAATCCGAAGCAGGCTCCAGGCTCTGAGCTGTCAGCACGGAGCCCGATGCAGGGCTTGAACTCACGAACCGTGAGATCATGACCTGAGCTGAAGTTGGATGCTTAACCGACTGAGCCACCCAAGCGCCCCAGACAGCTTTATATTTTCTTAATATATGCATTTATCACTGTAAATATCGTCCTAAGAACTGCTTTTGTAGCATCCCCTAGGTTTTGGTGGGTTTTCATTTTCATTTGTTTTGACGTATTTTCTGATTTCACTTATGACTTCCGTTGCATATTATGCTTGTTCAGGAGTGTAGTTTTTAGTGTCCACGTGCTTATAAGTTTTCCGGTTTTCCTCTTGTTGATTTCTAGTTTTTGTTTTTTTTTTTTAAGCATTGTGTCAGAGAAGATACTTGGTATGATTTCACTCTTCTTGAGTTTGCTGACTTGTGTGGCCTATCATATGATCTATCCTGGAGAATGTTCCATATGCACTTGGTAATTATGTGTGTTCTGCTGCTGTTGAATGGAATATTCTGTATACATCTGTTAAATCCACTTGATCTAATGTGAGGTTCAAGTTCAGTGTTTTCTTGTTGATTTTCTGTCTGGATCATCTAACCATTGCTGAAAGGGGGGTATTGAAGTCCCTTGCTATCATTGTATTGCTGTGTAGTTCTCCGTTCAGATCTGTTAGTATTTGCTTAATACATTTAGGTACTCCCGTGTTGGGTGTACATATAATTATGATTGCAGTATTTTCTTGACAAATTGAACCCTTTATCACTATGTAATGACCCTTCTTTGTCTCTGGTTACTGTTTGTGGCTTAAAGTCTGTCTTCTCCGATGTAAGTGTAGCTATGTCTGCTTTCTTTTGGTTTCCGCCTGCATGGAACATCATTTTCCATCCTTTCACTTAGAGTCTATGCGTAGTCTTGTTTATTTCCCGCCAGCCAGCCACTGTGTGCCTTTCGATGGGTGAATTCAATCTGTTTACCTTCAGAGTTATTATCGATATGTAAGGACCCACTAATGCCATCTTATTAATTGCATTATGTCCATTTTGTAGTTCCCATTGTTCTTTTTTCCCCTTTCTTTCTGCTTATCTTGATGAATTGGTCACTTTCCATCGTGGTTTCCCTCTGCTTTCTGTCTCTCTCTCTTTTTTTTTTTTCCTAAGTGTAATAGAAGTATTTCCTTTGTAGTAACAGTGAGGCTTACATAAAACATTTCATACATAAAACAGGCCGGTTTAAGCCGATAGCAGCTTAACTTTAATCACATATGAAAGCTCTACATTTATTCTCCCTTTTATGTTTTTGATATCATAATAACCTCTTTTTATATTGTGGATTCTTTACCAAATGACGGTAGCTGTAGTTATTTTTAGTTTTTTAAATGTTTCCTTATTTATTTTGAGAGAGAGAGAAAGACAGAGCAGAGGAGAGGGAGAGAGAGAATCCCAAACAGACTCTGCAGTCAACACGGAGCCTGACGCAGGAGTCGATCTTATGACTGAGAGATCAGGACCTGAGCCGAAATCAAGAGTCAGATGCTTCTCCGACTGAGCCACCCAGGCGCCCCTATAGTTATTTTTAATATTATGTTCTTTACCTTTTATACTATAGTTAAATGGCTAATAAGAGTTTTCTAAATGTAACTGTATGTGTATTTACGTTTATGGTGAGTGTTGTATGTTTTCATATGTTTTTATGTTACTAATTAGTGTCTTTTTACTTCAGCTTAAAGAACTCGTTTCAGCATTTCTTGCAAGGCGGGTCTAGTGGTGATGAGCCCACTTAGCTTTTGTTTTTGGGGGGAAGTCTTTCCCCCCTTCCTATCTGAAGGGTACGTTTGTTGAGCTTTGTTGTTTTTGTATTTGAAGTATTAGACGCCTTCTCAAACCTTTATTGCTGTCCTCAGGTGGGAGATATGTTTCACTGGCCGTTGCTTGGATCTGGGACTTACTCCAACCTTGTATGGACATGCCTGCCGCACACTTCCTACTCCCTACTCCCTCCTGTGGCAGAATTCTCAAGCTTGTGTATCTTCCTGGTTCTTAGAAATCACCAGGCTGGTTGCCGGAAGCTTCTCTTTTGTTTTCCAGAAGGTGGCTCTACAGCTCACATTTGTGGTCTTTCCCTTGCCCACAGGCTGGTTTACTGGAGCTCACTCTCGCCCTTGCACTGGGGAGCGCACACGAGGAGCCAGCCACAGAGTGGGGGTGGTGTGGGTTTAGAACTTGGGCCTTGGGGGTGTCCGTGGGCCAGGTGGTGGGATCCTTGGGTGAGCTTCTCCCAGTGTCCGGTGGGTGGGCTTCTTGCTGGAGTCCTGAAAGCAGTCGCCAGGAATCACATCCTTTTAGTACCATTTGATAGTCTTAGCTTGCCTCTTCCCTCATACATGGCAGTCCCACAGGTACGCGAGGTGCTGCTGGGGAGAACCGGGCTCACTCATTTCCCTCCCTTAGCCCCACCAGGGAGGTCACTGTCACCTGGGTCACCGGGCACTCTGCTGCCCTGGGGAAAGGCAGCGCGGGCAAAGTCCCTCTTCCCCTCTTCCCTGTGTTCCAGCTCGGTTTCTGTTTTTTGTTGTGTTGTTTAGCTCTGTTTTGTTTCCTCCACCCGAGGGCTGGAATCTCTTCCCAGGAAGGCTAAATGTTTGCAAAAGCTCTCTCGTCCACAGGTGTCCGCCCAAGTCCGCACTCTCCTGGTTTCCCCCAACGGTGGTCCAGAGAGACTTCGGCTGGTTCCACAGCCCACGCTGTGGCCTGTCTGCTTAATACCTGGTGCAGAAGTAGGGAAGACTCCTCCCGGGCCCCTTGGCGTATAGTCCCAGATCCCACAGAGGTACTTTTGTTTTCTGTTAAAATTTTGTCAGAAGCCTAGCTCCTATGATACGGGCTGATTGGGAGGTTAAAGCTAGATGAAGGATTTCACGCTGTGCTGAGTGCCAGGCTACTACTTCAGTAAATGTTAGTTATAATTATTATTTAATGAAATTGTGAAGAAAACTGTATCGCACAGTGTTACTACAGTGTTATGCTTGAGGGGTTGTTGGAGGCTTCTGGATATCTTCCTTGAAAATGTCAACAGACTCTTCTGTCTGAATGTCAGTTGGCTTGTTGGTCAAGCTTCTCCATTCAGTGTGGAACGATTTAAAACCATATTTGCATATGCACTCATACAGTCATTCAAATGTTGGGCAAAGTGTTGGACACGTGGGTCTTTTTGTAAAACTTGGTATTTTTTACAATGATGATTATGGATAAAAGAAAAAATATTAGATATTTTAGGAATTCATTGCCTTGAGTCTCAGTTTTTCAACTTTAAGAAATCACTGCATGCATTCATTAAAGTGTTGACAAAACAAATGTTGTGTTTCAACTTTGAGAATTAAAGATATCTCATGTTTTTGAGCAAATTATGAAGAAGCAGACAAGAATATCTTTCAATTATCCTGAGTATTTCAGAAACAAGTCTATTCTAGTCTTATTTGTGTAGTCATGGCTTTTCTAATCATGTTGTTTACACTTAAGAATACACATGAATTATACGGATAATGATGAATGAAAAATTCCTTCTTTGCTACCTGGGTAATGACAATAGATAATTCATTAAAAATAAATCTCACATACTTGGATTTTACTGTTTCTCCAGAGAAAGCTTTATAGAACATTCAGGAGTGCTTGTTTTCTGTATGCTCTCTGTCAAATATTTGGGTAGAAAAAATTCTCTGAAATAATTTATCTGCTTTAAAGTCTTTTGTACATTAGTGCTACAAACAATGATAGGTAAAACATTTAGAAATTATGGACTATTTAGAAAGGGATATTTTGGGAAAATATTTTAGGTTCAAATAACTGAAAACACAAAGCTTCTCTAGAAGATTAAATTATAGCATGTAAGTTAAACAATCAAAAGAAAACATTATGCAGTTTCTGCTACACCAATGTCTAAGCTATGGCCTTACACACACAGCCACTATGTAAATAAAAGAATAATGCTTTGGGGGCGCCTGGGTGGCTCAGTTGGTTTTGGTTCACGTCATGATCTAACAGTTTGTGGGATCGAGCCCCGAATCGGGCTCTGTGCCGACAGGGCAGAGCCTGCTTGGGATTCTCTGTGTCCCTCTCTCTCTGCCCCTCCCCAACTCGTGCCTCCGTCTCTGTCCAAAAGAAATATATACACTTAAAAAATAAAGGAATAATGCTTTGAAAAACATCTAATGTCGTGGGAAAATGGTGATGGCATATTGTTAAGTGAAAAAATTCGATAAAGTAGGAGCCTATAGAGTAGGATCCCAATGTGTGGGTAAAATGTAGGCGTGTACTTACTACATTCAAGTAGAGAAAAATGTGGACAACATACAGTCATGTCAGTTTTCATCTTTGGCTCATTAAACTGTAGGTGTTTTCTTTGTTTTAATATTTGTCTCAGTATTGCATTTTTTTTCTCAGCATTCCTTTTTAATTTATTATTCAACTATAATTGACCTGCAAAGTTATATTAGTTTCAGGTGTACAGTATAGTGATTTGGCAATTCTGTGCATTACTTCACGATTATGATAAGTGTAGTCGCCATACAACATCCCTGTAATATTAGTGGCAAGATTCCCTATGCTGTACTTTTCATCTCTTACGTATTTTATTTTATTAAAAGTTTATTTTTGAGAGTGGAGAGAGAGAGAGCTCGCACGTGCACGGGGGAGAGGCAGAGAGAGGGAGAGCGAGAATCCCAAGCAGGCTCCACACTGTCAGTACCAGGCCGTGGGCTCGATCCCATGAACCATGAGATCATGACCTGAGCGGAAGTCAGCAGTCGGACACCTAACCTATTGAGCCACCCAGACGCCCCATCTCTAATTTATTTCATAACTGGAAGTTTATACCTCTTAATCCCCTTCACCCATTTCACCCACCCCCCACCCACCTCCCCCTGGCAACCACCAGTTTGTTCTCCGTTAATGACAGGTAAAAGTTATATATTTAAAATTTTTTCCGACGTAGAACTTCTAGCGAGAAAAACCTGGTAGCTGTTACACGGATATGCCGACCTTGTCCCCCAACATTCAGTGCTTGTTTTGTAATGGGGTTCGCTGCCAGGAGAATACTTTGATGCTGCAGTCATAGAAACTGCTTTCATAGGGATTTGTCAGTAATTCCAGTCTCGGAGGAACTTGGCAAGGTCCTAAACTTGATGTTACAGATTTAGGATTTTTATATTACCATTCTCACAGAGTAGGAAAATAATGAGTTGCTTACAAGCCTTAAAGACATTCATGAATGTTTCAAATCCTTTCTCAAGTAGAATTGCCACACAGACTACAATGGAAACAATTTGGGTGTAGAGCGAATAACGATGTCTTCCTATTTCCGCATGTTAATTAACAGCCAGGGCTTGATTTAGAAATGCTATGGCAGTTTGAAAAGCAATTATAGATCACAGAGAGGCAGGCTTTTCCTGCTAAAACCTATCAAAGTTTCATATGAGTCAATACATCCCTACGTTATCCTGAAAAATGATTTAAAAAAGCACAACTTGTTAAATTAATGCTGACCAGTATTCTACCCAGAGCAAAGAACCGTGAAAACAAAATGCGGTAGCTGGTGGACCCCTTTGAGGTTGCTGTTGACAGTTTCTCATTTGGGGTATAGTTTTACTACTGTGTTTCTTTCCCAATTGGTCATTAATACTGGACTTATGCAAATTCTCATTATTTTGAAACTGGGCGTTTCATTGGTAGCAGGTACACGGAATAGATGGAGTGCAGCATGAGGGGCATGAATGATGAGAGTTGCACTCTATTCTTTGCAGCCTCCCCCTTGCCCTCCACTGCAATGATCTTTCCAACAAAGGAAATTAGTTTTCCTGCCGTGGTTTATTGCGTGTGTCCACTAGTACTGTTACATATCTTTCCTAATGCTCTCAAGACAGCTCGCTAACAATCCAGGAAACGTGTCTAGTTTTACTGCCAAATACACTGGACTATGGTCTGGGGAGTATGCTTTCTTAATAATGCCTTATGAAAACTATGTCTTGGTTTGCTTATCATCATTTTTCCATCATTATTTCATTCTTCATGATTTCTTAATGATGACTGAGAGTGACCTGAAGCTCTTGTCTGGAAGTTCTTTCAGTGACCCAGAATACAATCTAGCATTTCAGGGGCTTAAAATAATTTTCTTTTTTTTTTTTTAAGTTGACTTACTTATTTTGAGAGAGAGAGAGAAAGGAGAGAGTGAGCACAAGCAGGGGAGGGGCACAGAGAAGGAGGGACAATCCCAAGCAGGCTCTGCACCATTAGCACAGAGCCTGAGGCAGGGCTCAAACTTAGGAACTGTGAGATCATGACCTGAGCTGAAACGGAGATTCGGACACTTAACCAACTGAGCCGCCCAGGCGCCTGTAAAATGATTCTTAAAACAGGGGAATTCTTTTTTTTTTCTTTTTCCTGTTAAATATATGTAAATGATGAATATATGTAAAAATGATGTAAGATACGTAAAAATATATAGAAAATGGTGAATATATGTAAAAAGATGAAAAAGAAGTTAGAGTGTATTTATTGAATAAATAAAATGGCATCATTAAAAGATAAATCAATGTAGGAAAGTTAATTAGGCACTTCACATTATATTTCTATTTTGTGTTTATTCTATTCTAAACTAGAAATTGGGGGCTAAAAGTAAAGTCAGTCTCCCCTGGTGAGAAACCTGAAAGGGGCATTTCTTTCATCATCTAACCGTTATTTTCATAAGAGTAAGAGGATATATTTATACATACGTGAGATTTATATGCTATGTGATGTTGAGAAGTTATTTATCATCCACTTTGTGCATCAGTTTCTTTGTATAATGTAAATAATACAACCTCACAGCATCATTTTGTTGAATATATAGGATCGTTTATCAAGACCTCTGGCATAGTTATTTAGATTTAATTTAAAGCTGAATGCAAAAAAAATGAATAGGATATCTCTTGGTTTGCATTTTCTGATTCTTAAAATATAATCATATATTTTAGCACTTTGCTATTTAAAATATTTTATTATGATTTTATCTTAGAACATATATTTCTGACACAAAATTCTTGAAGGATTGCTTGTTTTCGCTCATAAATTGGGAGAAGTATTAATTTCTGAAATATTTTCTCTAGCTCTTGCTGATATTTGTAAGAAAGACTTGAAAAGGAGCATAGATTATTTAAACTACTATCACATTAAAATATTAAATTAAGCCAGGAGGTCATCTTTAGACTTTTCTCAGGTGCTGACGCTATTCCTTCCACTACCCAAATCTGCTTCCCTTTTCAGATGATCTCAGACTATAAACGCCTCCTTCCATGGAATAGTAAATATTTCAGGCATAGGAAATAGATACTTCTGGGGTGCCTGGCTGGCTCAGTAGGTAGAGTATGTGGCTCTTGATCTTGAGCTTGTGTGTTCAAACCCCACATTGGGTGTAGCAATTCCTAAAAATAAACTTTAAAAAATAAATAAGTAAATACGTATGTTAAAAAAAAAAAAAGGAATGCTTCAGAGGTACACTTATTGGTGGTTCTTGCACTCTTAAAAGTATGTCATTGGTCACAGCCGGACTCAGATCTCCTTTTGGGAAACAAATGAGCAAAATAGACTCCCATATAAGCTCTAACTCATAACATGAATCTCAGTATGCCTTGTATTTCAGTCTTTATGTAAATTTCTGTTGCTCTCAGGTACCTGGTGGCTTACTCGGTTAAGTGTCTGACTTTGGCTCAGGTCATGATTTCACGGTTTGTGAGTTTAAACCCTACGTTGGCCTTTCTGCTGTCAGCACAGAACCCACTTTGGATCCTCTGTCTCCTTCTCTCTCTGCCCCTCCCCTGCTCACACACTTGCTCTCTCTCTCTCTCTCTCTCTCAAAAATAGAGAAGCATTAAGAAAAATTTCTGTTGCTCTTACTATACTGTCCATTTTGAGGAGAAATTAAAGATCCCTTCATGTTTCCTTTTATCCCTCACAACTTCTGGAGCGGTATTTGAATTACATAGTGATAGAAAGTGTAAGAAATTAGTGTAGAGCAAGGGCAGAAACCACTCATCAGGCAGGACCCTGAAGACTTTCTCCAGTCTCTAGGGTCTGAGGCTTACTCAAGCTTGGGTCTGCCCATCTTTGCATCTGTGAATGGGGTTCAACCTTCAACCATGTTGTGATGACAACATCAGACACAGAAAGTCAGAGAACAAGCAAGAAATAAAATACCAAGTCTAGCCTCTTATTTCTCTTCATATTGATTATGATGTGGCCCAGTAGGAACCTTCTGGGTAGAATTTTACTTCTGTAGAAGTAGTGTCATTTTGCTTTCATTAAATCAATTCCTAAATCAATTAAATCAATTTTTTTCAGCTATAAACATGCATTCTGCATTGATAGCCCAAGCGTTGTCAACATTCCAAAAGTGAGAACAATTCAGGGAATATTGTAGAAACACAAAAGGAAGGCTGTGGACATCTAAGACTAATGACTGGCCCAAAGGGACCACATCATGAATAATTCTTCAGGAGAAGTGTTCTTAATCCTAAAACTAGGTTAGGTCCCTATATTGCATATACTTTCGTGCACCATGTGTATTTTGGGTTAATATTTTACTTTTCTTTTACTTTGTATTATTCTATTTTATGCTGCAAAAAGTGTTATTGCATGCATCTGGCCACAGCCTGGGATAGTGATCCAGGGTGGTTACAAAGCTACCTGGCAGGCAGAGAGAGAGGGTTAGGCAGAATCCCTGATACCAGGGGGATGAGAAGGGCCCATCAAAGGCTGCTGGGCTCCAAGGGCTCCTAGCTGTGCCCTTGGAGGGCTCCTGGCTTGGGAACTGGCTAGCCTGGAAGGTTAGTCGGGTGGTCACTCGTCTTCTTGTTGAATCTCACCTCCTCATCTAGGCCATGGCTGTCCAGGAGGTCACAAAGGTGAGGGCTGTGAGGTCAGGACTCAGGAAGTAAAATCCTAAAAGGGTCTGGTTCACGTATTTTCATTTAGCTGCCACCTCACTCATGTTGGGATAGCTTCTGCCCATCCTAGAAGAGCGCACAGTTGCTGCACTGGTTTTGTATCTTCACGAGACACTCAGTATTTTCTTGGCCCATCCCGCAGAGGAAGTAGCACACACTCTCTCTGACCATGTGGTTGCCTTCTAAATAGAAGCCCAGCAAGGGGTAGATATAGGAGGCCTACCAATGCAGGCTGACCATGAAGTTGTTGGCAGCCTTCCCCTTGTGGAATAATCCTGATGAGTCTGGGAGCTCATGGTTGGTAATAACAAACTAGCCACAAAGAATGGTGTTGGCTGGTCTCAGAAGCTGAGGATGGACAAGAGGATGGCCCCAGAAGTAGTGAGTGGACTCTGGGTGCCTGGGTGTCTCAGTCGGTTAAGTGTCTGCCTTTGGCTCAGGTCATGATCTCACAGTTTGTAGGTTCAAGCCCCGCATTGGGCTCTGTGCTGACAGCTTGGAGCCTGGAGCCTGCTTCAGATGCTGTGTCTCCCTCTCTCTCTACCCCTCCCCTGCTCATGCTCTGTCTCTCTCTGTCTCTCAACAATGAATAAACATTTAAAAAAATGTTTTTAAAAAGTAGTGAGTGGACAGAAAGGTAGAGAATGGTTGGAAGCTGGAAAAAGGGGAGTCCCTGGGTCTGTTGCCTCCAGTTTTTTTTTTTATATTTTTTTATATGAAGATTTAAAAAATTTTTTTAACTTTTTAAAATTAATTCTTGAGAGACAGAGAGAGACAGTATGATCAGGGGAGGGGCAGAGAGACAGAGGGAGACAAGAATCTGAAGTAGGCTCCAGGCTCTGAGCTGTCAGCACAGAACCCGACGTGGGGCTTGAACCCACGAACCGTGAGATCATGACCTGAGCCAAAGTCAGACGCTTAACCCACTGAGCCACCCAGGCGCCCCCCCCCCCAAACAGTTTTAAAGCAAGAGACAAATCCACAGGACCACCAGGTACACTGCCTATTTTATATGATTTCAAATTTGCAGAAAACTTACAGGAATAGTACAAGAAATCCTGAATATGCTTCACCCAGATTCTCCAGTTGTTTACCTTTCATCGCATCATTTGTGCTGTCTGTCTCTCTTTCACTCTTCTACCTCCCATCATGTGAGAATAATTTAAACACATGCTCATTTACCTCTAAGTATTTAGGTGTCTTTTCCCTAAAACATCTCTTACTTAACTGTGATAACCACAGTAAAGTTATCAAAATAAGGATGTTTAACACTGAAATACTATTATTATCTAATTCACAGAAGAATTCAAATGTCAAATGTCTCAGTGCCATTTATAGGTGTTTATCTTCTGGTGCATCAGACAGACAAGAATCAGGCATTGTACATCAGCAACATGGCTGAGTAAGATGTCCTTCATCTTGTCCCTCCCTAACAACAACAGTCTGGCATCCATCCCTAGATAAAAGTGCCCTTGTGGGAACTGTGGGATCCAGGTCCACATGCCAAGGAACCCTAGAGGAGTCTCGCCTGCCTGTGCATTGGGTAATAGCAAACAGACCTGAGTCCTAGCTGTGGACTCTGTAGTGACCCATAAACCGGGTCACTACAGCCTCTTGGCTGCATTATGGGAGCCCCTGGAGAATACTGTCTTAGATAATCACCCACGGATGAGAGAGTTTTGTGAAGTCCAGGTTTCCAGCAGAGAAGTTCCAGCACACCGTTGGAGGAAAAAAAATGAGTTTGGATGCATTAGAGAGTTGTACCGAGTCATGAGCTGCATCACTAGGGGACAGAGTGGGAGGAGGCTGGGCGAATGGCGGAGAGGGGGTGAAGGTCCTACTAACTGCATCATGGACTCCATCAAGAAGCTTGCCTACAAGTTACTGGGGATACCTCACCTGCATATCCCAACAACTGGCCCATGGGCACACCCAGTGTTTGGCATGCCTCATATATGTCCTCCCACATCCTGTGGTCAGCTCCTTGTGCATGCTCTCAGAGGAGGCAAAAGTGAACTTTGGCAGATGGCTAGTGGGCACATACAGAAAGATGGAATATGGATGCAAAGGAGAGACTACAAGCTTGATCTTTAGTTCTGCCCTTGAGAAGCCAAAGGGAGGTTGTTAGCACTTGGCCTAGTGCATTGCAGGATCAAAAGGAGACATACAAGCTCAAGAATTCTGCCATAAGAGGGGGCAAAAAGTATGGATTAGATGTATCCATAGGTCTGAGAAAACCTCAGAATCTCTAGCAGGGTTGACAGTGGGTTTTCTCTCCTGAAGGTGATTAGTAAAGACTGGAGGTGACTGCCACTTCAAATGTGGGAGATTTCAAACAACATGAAAAATTAAGGAAACATAATACCACCAAAGGATCACAATAATCTTCTGGTAAAAAGGCCATGTACTTATCTGAAAAAAGAATTCAAAATACTTGTTTTGATGAAGGTCAGTGAATTATAAGAAAATAAAGAATGACATTTCAGTGAGGCAAGGGGAAAACAATGCAAGACAAACTGAGAAGTTTAACAAAGATAGAAATCATAAAAAAACAACCCCATAGAAGTTCTGGAGCTGAAGAATTCACTGAATTCAATGGAAAAAAATGTATTAGAGAGCATCAACATCAAAATAAATCTGCAGAAAATAAAGAACATGTAAATAAGAAGATAAGATCTTTGAGATTATCCAACAGAGGAGAACAAAATAAAAAGAATTGGAAAAAAGTGAAGAAAGCCTACTTGTGGGATACCATCACAATAACCAATGTATGAATTATTGGAGTTCCAGAAAGAGAAAGAGGGAGAAAAGATCAGAAAGCTAGTTTAAAGAAATAATGTCTGAGAACATCCCTAATCTAGTGAGAGATTTGGATATCCAACTTCATAAACCTCATAGGTCACCAAACTCAAGTAAAAGAAATCTTCAAGATGCTTTATAAGAAAACTGTCAGGAATAAAAGACACAGGGAGAATCTGAAAAGCAGATTACTTAGTAGAAATCTTAGAGTCCAGGAGAGAGGGGGATGATATATACAATGCGATGAAAGAAAAAAAGTGCTAGAATATTCTGACAAAGTTGTCCTTTGGAAATGGAGGAGAGCTAAAGACTTCCCAAACAAAATGGAGGGAGTTTATCAACACTATATCTACCTTACAGAAATATGCTGAAAATAACTCAGCCAATAACTAAGGCAGAAATTAAAGGATGCTAATAACATGTAAATATATGAAAATACACAACTCACTGGTGAAGGTAAGTATATAGTCAAAATTAGAATAATACTGTTACATGGTGGTGTATTTATCACTTAACTCTAGTAAAACAGTAAAGGATGAAAGCGTTAAAAATAATTATAGCTACAATAATTTGTTAATAAATATACAATATAAAAATGTACATTGTGACATCTAAACACAGAGGTAGGGAGAAGTAGAAAAGGTGGAATTTTTATGCGAAATGCAAGTTTAGTTGTATCAGCTGAAAATAAACGGTTAGGGATTCAGACTGAATTATATCGCCAGCCTTCCTGGTTCTCCAGCTCACAGAGGGCAGACGGGGGGCTTCTCAGCTTCCATAATCATATAAGCCAATTCCTGTATTAAATCTCTCTCTCTCAAGAAAAAATAAACTGTTACGTGTATAAGATGTTTTATGCAAGCCTCATGGAAACAACAAAGCAAAAATCTACAGTAGATCCGCAAAAGATAAAGAGAAGGGAATCAAAGCAGACCACTGTGGAAAATCATCAGTACACAAAGAAACAAGGTAGCTACGAATAAACCAGAAGACAGTAAGATGGCATTAGTAAGTCCATTCCTGTTAATAATTGCCCTCACTATACATTGATTAAATTCTCCACTCAGAAGACATAGAGTGGCTGGATGTATACAAAATAAGACCAAATTATATGCTGCCCACAAGAGAATCACGTCAGCTTTAAGGACACACAGAACTCAAGTTGAAGGGCTGGAAAAAGATATCCCATGCAAGCGGAAACCAAAAGAGAGCAGAAGTAGCTATTCTTCTATCAGGCAAGAGATTTTAATCCAAAAGCTGTAGCAAGAGACTTAAGAAGGTCATTATAATGATAAAGCCATTAATTCATCAAGAAGATGTAACAACCATAAATACATATGCACCCCAAATCAGAGCCTCTAACTATACTAAGCAAATACTAACGGATCTGAAGGGAGGGATAAACAACGATGCAATAATAATGGGTGTTTCCATATCCCACTTGCAGCAATGGATAGATAGATCAGACAGAACATCAGTAAGAAAACTTTGGGTTTGACCTACACTTTAGATCAAATGGACCTACCAGACATATACAGAATTTCTATCCCACACCAGCAGAATACACATTATTCTCAAGCACACGCAGAGTATTCTCCAGGAGAGACCACGTTAGGTCAGAAAATAAAGATTGCAAAGATCAGAGCAGAAAAGAACGAGATAGACTTCGAAAATCAATAGAAAAGATAACATAAAGCAAGTTTTTTTGAAGATATAAACAAAATTGACAAACATTTAGCTAGACTAGCTCCAAAAAAAAAATAAAAGACTCAAATAAGAAATGAAAGAGGAAGCATTACAACTGATCATACAGAAATACAAAGGATCAGGAGCGCCTGGGTGGCTCATTTGGTTAAGCGTCCGACTTCAGCTCAGGTCATGATCTCACAGTTCATGGGTTTGAGCCCCATGTCGGGCTCTGTGTTGACAGCTCAGAGCCTGGAGCCTGCTTTGGGTTCTGTGTCCCCTTCTCTGTCCCTCCCCTGCTCGCACTCTGTCTCTCTCTCTCTCTCTCTTTCAAAAATAAATAAACATTAAAAAGTATTTAGTGAGGGTCCCTGGGTAGCTCAGACGGTTAAGCATCTGACTTCAGCTCAAGTCATGATCTTGCGGTTCTCGAGTTCGAGCCCCACACTGGGCTCTGTGCTGACAGCTCAGAGCCTGGAGCCTGCTTCGGATTCTGCATCTCCCTCTCTCTCTCTCTGCTCCCCTCCGGCTTGCGCTGTATCTCTCACAAAAATAAATAAAAACATTTAAAAAATATTTTAGTAAATAAAAAAGAAATACAAAGGATCATAAGAGACTACTATGAACAATAATACGCCCGACAAATTGGATAACCTAGAAAAAGATAAATTCTTAGAAACATTCCACTTAACCAAGACTGAATCGTGAAGAAATAGAAAATCTGAACAGATCAATCATGAGTAAAGAGATTGAATCAGTAATCAAAAATGTCCCAACAAAGACAACCCAGGAACAGATGGTTTCCCTGGTGAATTGAACGAAGCATTTATTTTTTTAAAAGTTTGTTTATTTTTTAAAGTGAGAGAAAGAGAAAGGGAATCCCAAGCAGGCTCTGTGATGTCAGTGCAGAGCATGACACAGGGCTTGAACCCAGGAACCATGAGATCATGACCTGGGTCAAAACCAAGAGTTGGATGCTTAACTGACTGAGCCACCCAGGTGCCTCTTGTATCAAACATTTAAAAAGAATTAACACCAGTCCTCATTCTCTTCCAAAATATTGAAGAGAAGGGAACCTCATTTCACAGGGCCAGAAATACCCTGATACCAAAGCCACCCAAGGACACTACAATAAACAAAAACTATAGGCCAATATTGCTGATGAATATACATGCAAAAATTCTTAACAAAATTCTAGCAAATTGAATTCTACAGTACATTAAAAGATCATACACCAGGATTAAGTGGGATTTATTCCTGCCAAAGGAGCCTACTCTCACCATTCCTGTACAACATAGAACTGGATGTTCTAGGCAGAGCAATCAGGAAAGGAAAAGAAATGAAAGGTATCTAAATTGGGAAGGAAGAAATAAAATGGTCTCTGTACATGATACTATGATTTTATCAGACTCAACGAGAGAACTGTTAGCACTAATCAAAAAATTCAGTGGACTTGTGGGATTTAAAACCAACATACACGAATCTGTTGCATTGTTCTGCATTAACAATGAAATATCTGAAAAAGACAGCAATCCCATTCACAATAGCATCACAAACAATAAAATACTTAGGGATAAATTTAACCAAGGACATGAGTGATATCTGAAAACGGTTAAGACTTTGATGAAGAAAGTTGAAGAAAACACAAGTAAATGGAAAGCTATTCCATGTTCAAGAATCAGAAAGTGAATATCGTGAAAATGTCCACACTACCCATTGCAAACCCCATGAAAATTCCATTGCAAAATTGGCATTTTTCACAGAAATAGAAAAAAAGATCTTAAAATGTATATGCAACCACGAAAGACCTCACACTGCCAAAGTAATGCTGAGAAAGAACAAAGCTCAAGCCATCACACTTACTGATTTCAAACTCTATCACAAAACGATAGCAGTCAAAACAGCATGTCCCATGCATATATATAGATACATGGACCAATGGGACATACTTGAGGACCCAGAAATAAGCCCACACATATACAGCCACAATATTTGACAAGGGAGCCAAGAATACTCACTGGGAAAGGATAGTCTCTTGGATAAATGTTGTTGGGAATACCGGATAATCACCGTAAGAATGCAGTAAGAAAATGATTTATTTGCAGTAAGAATGACATTGCTCCCCTACCTCACACCACTAACACATTGAACTTAAAAGGATTAGAAACTTAAACATAAGACTTGGGGCCATAAACCTTCTAGAAAAGAACACAGGGAAAACTGCTTCACACTGCTCTTAGCAAGGATTTTTTTTTTTTTTTTTTTTTTGGTATCACAACCAAAACACAAGCAACCAGAGCAAAAGTCAATATGTGGGCCTGCACCAATCAAAAACCCTCAGCACAACAAAAGAAACAATCAGCAAAAAGAAAAGGCAACCTGCTGAATGGTAGAAAGTATGTGCATACCATATATCTGATAAGAGGCTAATATCCAAAATATGTGAGGCACTCATTCAACTGAATAGCAAAAGAAGAAAGATCTGATTGAAAAATGGACAGACGAACCGAGCAGACTTTTTTTCCAAAGAAGACATACAAATGGCAAAGAAGTACCTAAAAAGATGTTCAACCTTGTTAATCATCAGGGGAATGCATATTAAAACTTTTTAATGTTTATTTTTGAGAGAGAAAGAGCCCAAGGAGGGGAGAGGCAGAGAGAGGGAGACACAGAATCCAAAGCAGGCTCCAGGCTCTGAGCTGTCAGCCCAGAGCCCAATGCGGGGCTCGAACTCATGAGCCGTGAGGTCATGACCTGAGCTCAAGTTGGATGCTCCACCAACTGAGCCACCCAGGCGCCCCAGGAAAATGCGTGTTAAAACACAATGAGATATCTCACACCTATTATAATAGCTATTATCTCAATGACAAGAGATAATAAGTGCTGAAGAGGGTGTGGAGCAAAGGGAACTCACTGTTGGGGGGAGTGTAAATAGGTACAGACACGAAGGATAACAGTATGAAAGTTCTTTAAAAAATTAAAAATAAAGTACACCTGAAACTAATACAATACTGTATGTTAACTATACTGGAATTAAGATAAATTAAAAAATCAAATTAGAAAAAGTAAAAATAGAACTACCATATGATCCAGAAATTCCACTTCTGGGTTTATATATCAATTATAAATTGGAAATTAAAATCAAGATCTCAAAGACCTATCTGCACTCCCATGTTCATTTCCCCCTTATTCACAATAGACAAGATATTGGAAGGACATGATTGTTCATGTCCGGATGCCTAGTTGAAGATGTGACACACCCGTGCACATATATACATACAAATACACAATGGAATGCTCTTCAGCCATGAGGAAGAAGGGTACTCTGGCTTTTGCGACAACACGGCTGGAGCTAGGGGGTATCATGCTAAGTGAGAAAAGTCAGGGAAAGACAAATCGTGTGCGATCTCATATATGGAATCTAAACATATCTAACTCCCAGAGACAGAGTGAGCATGATGGTTGCAGGAGGTTGGGAAAATGGGGAGATGTTTGTCAAAGGGTACGAACTTCCACTTATAAGATGAATAATTTCTGGAGATCTAACGTACAGCATGGCGACTATAGTTAATAACACTGTACTATATATTTGAAAGTTGCTACGGGAGTAGGTTTTAAACCTACCATCACCCCATAAAGAGATGGTAGTTGTGCACAGTTATGGAGATGTAACTAACCTTACTGTAGTAATTATTTCACAATAAAACAATATCAAATCGTTACGTTATAGATCTTAAACTTACACAGTGTTATAGGTCAGTTATGTCTCAGTAAAGCTGGAAAACAATAAAATAAACTAATGGTATTTAAAAAAGAGTCAGGCACTGCATTAAGTTGACATGTCTCTTTAGTCTGCTTCAGTTAGTTGTTGGGGAGTGATGCTCATTATTGTTACTCCTGATTCCACCCCTGTTTTCCCAGACCCATGTCTTCTTACTGTCGTAGATTATATCGGTGCCCTACTGATCTTGTCACAAATTACCGTGCGCTCGCAAGCTTGAAAGAAAACAGATTTATTCCCTTATACAGTACTGGGAATCCTAAGTCTGAAATCGATTGCACTTGGCAAACGTCAAGGTGTTGACAGAGCTGTTTCTTTATGGAGGCTCCATTTCCTTGCCTTTTTCCAGCTTCTAGTGGCCTCTGTCCATTGGCTTGTGGCTGCTTCCTCCGTTGTCAAAGTGCATCACTCCAGATTCTGCTACTGTCATCATATCAACGCTACTGCTTCTGAGCCAAATATCCTGTGACTTCCTCTTATAAGGACACTCGTGATTACATGTAGTGCCCACCTTGACATTCCAGCATAATGTCCCCATGTTAAGATCTTTAATCACATCTGCAATGGCCCTTTTGCCATATAACATAACATAGGAGCTGGGGATTAGGGCATGGACGTGTTGTGAGAGGTATTATTCAGCCTACCACAGGGACAGTGGTAGATAACGGTTTCTGATTCACTGTATATACTTTGGCCTAGAGGGTGGTGTCATGGTCACACGGGGCATTGCAGATATGATTAAGGATCTTAAGATGGGGACATTATGCTTCAGTCACATCTCCAAGTCTTTCCTTTTTCCAGTTGTTCTGCCAAGTACTTAGTGAAGAATCTTAAACTCTAGCTTTGTGAATTTGTCTATTTCTCTTTTTAATTTTGTTGGGTTTTTTCCTCCATGTTTTTCCAAGCTCTGTTATTAGGCATATCGACATATAGAATTGTTACTTTATTTTTTTAATGTGTTATTTATTTTTGAGAGAGAGAGAGAGAGAGAGAGAGAGTGTGTGTGTGAGCAGGGGAGGGTAAGAGAGAGGGAGACACAGAATCTGAAGACAGGCTCCAGGCTCTGAGCTAGCTGTCAGCACAGAGCCCGACGCAGGGACTGTGAGGTCATGACCTGAGCTGAAGTCAGACGCTTAACTGACTGAGCCACCCAGGCTCCCCTATAATTGTTACTTTATACTTTAGAATAGTTAATACTTTATATTTGTTACATATATCATTGATGCACCGTTCCTTTTATCTTTATGGACTATTACAGGCTCTCAATAAGTATTTGTTGAGTTCATTTAAATAAGAAAATACAGCAAACTATTAAATTCAACATAAATACGAAGCAAGGTAATCTATCTTGATACTTTTGGAAGTAATGACACTAACCAGCACTCCAACGTTTGAAGAAGCTTTCAGAATACTTTCTCAATTCTTTAGACCCCTATTTTATTTTTTAAAATTATTTTTAAATGTTCATTTTTATTTTTGAGAGAGAGAGAGAGAGAGAGAGAGAGAGCATGAGCAGGGGAGGGGCAGAGAGAGAGAGGGGAACAGAGGATCCGAAGCGGGTTCTGCACTGACATCAGCGAGCCCTGTGTGGGGCTTGAACTCATGAACCATGAGCTCATGACCTGAGTTGATGTTGGACGCTCAACTGACAGCCACCCAGGTGTCCCTAGAGCCCTATTATACATGAACTTGCTACTTGGAACTAGTAACTCTGAAGAAAGTCACTATTATATTTGTAACATAAAGAATGGACCGTAGTAAATAAAATGTCCAGCAACTTCTGCGTTATTAGGACAAACACAAATCAACTATGTGGTTGATTTTGCCAGGTTCTTTCTCAGAGCTTCCTGGAGATTCCAGTAATTGTGGTCTGCAGTTTGGGAGGCCCCCACTAGAGGGCAGTCATATCCTCTGAAGTTCAGTTTTCTTTTTAATATGATATTCTTTGTAACTTTTTAAAGGTCTGGTTGCACAGATAGATAACAAATTAATATGCAGAAATAATTGAGTAGACCAAAACTTTTGAGTTCAGTATAGAACACCTAGGGACTTAGGCATCCTGAGGATATCCTACTTCCCATGCTTAGGCTAGAAACGTGATTTTTCGTTCATGGAACTTCCTGCCTCAGAAGAGACAAATCCAAGCTATCTTTCATTCATTACTGGCAAGATATGTCAAAACCAATCTTAGCTTTATAATCTTTGTTAAAATTCAGCTGCAGGATAAAGATTAACCTGCTCAGGCTCCTATCCATGTTATCTGAAGTGTCACGAACACAGCATCTCTTCATGCTATTCTAGGCAAAATGGTAGTAGAACTTATTTTGCCCTTTGGAGATGAACTATTCCACCAAAGAATCCATGCTCCCTTCTTAAATTCAAACTGAACTTCTCATACTGGTCAACTTGGAGTAAGCCCGTCACAGCCTCTCTCTCCCACTGATTACTACTAAAAAAAGTGTGGACTGAATACATAAAGCAGCTAGCTACCTGAGGGCTTTGGAAAGCATGAATCACAGGCTGTCGGGAGAGGGAAATCAAAATGTGAAGGACAAGCACCGTGGTGTGTTTTCTGTTTTTGTTTTGTTTTGTTTTGTTTTGTTTTTTGGTAGTTTGCCGGTTTCCTCTTGTATCTCCTGGCTTTGACCCAAGCATAAAAATCCACAGAGAGAAAACTCCTAGGGAAATCTCTTTGTGGCCAGAGGACGTAGAAAAAGGCTCCTGTGAGACCTGGGGAATGGAGTGGAATCTTCCTTCATTCCGTCCCTCCTTCCTTCCTTTTTCTGTTTTCTTTCTCTCTTTCTTCTGGCCATGATCAGCATGGGAGAAGAGTTTCTCTCCAAAGAGGCACCTTCGGGGATTCGAGGGGAGCTGTAGGGTTGTCCCCTGTGTTTGTGGTGGTCCTGACCTGACTCTGTGCATTTGTCAAAACTCATACACCAAAAAGGGAATCTCAGTCTATGCAGATTAAAAGATAACTAAAAACTTGAGCAGGCCCTAGATGGCTGGTGTGCTGTTTTGAGTACAGCAGATTTTAAATTTGGAAAGTCTTCTGTTCACATACTAATTCTGGGGCGCCTGGGTGGCTCAGTTGGTTAAGCATCTGCCTCTTGATTTTGGCTCAGGTGATGATCTCACGGTTTATGCGATCCAGCCCCGCGTTGGGCTCTGTGCTGGCAGCACGTAGCCTGCTTGGGATTCTCTCTCTTCTCTCTCTGCCCATCCTCAGCTCGTGCTTGTTCTCTGTCTCTCTCTCTCTCTCTCTCAAAATAAATAAACATTAAAAATTTTTTAAAAATACTAATTCTGCCACTCTCCAGTTTGTGATCTTTCCTGTACCTGATTATATGAGAATATGTATATAAATACATTATGGAAAGGGAAGTAAATAGAAAATACATATTCATATGTAAAATAGTTGTTAGCAGCCCTGGCCACTCTTCCCTTCGTACTGAATAGAAGATTGTGAAGTCACAAATTTTTTCCTCAACCATGACTTTCTCAGTCAGACCTGGCCGAACCTGCTCACTTCCATCTCTGCCGCTTATCCGGTGCTGACAGAATATGGTTCTCAGACCCTCTTTAGCCTACTAGACAAAGGGCTAATGGATTAAGAACCTGATAAACTCTTGTTCCTTCTTTATCCCACAGTGGCTTTTTAATTTTTTTTACATTTATTTTTTAAATGTTTATTTATTTTTCAGAGAGAGAGAGAGAGAGAGAGAGAGAAAGAGAGAGAAAGAGAGAGAGAGAGAGAAACCACAAGCAGGGGAGAGGCAGAGAGAGAGAGGGAGAGACAGAACCCAAAGCAGGCTCCAGGCTCCGACTTGTCAGCACAGAGCCCTACGTGGGGCTCGAACCCACAAACCGTGAGATCATGACCTGAGCCAAAGTCGGACGCCCAACGGACTGAACCACCCAGGTGCCTCATCCCACAGTGGCTTTTTAAAGTTGAATTTGTAAATGAAAACCCCCCTTTACAAAGCTAAGTACGTTTAATATTAATACGTGGCTTATATATGTCAGTTTGTGTCAGCAATGGAAGATCAAATAAAGCTGCACTGACAATATAAAACAACAGAGCACTTGGGCACCCTGACAACTATAATAATAATTAATATGATATGATATAATATAAATAATATATTAGAGCAAACCAAACATTGAAGTGATACCTTCCCCACCCACATAGGCGGTTCAAGTTAGAAGCGATTTTAGTTGATACTGTCTCAGTGTTCCAACAATCCTGAAGAGGTTTCGCTTATGTTGATTGTTTTACATTTGTTTTCATTTGCTTTCCAGTGAGAAGTATAACCTTTCATGAGGCAAAAGCCTGGAAAACTTTGGGGGAAAATTATAGGGAATTGACAACCAAGTTTTTGCTGTGTCAGTGTAATTAACTGAGAAATACTTAGGGTTTTGATGCACTGACTTATTCAAACATTTGTGACAGTTCTGTACTGAAGAAAAACAAATTACATAAAGATTGTAAAATTCAAATTGTTTTGGGGTCCAGACCCAGGACAACCTCTAGTTATAACTTCTTCCTAAACTGCCCGCTAGACTGGACCACAAATGAGAATACTTTGTGCAATAGTATCTTTTCCTCGAATCCAGACTCCTCCCCTCTTTGTGAATAATTTTTATCCTGGAACTTCCACCGCAAAAGAGAGAGAAATACTGTGTTGTTCTGATCCAAGATCATGTCCATTAACCTTCTCTAATTCCATGATTATAGAATGATGTATTTTCTATGAAATGACATGTTCTTTAAGGAATGTACTTGTGGGCAAGGCAAGAGGCCAGAGGGGAAAGACAGCCCAGTTTATATACTCTGTAAGACGGTGAACTCACATTTGGTTCGTTCTGCCCGGGAAAATATTCTGTTGCTGGCACTTGATGTAATTCATCGTGCCGAAACTGTCTTCCAAAAGTTAGAGAGCAAATTGAAGGGAATCCCTTCTGACTTGAATACACTCATGATGAGAATATTTCCTGCAAGGCCGGGCCCTACATAAATATGATGGTGAGATGGGACAGAAACTGCTCAGCCATGGTGATTAGTGACACCAGTGAAGCTGCCTATGCCGTGAGGCATGTGGGTGGCCACCCTTAAGTTAGGACGTGCAGTCCTAGACGATTCAAGTTTAGGAGGGACCGACGAGGCCATTTCTTATTCGGTCTCCCTTCTAATTCAGAAATCCCTTTTCAAGGTTGTTGACACAGTGGTATCCAGTCTTTGCTTCACGAACCCTTTCAGTGATAAGAGAGCTCACTGACTTCATTCTCTGTGAGGCACTAGACACCCCATAATAATATTGGAATACCATCCCTACTAACCAGTCTTACAAAGACAGAACTCAATCCCCAAAGCTAAAGCCGGCGAGAATGCTAATGAGCATCATTGATACAAATAGTACGTTGAAAGATTAATGTTTATATGAATTTGGGAACAATGGAAGAACTTTTTATAAATTAATATGGTATCATTAAAGGTAATAAATGATGTCTGGATTTTTAATGTATTATTTACGTCTTACAAGCATTTTGACCACCAAATGATTCTGAAGAGGTATGCCTTGGTTTTGCAAATCCTTCCATTTGTGTTTCCAAGATTACTTCGTTGATTATTTATAACCAGTGTTTAATGAGTTCTGCTATGTGCTCCAGACTATGGGAGATAGAGAATACTGTTTGAACATTTATCATTGGTTATTCAGGAGCCATATTTTAAAGGATTAATCTAACTCCAAATAGATCTCCACTCAAAGGTAGATCACATTCACATTTACAAATCTGATTATACGCATATATTTTAACGAACGTAACTTGAACCAGGTGTATGTAAAATGACCCGTCTCATACTGTGATATAAGCAAAATAAAATTTCTGAAATATTGGAAAACAATAGTGTCTTGCATGATATTTTTATATCCAGAATATCGTGACACACATCACAAATTAAGAAGAGTTATTTGAAAACTATAAGTGACTATCTCAGTAGGACCAGAGGACATATAGATGTTTTGGGTACTCCAAGGTGAAAGTGTTGTGTAAGTGACCAAGTCACTCTCTTGCCTGTTGAAAAGGGCAAGTTATACAAGATGAAAAAGTTCTAGAAGTCTGTTCTCCAACATGGTGATTATAGTTAACAATACTGTACAATTAAAATTTCGTTAAGGGAGTAGAGTTCCTGTTATTCTTTTTAACCAAAAATAAAACAAACCAAAACCTGTGCTTCCTAATGGTGGGGATAAGACACTGAAGAAATGACTTGTAATATCAAATGAATGATATATTCAATATGCATGGAAGTAAAATCAATATTAGATAGATTGTTAAAATGTTAATTTTATTTATTTATTTTATTTGTCTATTTTATAGATAAGGAAGAGGAAATAGGGAAGGCACTGGAACTTTTTAAACATCTTACCATCTTTATTTTTTTTCACCCTATACTAGATCTTGTGGTGCCAGGACCTAGATTACATTTTATGAGTTCCAAAGTAGGGATTAGTTACTAAACCTCACACAATTACAGTATCTCTAAATATTATCATCTGAATTCCTGAAGGAATGATGGTATGAGCTGTTATTATCTCT
>CM053579.1:7577308-7620159 GCA_028646485.1 Cryptoprocta ferox | reverse complement strand
TACCTAGTGGGCAACACAGTCCTATAAGTTTGTATATATCCAGCACTACTCCATAGGACTGGGAATGGGTAAAGGGGCAACACTGGCCAGCTGTAGAAGTTGCTCCTTTAGGTGAACCTGATAATCCTACCCCAGGAGGGAGATCTAGTTGAAAATGAATGATAAATAGAAATAGGAGGAAATGATTATTGAGGGAAAGGCAATTTAGAGGCAAGAAAAAAAATTTTTTAAGTTTATTTAATTATTTTGAGACAGAGAGAGAGAGAGAGAGAGAGAGAGGCAGAGAGAGAGGGAGAGAAAGAGAGAGAATCCCAAGCAGGCTCTACATCATCAGTGCACTACCTAATGTGGGTCGATCTCAGGAACCGTGAGATGATGACCTGAGCCGAAACCAAGAGTTGGACTCTTTTTTTTTTTTAATTTTTAAGTGTTTATTCATTTTTGAGAGAGAGAGACAGAGAGACAGAGTGTGAGTGGGGGAGAGGCAGAGAGACAGGGAGACACAGATTCAGAAGCAGGCTCCAGGTGCCGAGCAGTCAGCACAGAGCCTGACGCAGGGCTCGAACCCATGAACCGTGAGATCCTGGCCTGAGCTGAAGTCAGATCCTTAACCGACTGAGACACCCAGGTGCCCCAAGAAGCGAGAAAAGTTTTAAGTGGTAAATTAGAATTTTCATAATATTAATTCCTATTGATGCAAACTTACTGGCTGAAAATAACACAAATTTATTGCCGTACAGTTAAGGAGGTCAGAAATTTAACATGAGGGGCACGTGGGTGGCTTAGTCGGTTAAGTGTCCGACTCAGTTTTGGGTCAGGGCATGATCTCACAGTTTGTGAGTTTGAGCCCCACGTTGGGCTCTGCTTTGTCAGCGAGGAACCTGCTTCGGATTCTCTCTCTCTGCCCGTCCCCTGCCCAGGCTCGCTTTCTCTCTCTCTCTCTCTCAAAATAAATAAACTTTAAAAACAGAAAAGGAATTTAAAATGAGTCAACAGGGCTATGTTCCTCCTGGAGGTTTGAGGGGAGAATCCATTTCCTTGCCTTTCCCACCTGCTAGAGGCTTCCCACATTCCTTGACTCATGGCCCTTTCCTCTATATTCAAAGACCTCAAGATAGTATCTTTAATTCTCTTTCCCTCTCCCTCTCTCTCTCAACCATTTCCTCTTCCTCTTTATCTCTCTTTCCCTCTCCTTTCCTCCCTCCCTCTCTCCCCCCAGCCCATACACACACCCACTCCAGAGACTCCAGTCTCCCTCTTAACAGGACCCTACCGATTACATTGGGCCTGCCCGGATAATCTGGGTTAATTTCCCCACTTTGGATGATGAACCTTAATCCCATGTGCAGAGTCACTTTTACCGTGTACATTAACATATTCACAAGTTGTGAGGATTAGGACATAGACCTCTTTGAGGCTATTATTCTACCATATGCCCCATCGGCCCAAATATGGGTACGTGACCTAGGTGACCTAAACATACTAGTTGAGTATTTAAAAAAAAAAAACAAAAAAACAGGGGCGCCTGGGTAGCTCAGTCGGTTAAGTGACTGACTTCAGCTCAGGTCATGATCTTGTGGTTCGTGGGTTTGAGCCCCACATCGTCGGGCTCTATGCTTGCTGACAGCTTGGAGCCTGGAGCCTGCTTCGGATTCTCTGTCTCCCTCTTTCTCTGCCACTCTCCCGCTCATGCTTTCTCTCTCTCTCTCTCTCTCAAAAATAAATAAAAATATTAAAAAAAAAAAAAGCAATCCACCAGGGCACCTGGGTATCTCAGTTGGTTAGGCTTCCAACTCTTGATCTCAGCTCAGGTCTTGATCTCAAGGTCGTGAGTTCAAGCCCCACGTTGGGCTCCATGCTGGGCATGAAGACTACTTAAAAAACAAAAAACAAAAAATAGTCCACCAAAGTAAAGAAAGTTACAAGATGTTTTATAGGTTTCTTACAGGTCAAACTTTTTTAAGAAATAAAATGGCATGAGAATAAGTAAGTAAATTAGTGATGATTATATCCTTAAGTGTGGATAAGAATAGTCCTCCTAGAAAAGTTTAAATCAGAAATTCCAATAGAATGTTAGAAGGTCATTCTGTCATTGATTTACCGATGAAAAACACAATTTTCACAAGCTTATTTAAACAGTTGTTTGAATTGTGTCCCTCACATCACTCATTTTCTACGCTCTTTGCCCCCAGTTAGTACAACACTGAGAAATACTTGAAGAGTAATCATTTGCTTCAGTACATATAGATTTAAAATATAAAGATTGTACCTTCTATTAGGTAGTGTAGTCCTTGAATAATAAATATATTCCTTGTCAGTGTTCCTTTCTAACGATGCAAATGGTACACTTTTGATGTTTAACTGGTCTTGTATGCCTTATTTGTACACCATATGGTTTTCGTAGATAACTGGAGTCTAATTGGTTTGAATCAAGCACCGACACAAATATGCAAATATAGTCAGAATAGAAAATATTTCTACCATAGTTCCCTTCTGCACTATTGATTGAAATATGAATGCTTCAAAATAGTTCTGTAGAGTCAGTCTATGTGAATAGTTTGTAATTACATCCATTCTCAATTGTCCGCATTCTGAAGTATGACGCTAACAAGGGAACATGACTGACCAAGTGCATTTATTTAACACAAAACCGACTCTAGAAGAGCATTATGCTTGTGATTATTTGTATTTGGTTAGCAAAAAAAAAAAAAAAAGTCAGCATGTTTCTCAGTAAAGTTGCTGTTAAGGATATACTGTTGTATGACAAAATTCTATGCTATTAGGCTAATGTTAGATTACATTCTTGGTAAAGTTGTTATGTTTTTAAAGGAATCCTTATTGTAGAAACATTTTTTTTCCTTTAGACAGCTTTTTTTTTTTTTAACAGAAAGCCAAGTGGAATTGCTTTAATTAAGGTCTCTAGCTGGTTCTATCTCTGTGCATCCTTTTTTTCCCTCCTCTGACCTTCCACAATCTGTTCACATTAGATATTAGGTGGACCATGTCATCGGTGAGCATATTTTCATTTGAAGGACTGCCAGCATAGCTTTCTGCTGTTCCTTTTCATTTGCTCGAAAGTATTGATGGAGCGGTACTGTACTCCACATAGGGTTTGGTTCCTGTACAGGCACCAAAGACTTGCAATAGAAGCTGAGTCACTCTTGATCGTTCTTTGCTTTACATCTTGCCATTTTCCTTCCCATTGTGGACCGTTTCTATCCTGCTTATTAATATATTGTTTGATATTAATCCCAACGTCTATTTTTCCCATGAATGTGAGTTCTTGTGAAACTCAGTGAGACCGCAAGTGTCAAGTACGTTTTCTACTTCATGTACCTCCCCATAGCGAAGAACACAAGAGTTTATGTACAATAGGAACTCAACAAATGCTCGTGCCTGGCGGCCCACGTATATTCATGTATTGTGACGTAATGCATTCTATCAGCCAATTTCCCCCAGTACATTCTTAAGTCTCTGAGTGGAACTGATCCAGTTTGTGGGGAGAGGAGGATAATTTGCTTAGGTCATTGAGATGCTGTTGAAGAACATCTTTTTATAGTTAATTTTATTGATACCTCAATAATAGTTTGCAATTATTAGATGGTCTCCACAATTTCAAAATGATTAATAAAACATACAAAGTCTTGGGCTGATTTTCCCCTTTAGGTTGACCAGCTTTTATATTCTGGTCATATAGAAGCTAACTTTAAAGTAGATGCTGGGGGCACCTGGGTGGCTTAGTCGGTTAAGCGTCCGACTTTGGCTCAGGTCACGATCTCACGGTTTGTGGGTTCGAGCCCCTCATCGGGTTCTGTGCTGACTGCTCAGAGCCTGGAGCCTGTTTCAGATTCTGTGTCTCCCTCTCTCTCTCTGACCCTCCCCCACTCGTGCTCTCTCTCTCTCTCTGTCTCAAAAATAAATAAACTATAAAAAAATTTTTTTTAAGTAGCTGCTGATGTCTTTAGGATAAACCTATGTCAAAGGAGATTCTCAGTGGATCTGTGCCTCATTTTAAATTGATCCCGCAATGAAGCACAAAGATAAGCAGAGACTAAAAACAATTCAATAAAGTATATCACTTTAGGTTAATCACTCACCATTTATTAATGATCTAGGAGTAATAATGGTAACATGACCTTGATGTTATTACTTGGCTAAGTATGGCTATACATCACCTCTCAATCTAGAGGACAGAAAGTATGGCCACTATTAAATTCTGGGTGGTTTTACCCTTGGAGGAAAGTAAACTATTCTTCCTTTAAACAGTGATTCATCAGTCATGTTTTTTTTGTCAACAATGAATCACTTCTTAATTCCTCCTTTTTATGCAGGCATTATTTCACTAAAGGAGGTGATTCTTTCAATGATAAGCATTCAATGTTCAAGATAAAATAATAAGAATATTGGAAAAAGTTCTATAAGAATGAGATTTCTTTTTACACGTGGAAAATTGTTACTGTAATCATTTGACTTTTTCTACAACATTTGTTCTTTTCATTGACGTGAGCCTTACCAACCTCACACATCTCCACGAATTACACACAAATGGAACCATATGCATGTACATTTCAGCATGTCTGGCAGATTTGCTGTATTTGAACCGATTGAGAATCAGACCACCAAAAGCTGAATTAATGCTATTTGACATAGAAACCAGATGGAAGGATGGGCAAGGGTTGTGTGTAATGACCCTGGTATATAGGGGACAAATTCATCTTTTGCCAAGATGCACTTTCAGTTCTCACTAGGGAATCTTACTCACTTCTGTACCCTCTTGTGCCATCTGAGCCCTGTCCATCTGTGACTCACCTTCAGGCCAAGAATCCCTTGTTTTAAATCCGTGAATAATACCCCAATCATACCATATAGATTCTTGTTTCTCTAGCGCATTTTCTTATGCTAAGTCTGTCCTTTGGCAATAAACTCCTTTGTACCATCTCGAATCAGGAAAGAATAAGGAATCCACCTATCTATCTTCTGACCAAGAAGAACCATTGCTATCATGGCAGATCATATTTAGCATTAAATGTCTTGCAGTGACACAAGGAGGTGTATCACGCATGATACCTGCTTGCTCACAAACATGGCCCATCAAGACATCCATATGGACCATGGCTAATTGGCATAAATCCTAAACTGTTATGTGTAGCCAACTGAAAGGGAAAATAATAGATAGGGAAAATGATTGTAAAAGCCAAAAACTTTGTTAATATATACTACTTGTGTTTTTAGATCAAATATAACTCTGTGTGAGACATGAGGTTTGACTTAGAATCCAGTAAATAAATATTTACTTATAGAAAGTTTCTATCCTTACAACTGACTGGATTGATGTATGTGAGACTGATTATTACTATTTTATAGTGGTGTGCTATATCGGTTCATTAGAAAGCACTGGTCAGGGGCACCTGGGTGGCTCAGTCAGTTAAGGATTCGACTCTTGATTCTGGCTCTGGTCATGATCTCACGGTTCGTGGGATCGAGACCTGCATCGGGCTCCGTGCTGACAGCACGTGGCCTGCTTGGGATTTTCTCTCTCCGTCTCTCTCTGACCCTCCCCTGTTCAGGCTCTCTCTGTCTGTGTCTCAAAATAAATGCATAAACGTTAGAAAGCACTGGTCAAATTCTGGGTAGGGAGATGTCTTCCTCGTGTGTCACACTAGTGAGCTTTGTTCTTTGTGCATCCCTTCTGAAGCCTTGTTATCAAAGAAGACAGGTTTCCCACATGATGAAGAGATGTTCTTTATTCAGTAGCATACAGATAGCTGTAACACTCGGCTAGAATCATAGCTAGTAAAATACTATTAGAGTTCTTGAAATCAAATTCACTAGGTATGCTCAAGTCATTGCTTTAAGATTAGATCACATTTCTTTTTTTTAATTTTTTTAAATGTTTTATTTATTTTTGAGAGAGAGAGAGGGAGGGAGAGAGAGGGAGGGAGAGAGAGAGAGCAGGGGAGGGGTTAGAGAGAGAGGGAGACACAGAATCCGAAGACAGGCTCCAGGCTCATGATCTAGCTGTCAGCACAGAGCCTGACACGGGGCTCGAACCCACGAACTGCGAGATCATGACCTAAGCCTAAGCCGGACGCTCAACCGACTGAGCCACCCAGGTGCCCCAGATTAGATCACATTTCAAGTGTGCTGTGGTTAACAGGTAAGATGGTACCTATCTGATGCCAAAATCGCTCAGTTAGTAATTAACAAGCCAACAAACAGAGCAGTCAAGTCAGTAGTTGAACGTCATAAGTACTAGACAAATTTATTTAATTAATTTTTTACTTCTAAGTAGGCATTGCACCTTCAACTAGACATTTTGTTGGCAATCATTATTTGCTGGTATTTTCCCAATTACTACTTACAGATGTAAAGAAACTTGATTCTTTCTCTATGTATAAACTCAGTATCTTGTTTCATTGATAAGACACTGCCAGTAATTCTTCCTTGTTCTGAGGTTACTGTAATAATACTTGCCATGGACTTGATAATGTCACGTTATGTTGTTTAGGTCCTTACTATAAATATTTTTGACCACAAATACCAAAAATAGAAAATTATTTTAAAAAAACTTTTTTTTAATGTTTATTTATTTTCGAGAGAGAGACAGAGCGTGAGCAGGGGAGGGGCAGAGAGAAAGGGAGACACAGAATCTGAAGCAGGCTCCGGGCTCTGAGCTGTCAGCACAGAGTCCGGCGCAGGGCTCGAACCACGAACTGCGAGATCGTGACCTGAGCCAAAGATGGACGCTTTAATGGGGGTTAGTAACCCGTACCCCTCTATTATTAGATCAGAACTGTTGTATGTACTTAAAACGAACTTTAAACAAAAGACTTCGACAGTGAAGAGGGGAGCACGATTATTCTGACCGCAGGGGCTGGCACGGACTTGACAGAAACAGACACATTTGAATGGAACCTTGAAACCTGAGTTGCTTCATCCATAGTAAGGAACGAATGGCTGAGGAAATGGTATTAACTATATTTCCTTCTTTTCTGTATTCTTGATGCTGGGGCATCTGGGGCCTTCCTGACCACTGGAGAGGGGCTGCCCCTTCTAGCATTTGCACATTCCTACAGACAGCAAACAGCTCACCCCTTCTGTGCAAACCAACCAGTCCCAGGCCCATACTCCCCAACTACCTCCTTTATCTACTTACACAAGAAGCCGCTGTTCATCTGCCCCGCCCCCTCCAGGGCCAGGTACCAAGACAAGCAGGGACAACCTCCCTAGACCCCGGAGCCCACTAAAATTATTCAGACCAGCCAATTCTAAACTTTTGTACCCTGCTTTGCTTTGCCTTTTCCCATAGAAACAACAACAAAGGTTCTTGTCTATGTTTTCCCCACTCCCTCTGATTCCTGATTGACGCTGACGCTTCCCCATACGGCACTACATGGTATATATACCATACCCCCTGTTTCTAGGGAACCATAAGTAAACTCTTCCTTCATGACAGCCATTTCCATGTCTGTGTGTTTTCTTATACCTCATTGAAGCCAATCTCAGGGACAGTTTTTCTTTTTTAAATTTAAATTCAAGTTCGCTAACATGCAGTATTGTCTTGGCTTCAGGAGTAGATCCCAGTGATTCATCTCTTACATATGGCACCCCGTGCTCATCCTGAAAAGTGCCCTCCTTTTTAAAAAATGTTTATTTTTAAGAGAAAGAGAGACAGAGTGCGAGGTGGGTAGGGGCAGAGAGAGAGAGGAGGCACAGAATCTGAAGCAGGCTCCGGGCTCTGAGCTGTCAGCACAGAGCCTGATGCGGGGACTGAGCTCATGAACTGCGAGATCA
Organism: Cryptoprocta ferox; assembly: GCA_028646485.1. NCBI lineage: Eukaryota > Metazoa > Chordata > Mammalia > Carnivora > Eupleridae > Cryptoprocta > Cryptoprocta ferox. The sequence continues at coordinate 7,612,365 of CM053579.1, read as the reverse complement.
TGACCTGCGAGATCATGACCTGACTGAGCCACCCAAGTGCCCTTCTGAAAAGTGCCCTTCTTAATGCCCATCACCCATTTAACCCACCCCCCCCCCCGACCTCTCCTCCGGCAACCCTCATTTAGTTCTCTGTATGTAAGAGTCTCTTATGATTTGCCTCCCTCTCTGTTTTTATCTTATTTTTCCTACCCTTTCCCTATGTTCATCTGTTGTGTTTCTCAAATTCTACATATGAGTGAAATCATGTGTGTCTTTCTCTGACTGACTTATTTTGCTTAGCATACTACACTCTAGTTCCAACAGCAATAACTTAAGCAAAAGCAAAGAGACGTGACTTTGCATGGTACGTTCGTGAATGTCTGGAAGCTGGAACTGTGGCTGGCAGGGTAAGGAGCAAGTGATCAATTTGGTTGAAAGCAATTAAGAAAGACTTTAACTGACAAAATAGTGCATAAGACAGTGATTTACCAAAATGTAGTTTTACTATCTGGTACATGGAAGGGAAAAAGAGCAAATAGGGTGAGGCTATACTGTGAGGATTAAATGAGCGTAGGAAAATACCATCATGTAATACATAAATCATTGTCGAATCTGGATAAGGACCTTGGTGTTTATTCTCCTCTCTATCTTATCCTTTCCAATGATGTCAGAGAGACCATTCTAAAGTAGAAAACTTGATTTTATGGTTCCTCTGAGGAAGATTTCTGATGGCTATTAATTATGTATAGATTTCTGAACATCACCGTACCCTTCCCAATACCTTTCTTAAACTACATCTGTATCAGCCAACTTGGAGCTCGTATTTTCTTGGAAGGACTTCTCTTTGATTGCATCGCCCACTCCTTTTCCTCTTGCTCATTTTGTTCCAGCAACACAGGCTTCTGGGCCCTTCCACTAAGATTCGAGGCCCTGTGTGGCACACTAACAGACACGCTTTTGCCTCAGGTCTTTACAGTCTCTGCTCTTTTCTTTGTCTGGAATCTACTTCAAATAATTCAACAGAACATTGCCAAGTTGGGATTTGAATCCGGTTTTGTCTTGTCAGTCTGCGAGGCATTATTTGTTACTACCCTGTACCACCACGAGGACTTATAGTCCCCTGTGTAGTCTCTGTACTTTCTCACTCTCATTACCTCTGCTCATTGCGTTTGTACTTGAATTGACCCTTTCCCATGACCCTCTGCCTAAATCTTCTCTCAGTTAACAGTAACTCCATAATTCCCACTGACTGATCCGTTTCTCTCATACTCTTCAGCAAATTGTGGGAAATTTCAAAATACATCCAGAATCCAACCACTTCTCACTCCTTCCACCAATACCATCCTGGGTGGAACCACCATCTTCTCTCACCTGAATTGTCTTAGTAAGCCTCTGAACTTGACTTCCTGTTTCCACTTTTGCTTCTCCGTAGTCTTTTTTCTATAGCTATCCTCATATTAAAATATAAGCCAAGAAACATGAGCCAAATTATGTCACTTCTATGATCAGTATCTTCCAATGGCTTGATATCTAACCCAAATCTATATTCACTGTTCTCAACCCTCACTCCCCATTCTCTCGACAACCACTTCACCTTTCTCACCAACAACCCTAATGATCTTAACATTTCTAAAAGCACTGATCATTTCTCCAGCTTCATCCTACTTGGCCCATCACCAACGTTTGACTCATTTTATCACTCCTCTTTTGATCTACTATCTTCGCTTGCATCCAGTATGCCACACACTTGGTCTTCTTCTTATATAACTGGGTGCTGGCTAATGATAAATGATGCTCTTTCATAGTCTCCCATGTTGGATTTTCCACTTGTCTTTAGACCTTTAATGTAACAGTACCTCTGCGCTCAGTCTTCTGTCTTCAATAATCACTCATTCGTTTGTTGATCTCTTCCAGTCTCATGGATCTAAATACTATCTTTATGTTTATGATCATAAAATTCACTTTTCCAATCCAGACCATTCTCAAAAACTCCAGACTCATATACTCAACTACCTACTCAACATATTTACTCAGATGTCTCATAGGAAGCTTGAACTTAACATGTCTCAGTACCAAAATCTTGATTTCCATCCCTTGAACCTACCATTCCCATAGTCTTTCGTATCTCAACAAATGACAGCTCCATTCTTCCAGTATCTCAGGATACATAGATAGGGGTCATTCTTCACCCTCTTTCCCTCTCCTACACCGTATCATGAGTAATTCTTGCAGAAATATATCCAGAATGCTACCTACCGCTTGTCACTACTTCCACTCCTATAGCTTGGTTTCAAACAGTCATCATCTTTTACCTGCATCATTGCCATAGTCTCCTAATTGGTTTCATAAACTCCCCTCGCCTCCTTCTGTCTGTTATCAATATAACACTCGAGTGATTCTGTGAAGATATAGGTCAGAACATATAATTACCCTACTCAAACCCTTATAATGACTTCTGATCTCATTCAGAGTATAGTACAAATCCATACACTTCCCTCAAGGCCCAGCCAGATTCTCCCCCTATTTTCTCACTGACTTGAACTCTTACGATACCCCTCACTCACTTTGCTCAACATGCTATAATCTTGCCTCAGTTTTTGCCCTTACTGTTTCTTCTGTCTGAGATGATCTTCCCTTAAACATGTCCATGGCTTAATCCCTCACTTCTTTCAAATCTTTTCTCACATTTCACCTTTCCAGTGAGGATATCCCTGGCTAACCTAATTAAAATGTGCTCACTCATTCATATCCTCACTCATTCATATCTCTGTTTCCATTTTTTCCTTCTGATCATTTATCATTATTTAGTGTACTATATATTTTATTTATTTATATCCTTTCTATCATTAGTATACTATATATTTTATTTATTTATACCCTTCATTTTCTATATCTTCCACTACAACGTAAGCTTCACAAATACATAGATTCTTATATGTGTTATTTACAACTTTCTCCCTAGCACTTAGAATTTTGACTGATGTACAAAAGAATAGGAACATACTAGTCCAAGCTATTTTTGGCATTCTTTGTACATATAAATAAGACAGGAAATTTTTATTTTTTTAATTAAAAAAATATTTATTTATTGGGGTGCCTGGGTGGCTCAGTCAGTTGAGCATCTGACTTCAGCTCAGGTCATGATGTCACACTGTGAGTTCAAGCCCCATGTCAGGCTCAGTGCTAACAGCTTAGACCCTGGAGCCTGCTTCATATCCTGTATCTCCCTCTCTCTCTGCCCCTCCCCTGCTCATGCTCTGTCTCTCTCTCTCTCTCTCTCTCCTAAAAATAAACAAACATTAAAAAAATAAAAATTTAAAAATATTTATTTATTTTTGGGAGAGCACGAGTGGGAGAGGGGCAGAGAGATGGGGGACAGAGGATCTGAAGCAGGCTCTGCACTGACAGGCTGACAGCAGCGAGCCCGATGTGGGGCTTGAACTCACGAACCATGAGATCATGACCTGAGTTGAAGTGGACGCTCAACCGACTAAGTCACCCAGGTGCCTCGAGACAGGAACATTTTAAATAGAAACTTTAAATGACTCATCATTTTATTTTACTGTATACGTTACCTTAAACAACAAAGAAGTAAATCTAACCAGATAACCTGCCTGATAATGCTGCTATCCTTACTTCTTACCTATAGCACTATTCATTTATGTATCTAGAGATATATTCCGCAAAGTAACACAAAAGAGGAAAAAGTGTATAGCCTTAACTCGTCAATTAGAAACAGTCACAAGTAGCAAACACAGCTTTTTCGACATGTAAACAACATGTCTGGGGATGGTGGTGGGGGTAGGTAAAAGAATGGAGTCTAGCGGGATCTTTTACTGGACTAGACTTACTGACAAAACTATGGTAAATGGAAAACCATGGAGAATCGGTGCTTTAATTCAATGTCTGATTGTGCTTTGGCAAAGGGAAATGGTGATCAGAAAAACTTAGATTCTTACTATAAAAACAACTTTAATGACTTTATAGTTTTAGAGAAATCAAATTACTCAATAGAGAGGCCATCGAGTATAATTCACATATTTATTCATTTGCTGTCTTACTGTAGACTGTTATCTGTACTATTCAAGTGATTCTCCTAGGGTAGGAGTTGTTAAAATGCAGGGCTCTGCATGAAATGCATTAGCAACATAAAAGAATGGCCCCATTGAATATCTTCGTTAATAGTAAAATGAACTTTCTCTACAAACAAGAGGAGATGTCTGATAATGTCCGAATCAAATGAATCTCTTAGTGGTGGGGGTTCAGTGTGGAAGAAAAGTTTATTCTGTTGACATGGTGACATGAGTTTTTATGGTCAGATGCCACGAATTTTGTCAAATTCCAGTGTTTGCTCCTCTTTTCTATACCGTGCAGAGAGAAAACACAGAACTGCTAATCAACAAACCATCTACTCTCTTAAATTGTTCTATACGGTCACCCTTTCAGGAATAGTAACCCTGAAAAAACAATGCAGTATAACTTGAAAGTCTTCAGGCTTAACGGCAATTTTTTGTATTTTTTTTATGAGTCCGGTTTCAATTAGGCACATTAGGCAAATAGGTTCCAGATTCTGAGCTCTTCAAGAACAATCCATAAAGCCAATCCGTATACAAGCCCAGGAAGGTCAGAATAAAAAACTCCTTCTTGATTCTGAGGTTTGTAGTATATGATTCCAAATGTAGTGAACTACTTAGAGTAGAAACACTCCCTTTTCATTCACACAGAAAAACATTAGAAACAAAATGAGCTTGAAATTGAAGTGAGGATTTCCCAAATGAAAATGATCCAGGCACCTAGTTGAGTTTAATCCCTCTGTGGTCCCAGAGTTCACCAGAGATTTCTAGAACTCTATGCTATGCATTCAGGTTTTTAAAATAGCTCTAAAGTGTTTGTTTTGTCTCATTATTTTAACCTACCTACTTCCAAGGAGTATCAGAGGGGAGATATTCAATTTTAAAAATACACATAGACAACAGATCACTTAGGCTAAACATCAGATGAGAGTTTAGAGATTATAGCGAGAAAGAGGAGAGACCATTGTCTGGGATCAATGAGGCAAATGATCTGGAGATGTCATTATTACCAAAGTGAAAATTTAATCTTACTTCCCAACGGGAAAAGTAACAACTTCAACAACAAAGGTTAGAAACAGAAAAAAAAAAAGACCACATCATTGTGTACCATAGAGTTCTCATTGTCCGATAAACTAGTTTTTTCACAAGGCAAGCATTTTCCTTATTATAAAATCTAGAAAAGTTTTATAGGATTGCTCATTATTTAAAAAAAAAAAAAAAAGTGGGGCGCCTGGGTGGCTCAGTCCATTAAGCGTCTGACTTCGGCTCAGGTCATGATCTCACAGCTCATGAGTTCGAGCCCCGCATCGGACTCACTGCTGTCAGCCCAGAGCCTGCTTTGGATACTCTGTCCCCGCCCCCACCACCGCCCCCACCGCTGCTTGTGCTCTCTCTCTCTCTTTCCCAAAAATAAATAAATCTTATGAAGCATAGGACTGTGGATAATTGTCTTAGCTGGGACTATGAAGATGCAATATTTCACAAGTCATTTCTTTAATTTACTCGTCATAAAAGCACAGGCCATAGTGGAGTCGCGGCTGTCCAGACTCAGCCTGGCCTGGGCAGGGAATCATCCTCTGCTGTTGCTCTTGCCAGTGACTTCTTATTGAGCCCAAGGGTTTGCTGTCACCCCCTCTGCCCCTTCTTGGAGCAGGTTTCCCTGAAAGCAGATAAAGGAGGGAAAAATTAGGAATCTTTTCAACCACTTTTTTTCTCCAGACTTGTGCCATATACTATGTAGATTGCAAAGCAACAGGCTACACATGATGTCATTCTCTGAGTCCGTTTACTTGAACATTTGGGGAGGGGGGCGTTTGAAAGCAGTTTCATGGGTAATTTAAAATGTATTTTAGGTTTCAAAAGGTGTAGCTTTTTGCGGAATAAAAAATGCACGTGATCGTGATGTGCGCCAGGTGATGTATGGAGCTGTTGAATCACTGTATTGGGCACCTAAACTAATATGACCCTGTATGTTAACTGGAATTAAAATGAAAACGTAAACTAAGAAAAAAATGCACATGAATGTTAAAATAGAAGACATAAAGGAAACCTCTTACTTTATTGTGGCCTTCTTTAGACTCTTTCTCCCAGACCCCTCTGTGCTTCAAGTTTCCTCTCATTTGTCCTAGAGACATTCATTGGACACAAATAAAAAACCGTTTTTTACATTATTTATAAAATATAAATGATTTCATCTCTCCATAGAAGTCCAATCAAAGCTTTATTTGATTAATACCTAGAAATGTAAATGAGATTCCAGCAATGTATAAGATGTAAGCATTGTAATAGGCCTATTAGTTGTTTAGTTGTTGTAGTAGTGTTTATTTTTGAGAGAGAGAGACAGAGACAGTGAGTGGGGGAGTGGTAGAGAGAGAGGGAGACTCAGAATCTGAAGCAGACACCAGGCTCTGAGCTGTCAGCACAGAACCTGACATGGGCCTCGAACTCACAGACTGTGAGAACATGATCTGAGCCGAAGTTGGACTCTTAACTGACTGAGCCACCCAGGCACCCCTCCCTTTTTTCATGTGTGTTCTTTAGAAAGAAAGTATAATGTAGAATTCGAGAGCATGGATTGAAGTCAGGTCAGCCTCATCTCTGGCCCCTGATGGTTGTATGACCTTTGGAATATTAATTACCTCTCTGTGCCTCAGTTGCATTGATGTATGATATAACAAAAATTATATTACCAACCTCATGAGTTTAGGGGATGGTTAAAGTAATGCACATGAAACACTGCCAAATATCTGGTACGTGGAAACATATTAGCTGGTATTGTATAGTAATACTTAAAGCATACAGAAAATAATGGGAACGATCACCCATACTCTCAATATGCAAGGTCAACTTCCGTATGTGTGTATCTGTGTGTATCTATATTGTGTGTGTGTGTATGTGTGTGTGTATTTCAGGTATGAATGTCTAAAATTTTATCATCTTGGAGAGGGTTTCACTTCACTACTCTAACCAGTGAACACTCAAGTATCCAGTATCATGAGAAAACCATGTTTATTAATCTACAATTAAGGACACATTGGGATGGCCAGGTAGTAATTATATGAGTAAGATACATTTATGAGTGTTTAATTATTTACTTAAAAATTATTTGTAAAGTCAATAAAATAACCGTTGAATGCCTACTGATTTCCAGGCACTGAACTAGACTCTAGGGATATAGTAAGGAATGCAATAGACAAAGTGTCTTCTTTCGTTTACATTCTAGAAGGAAAACAGACAGTAACCAAGTAAATAGAAATATACAAGGAGTATATATTGTGCTCTGAGGGCCATAACAATAGTCTTGATATGGTGAATAAGAGAGGTGATCCTCCTTTAGGCAGAATAATCAGGAAAGGGCTCTCTGAATAGAGGATATTTAAAATAAAACCCTACAAAGTTGGGGGAATACATCCCAGTCAAAAGGGAAAAAAATTTGCAAAGACTCTAATGTGGGAAAGTATTTATTGTGCTTTGCAAAGAAACTGACAGAACATTAGCATGGCTGGAATTTAGGAAATATAGGGGAGGGTGGCATCAAATGAGACTGAAGAAGTAGGCTGAGGACAGCATTATCAAAGACCTCATAGACATAGAAAGGAAATGGCGTTTATTCCAATTGGAAGCCATTGTGAACTTTAAGCAAGGGGACTGATGTGATCCAGTTATAGTGAGGACAGTGTCTAGTGGGGGATGATATAAGTAGTTGTTGGGAAATTGCTGTGGTAATACACTCAACAGATGCTCGTAGCTTGGAACAAGGTGATGGTAGTTGGTGATGGAGAGAAAAGATTTGAAATATATTTTGGAGGTTGAGGCAACTGTTCTTATTGATTGTGTGGATGTGGAGTAGGAGGCGAAGAAGGGAAGGTGGGAAGGGAGTGAGAAGACAAAGGAGAACTCAAAGACGACTCAGTTTCTATCTTGAGAATTTGGTCAGTTTGGATCGCATTTATTGACATAGGGAATACTATGGGAAAGAGATTTAGGAGAGAAAAGTGTTCTATAACAGACAAGTATAGCTTGTAACGTTTACAAAATCTCCAAATGGAAACAAGTAGGTAGTTAAGGAAAACAAGTCTTAAACTCAGAGCAAAGGATAGAAATATTAATTTGTGATCATCACCCTAAACACTGCATTTTAATATATGGGTCTAGAGGAGACCACATAGGAATAGGGTGTAGAGAAGAAAGGAAGGCCTAGAACCCAACCTTGAGAAACTCCAAACATTTCCATTAGAGATGGAGTATCCTTGAAGGAAAATTAAGGGGAAAAATGGCCAGTGGGGAAGAAGAAAAACCAGTAGAGAAGGGTGGTATGTGAAAATCAACAGAGGAGACTATTTCAAGGAGTCATATGGTCAAGTTAGATGTTAATCGGGTGCTCATTAGATCCAGCTACATGGGGGTGGGCTGCTTGACCTTAACAACTGCAGATTCAGTGAAGATGCTAGGGCCCTGAGTGTGGTTCCTAGACTAGCAACACCAGCAACACCTGAGAGGTTGTTAAAAGTGCAAATTCTCTGGTGCCACCCCCGCCCCAGATCATTAACTCCGGGGCCAGTGCCCAGAAATCGTATTTTAACAAGGCTTCCAGGTGATTCTGATGTATGTTATGTTATGTTATGTTATGTTACGTTGTATGTACATGAACCCTTTGCTCTATGGGTTGAGTTTTAAAAGGGAGTCAAGGGATTATATCAAGAATGAGTCAACTTAAGAAATGTAACTTTCAAAATATTTCAGTCACTTTGAATGGATTCTGGCACATAAGAATGGTATGAACTCCTGGATTTATTCTTTAATCAGATGACTTTACCCGTCATAATGAGCTTTTGCTTCATTATGAAAAGATTTAAAATTACAATTTTAAGATGGCCAACATTGTGTACTGCTGTATTGTTGAAGAAATGCTGATAGTATGACATTAGAAGAGATTAAATATACTAGAAGGCCACAGTAAAGTTTAAAATGACACCAAAAATATGCAAAGTGCAATGAAGAGAGAGACCAGTTGGAAAGGAGACATATGAAATGTCTTAGGACAAATCAAATACAAGCATTGCATACACATAATCAAAAAGCTGTATTCAGTACGCATGCTCATAGGACAGGGACTGTATATTACAACTGTGAGCACGATAGTAAGTTCACCTACTGGCTCAATCAGTGCATGCCCCCCATACCATGTGATACAAATTTGCCTTTCATTTTCAAAAGAATTGCCTCTTTCCTTTATAATGACCATCAGTTAGTCTCAGGGATAGATTCTTGACATCCATATGCTCTATTCGCAGGGACTATAGCATATTAATTGTCACTAACTTCAAACACTGGAGTCACTAAGTGTTAGCCCTTAAAAAGGTAATATTGCTGACTGTATTTAAATACAGTGTATTGGGAGGGGGGAGGAGCTGGGTGGCTCAGTCGGTTAAGCATCCAAGTTCGGCTCAGGTCATGTTCTCACAGGTGATGTGGGTTCGAGCCCCGCATCAGACTCCACGCTGACGGTGCAGAGTCTCCTTGGGATTTTCTCTCTCTTCTCCTCTCTCTCGGCTCCTCCCGTGCTCGCTCTCTCTCAAAGTAAATAAATAAGCCTTTTAAAAATACAGTTTATCAATAAATACCTAAAATACCATAACTTTAAAACAATTTTTTTTAATGTTTATTCATCTTTGAGAGAGAGAGAGAACGTGAGTCAGGGAAGGGGCAGAGAGAGAGGGAGACACAGAATCTGAAACAGGCTCCAGGCTCCGAGCTGTCGGCACAGAGCCCGACGCGGGGCTTGAACCCACGAAGCTTGAGATCATGACCTGAGCCAAAGTCAGCCGCTCAACCGACTGAGCCACCCAGGCGCCCTGTAACTTTTTATTAACTATTCAGATCTACAATGTCATAACTTATGTTGGATCAGTTTTCACCGTGATTTTGTTTTCGTTCTTTTTTGGTTTAATTGCTTATATAATCATGATAATACCATATGTGCAATTTTATTTCCTATTTCACATAACAAACATTCTCCATGTTGTTGCAAATAGTCCATATGTATGAATTTAACAGATACACAGTATTCTGAATTTTTTCTTAACCATTTTCCAGTTGTTGAAAATATTGTTTTTGCCCCTCATATCGTTGCATATTATTAAGCTAGATGAGGATAATTATGTAAAAAGCTTTGTTCCATGTTTGGGAATGCTTCCTTGGTATGAATTCCACAAAGTAAAATCATACTTGGTTGGTTGTGTCAGTTTAGATCTTTTGGGAATCAGATGCTAAGAGGGAGTTAGAAGTGTAAGGATTTATTGAGGGAAATACTTGTGAAAGATACATAGTAGAGGGCAGAAGGGGAGGCAAGGGGAGGCTCAGCTCACAATAGAGGTCAGACACCTGTGGAAGGATATAGGGAAAGAAGGAGACTTGTTTGGGAAAATTCTCAGACTGTGGTGCAGCTCTAAGAAAATCTTTCCCGGCCCCAAAGAGGAGTTGTGGTGATTGTTCATGCAAGTGTCCTATGTTAGGCAGAAATGGCCAAGCCTGGGACCCCCCACCATGCTCAGGCAACTGCAGAGCATGGCCTTGGAGAAGACATTGCAGCAGATCGTGAAGCTAATTGTATTCTTCCCACTGAACCTCAGGTTCTTTCTGGATGCCCCATGAATTCCCCAGTAGAAATAGATATTTCAAGCTACAATGTAGTATCAAATTATTTTCCAAAGGTCTGTAAAAGTTCACACTATAATACCCATCTTCCGTCACCAGCTTTCACTATCCTCAACAGTAATTATAAATATTTTGAAAGATAAAGTTGTTCTTTCGTGTGTATTTTTTTGATTAGTAATGATGTGATTTTCCCCATTGTTTTGTTAACAAAATTATTTTTTCTATTGATTCATAGCCTAATGGAGACTGAATATTATTATGAATGCATATGAATTGCTTTCATATGTAGTGTTACATGTAATTTTCTGTTTATTGTTTGCCTTTACTTTTTAATTAGTTACATATAGGGATTTAATTTTTTAGTGATTTCTGTCTCTCACTTTAAGATTTGGAACGTATTCACTCTATAGATTTGAAACACATTTGTTTCTGTTTATTTTGTTATTATTGTATATTAGACTCCATGTAAGAGTCTATATTGATATGAGCATGATTTTACTGTATCCGAAGTTGCAAATTCATGTGTTCAGTTTCATTTATTGAATAAACTTGCCTTTATTGGGTTTTGACACGGCATCAGTGCATCAGTAAATTCCGATTCCCATGAGCAGTGTATGAAAGCACCCATTATCCACCTCCTGTTATACTGGATCTCACTGATGTCTTCACCTGTACAGTACCATTGAGGATAATTGTATTTCACTGTTACTTAATTTGCATGGTCCTGACTGCTAGTGATGCTGAGTATCTTTTCATTTATTTGTTCATTCATGGAAGAAATATTTAGAGTGACATGGCAAAAACAACTGACAAAGATCCTTTGTCATGGGGTAGAATACTTAGGTTTAGGAAATACTAGCTTTATCTTTGTGAATTAATCATTCACGTATTTAAATTTGTTTCTACTGTTTTTCGTCTTTTTCCTACCATTGATTGCATCTTCTTTGTATACTAGAAATATTGCACTTTTCCTATTTTATGCAATGTTAATATTTCTCCCAGTTTTGACATAATGGAAGTTAAAATTTTTTTTTAATGTTTATTTTTGAGAGACAGAGAGAGACAGAGTGCAAGAGGGGGAGGGGCAGAGGGAGACTCAGAATGTGAAGCAGGCTCCAGGCTCCAAGCTGTCAGCACAGTGCGTGACGCGGGGCTCGAACCCACGAATTGTGAGATCATGACCTGAGCCAAAGTTGGATGTTCAGTCCCTAAGATAATTCAAATGCTTTCCTATCCCCACAGAACTATGTTGCTTTTTTTTTTTTTTCAGAGAGAGAGCAGGAGCAAGGGTAAAGGCAGAGGGAGAGAGAGAGAATCCTAAGCAGGCTCCTCAGTCAGCAGGGAGCCCGATGTGGGGCTCAGTCCCATGACCCTGGGATCATGACCTGAGCTGAAATCAAGAGTTGAGACGTTTAACTGACTGAGCCACCCAGGCATCCCATGGTTCCATACCAATTTTAGGAGTGTTAGTTCTAGCTCTGTGAAAAATGCTGTTGGTATTTTGATAGGGATCGCATTAAATCTGTAGATTGCTTTGGGGAGTGTAGACATTTTAATAGTACTTGTTCTTCCAATCCATGAACATGGAATGTCTTTCCATTTCTTTGTCTTCTTCAATTTCCTTCGTAAGTGTTCTATAGTTTTCAGTGTACAGATCTCTTCCCTCTTTGGTTAGGATTATTATGGTATCTTATGGTTTTGGGTGCAATTATAAATGAGATGGATCGATTCCTTGATTTTTCTTTCTGCTGCTTCATTGGTCTGCCCATTTTTAATTGAATTATTTGTTCTTTGGGTGTGAGTTTTGTATTTTCTTTATATATTTTATTTTTATTTCTTTGTAAAGTATTTTTTAATGTTTATTTATTTTTGAGAGAGGGAGGGAGAGAGAGAGAGAGCAAGCGAGCACATACAGTGGAGGAACAGAAAGGGGGACAGAGGACCCGAAGTGGGGAGAGCCCTATACGGGGCTTGAACTCATGAACTATGAGATCATGACCTGAGCCAAAGTCAGACGCTCAGCTGACTGAGCCACCCAGGTGCCCCTGTTTATATATTTTAGATACTAACCCTTTATCAAATATGTCATTTGCAAATATCTTCTCCCATTCTGTAGGTTGCCTTTTAGATTTGCAGATTGTTCCTTCAATGTGGAGAAGCTTTTTGTTTTGATATAGTCCCAATAGTTTATTTTTGTTTTTGTTTCCCTTGCCTCAGCAGACATATTTAGAAAAATGTTGCTGTGGCCAGTGTCAGAGACCTTACTGCCTTTGTTCTCTTCTAGGATTTGTATAGTTTCAGGTCTCATATTTAGGTCTTAATCCATTTTTGAATTTATTTGTGTGTGTGGTGTAAGAAAGTGGTCCAGTTTCATTCTTTTGCATGTCGCTGAGCAGTTTTCCCAGCACCATTTGTTGAAGAGACTGTCTCTTTCCCATTACATACTCTTTCCTGCTTTGTTGAGATTGACCATATAGTTGTGGGTTTATTTCTGGGTTTTCTATTCTGTTCTATTGATCTGTGTATCTGTTTTTGTGCCAGTACTGTACTGTTTTGATCCCTACAGCTTGGTAATATAACTTGAAGTCTGGAATTGTGATGTCTCCAGCTTTGCTTTTCTTTTTCAAGATTGCTTTTGCAATTCGGGGTCTTTTGTGGTTCCATACAAATTTTAGGATTATTTGTTCTAGGTCTGTGAAAAATGCTGTTGGCATTTTGATAGGGATTGCACTAAATGTATAGATGGCTTTGGGTGGTGTAGACATTTTGACAATATTTGTTCTTCCAATCCATGAGCATGGAATATCTTTCCATTTGTTTATCTTCAATTTCTTTCATCACTGTTTTATAGTTTTCAGCTACAGGTCTTTCACCTTTTTGGTTAGGTTTATTCCTAGACATCTTACTATTTTTGGTACAATTATAAATGGGATTGTTTTCTTAATTTCTCTTTCTTATTGGTGTATAGAAATGCAACAGATTTCTGTACATTGATTTTGTATCCTATGACTTAACTGAGTTCATTGATCAGTTTTAGCAGTTTGTGTGTGTGTGTGTGTGTGTGTGTGTGTGTGTGTGTAGAGTCTTTCAGGCTTTCCATATAAAATATCATGTCCCTGCAAATAGTGAAAGTTTTACTTCTTCCTTACCGATTTGGATGCCTTTGGTTGTTGTTATTGTTGTCTGATTTCTGTGGTTAGGACTTCTGGTACAAGGTTGAATTGAAGGGGTGAGATTGGACATCTTTGTCTTGTTCCTGACCTTGGGGGAGAGCCTTTCAGTTTTTCCCCCTTGAGGAGTATGTTAACTAGGGTTTGTCATATATGGCCTTTATTATGTTGAGGTACATTCCCTTTAAACCTACTTTGTTGAGGGTTTTTATCATGAATAGATGTTGTACTTTGTCGAATATTTTTCTGCATCTATTGAAATAATCATATGGTTCTTATCCTTTCTCTTATTGATGTGATGTATCACATTGATTGATTGGCAAATATTGAACCACTTTTGCAACCCAGGAATAAATCCCATGTGATCATGGTGAATGATTTTTTTAAATGTATTGTTGAATGGTTTGCTAGTATTTTGTTGAGGAGTTTTGCATTGATGTTCATCAGGGATATATTGGCCTGTAGTTCTGTTTTTTTGGTGGTGTCTTTATCTAGTTTTGGTATCAGGGTAATGCTGGCCTCATAGAATGAATTTGGAAGTTTTCCTTCCTCTTCTGTTTTTTGGAATAGTTTGAGAAGAATAGGTATTAACTCTTCTTTAAATGTTTTGTAGAATTCGCCTGTGAAGCCATCTGGTCCTGGACTTTGTTTGTTGGGAGCTTTTTGATGACGGATTCAATTTCTTTGCTGGTTATTGGTCTGTTCAGATTTTCTGTTTCTTCCTTTTTCGGTGTTGGTAGTTTTATGGTTCTAGGAATTTATCCATTTCTTCTAGTTTGTCCAATTTGTTGGCATATAGTTTTTCATAATATTCTCTCATCATCCTTTGTATTTCTATGGTGTTGGTTGTTATTTCTCCTCTTACATTTCCAATTTTGTTTGAGTTGTCTCTCTTTTTTTAATGAGTCTAGCTAAAGGTTTATCAATTTTGTTGATCCTTACAAAGAACCAGCTCCTGGTTTCATTGATCTGTTCTATTGTTTTCTTAGTTTCTCTTTTTTCTAATTTTTGCTCTAATATTATGAATCCCTTCCTTCTATTGGTTTTGGGTTTTGTTGTTCTTTTTCTAGCTTCTTTAAGTGCAATGTTAGATTGTTTGAGATTTTTCTTGCTTCTTGAGGTAGGCCTGTATTGCTAAAAAGATCCCTTTTAGAACAGCTTTTACTGCATCCCAAAGATTTTAGATAATTGTGTTTTCATTTTTATTTGTCTCCATGTATTTTTTGGATTTCTTCTTTGATTTATTGGCTCACCCATTCATTGTTTAGTAGCAGGTTATTTAACCTCAATGTATTTTTGTTCTTTCCTGATTTTTTCTTGTGGTTGATTTCCAGTTTGATAGCATTGTGGTCAGAAAAGATGCATGGTATGACTTCAGTCTTTTGGAATTTGTTGAGAGTTGGTTTCTGGCCTAATATGCGACCTCTTCTGGAGAATGTTCCATATGCACTTGAAAAGTAGATATAATCCACTGTTTTAGGATGGAATGTTCCGAGTATATCTTAGATCCATCTGCTCTGATGTGTCATTCAAAGCCACTGTTTGCTTGTTGATTTTCAGTTTGGATGATCTCTCCAGTGATGTAAGTGGTGTGTGAAAGTTCCCTACTATTATTGTATTACTATCAGTTACTTTCTTTATGTTTGTTAATAGATGTTTTATGTATTTGGGTGCTTCCATATTGGGTGCATAAAATTTATAATTGTTATATCTTCTTGTTTGATTGTTCCCTTTATGATTAGGTAGTGTCCTTCTTTGTCTCTTGTTAGTCTCTTTTTCTTTTAAGTACATCTTATCCAATATAAGTATTGCTATCCTGACCTTCTTTTCATGTCCATTTGCATGACAAATGTTTTTCCATCTCTTCACTTTCAATCTGCATATGTCTTGGTTTTTTATCCACTCTATCACTCTATGTCTTTTGATTGGAGCATTTAGTGCTTTTACATTCAAAGTAATTACTGATAAATATGTACTTATTGCTGTTTTGTTACTTGTTTTATGGTTGCTTTTGTAGTTCTCTGTTTCTTCTCTCTTTTCTTGTGGTTTGCTGGTGCTCTTTACTGATATGCTTGGATTCCTTTTCTTTATGTCTTGCATATTTATCACTGGTTTTTGTTTTGTTTTGTTTTGTTTTACTTGTTACCATTAGGCTTATCTATAACATCTTGTGCATGTAACAGTCTCTACTAAGGTAATGGTCACTTATGTTTGAACCTATTCTGAAAGATTTCAAGCACCAAATTTTTACTTCCTCCACCCCATGTTTTAGGTATATAGTGTCATGCTTTACATCATTTTATTTTGTGAATCCATTGACTGATATTTATAGATGTACTTAATTTTACTGCTTTGTGCTTCCTATGTCTCTTACTTCTGCTTATGCTCTTCCCTCTCCACTCAAAGAATCCACTTTAACGTTTTTTCTAAGGTTGGCTTAGTGGTGATGAATTCCTTTAACTTTTGTTTTTCTGGGAAATTCTTTCCTTCCTTCTATTCTGAATGATAGCTTTGCTGGGTCAGGTGTTCTTGGTTGCAGGTTTTTCCTTTCAGCACTTTGAATATATCTTGCTACTCCCTTCCGTCCTGCAAAGGTTCTGCTGAAAAATCAGCTGATTGCCTTATGGGGTCTCCCTTGTACGTAACTGTCTTCTTTCCTCTTGCTGCTTTGAAAATTCTCTCATTACCTGTATTTTTTGCCATTGTAATTACTGTGTGTCTTGGTGTGCACCTCCTTGGGTTGATTTTGTTGGGGTCTCTCTGTGCCTCCTGAACCTGGACTTCTGTTTCCTCCCCCAGATTTGGGAAGTTTTCAGCTATTATTTCTTCAAATAAATTTTCTGTCCCCTTTTCTCTTACTTCCCCTTATGGGATCCTTGTAATGCAAATGTTGTTATGCTTGATGCTGTCACTGAGTTCCTATTATCTATTCTCATTGATTATTTTTTCTCTCTCTCCAGTTTAGCTTGATTGTGTTCCATTACTCTGTCCTCTAGGTCATTTGTACATTCTGCTTCCTCTAGTCTCCTATTTGTTCCATCTAGTGTATTGTTAATTTCAGTTACTGAATTCTTCATTTCTGATTGGTTCTTTTTTATGTTTTTTTTATCTCTTTGTTGAGGGTCTCACTGAGGTCCTCCATTCTTTTCTCAGCTCCAGTGAATATCTTTATCACCATTACTTTAAATTCTATATCAAGTGTATTACTTATCTCCATTTTGTTTAGGTCTCTTGGTGCGATTTTGTCCCGTTCTTTCATTTGTGACATATTCCTGTCTCCTCATTTTGTGTAACTCTCTTGTTTGTTTCCTTGTGTTAGGAAGGTCAGCTATTGAAAGTAGTGGCCTTATGAAGAAGAGGTCCTAAAGTGCCCTGCAGTGCCATGTCCCCTGTTCACCAGGACCTGGTGCTTCAGGGCTGTCTCCTGTGTGCATTGTGTGTGCCCTACTATTGTGGCTGAGCCACGTTTGCCTTCAGTCCAGTTGACTACAGTGGCTCTTTTTGCCTGTTGTGGGCACGATTTGGGCCCTGTGTAGTTAGAGGGCCATTGTAGGGCTGCTGAGGGCTGGAGTTGGGTCAGACCAGGCATTTGCCACAGCTGCAATAGAAATGAACCGCAGGGAGCTTGCCCTGTGTTCTTTCACTGGTGGGCAGGGCCTGCAGTTGAACCAGATGTGTTCTCCCAGCCTACTGCTGGGGCTGCAGTCTGACTGGTGTTTGTGGTTACCTTCCCCTTTCCCCAGCTCAAGAATCATTTTGAAGTGGTGCTGGGCCCTGTCGGGGCTGCTTGCACACTACTGTGTTTATGGTACTGCTTTGGAAGGACCCCTGCTGAGGGCCTGATGGATGGCGCAGGTGCACAGGGGAAGGTGGGGTTGGGGCAAGTGGTGTTCACAAGGTTTGCGCAGGTCTCCTATGGAAGGGGACCTGGAGTGGCCTTGGAGACCTACTGAGGGCTGATTGTAGGGGGCAGGTGAGCAGAAGAATGTGGGGCAGTGAGTGCTGTTAGCAAGCTAGATGGAGAGCAGTCAGGCTGCTCTGGTTCCTCCAGGTGTCCGTGCATCTAGGCTGGGGCGCAAGGAGGAAAATGGCGGCCGCCGTCTCTTCCGCGAGATCATGACCTGAGCTGAAGTCAGATGCTTAACCTTTCTTTACTTTTATCTCACAGATTCTTTCTTCTGTTAGACCAGTTTTGCTGTTGTTGCTCTCTATTACGGAATTTCCGTTTGGTTCTTTTTTATGATTTCTGTCTCTTTGTTCAAGTTCTCATTTGTTAATGAATTGTTTTATTTCTTTGAACTGTCTTCCTGTGTTTTCTTGTAGCTCACTGAATTTCCTTAAAGCAGCTTTTTAAATTCTTTATCAGATAAATCACAGGTCTTTATGTCTTTGGGATTGGCTACTGGAAGATTATTGTGATCCTTTGGCAGTGTAAGTTTCCTTGATTTCTCTTATTCCTTGAAGTTTTGTGTTGCTATTTCTACATTTGAAGTAGCAGTTGCCTCTTAAAACTTCCTGCAGGAAAGAAATACCTTCTGTCAGCCTTGCTAGTGATTTGGAGGCTTTCTCATACTTTCTTCTTTTCAGACCTATTCCATGCTTCTTGCTACCTCTTGAGGTGGAACTCTTAAGTTTGTAAACCTCTATAGATCCTGCAATGCACCAAGCTGGATGCTAACAGTGTCCTTTTTGTTCTCCTAAAAGTGGCACTAAAGCTGAAGTTTGTGGTTTCTCGTTGGCCTGCAGATTTGGGCCAGCTTTTGGCACAAGCTCGCTAGTCATCTGCCAAAGGTCTCTATCACTGCCCCAATTGGAAATGTGTACAGGGGGCTAGCCACAGCGGGGAGGTGTTTGTGGGTAAGGCATCAAGCACTGAGGGTGCCCGTGGGCCTACTGGGGGCATCTGTGGATGAGGTGTTCCCAGCCACTCCGGGGCAGGCTTCGTTTTTTAGTTTTTCTTTTAATTCCAGTTTGTTAACATACAGTGTTATATTTGTTCCAGGTGTATAATGTAAGGATTCAACAATTCCTTACATCACCCAGGGCTCATCTCAGCAAGTGCCCTTCCTGATTTCCTGGGCAGGCTTCTCGATGGAATCTGTGATGTAGTTCGTTGGATCTCTGTCTCTCTAATGTCCTCAAGAGTCCCAACCTCTTCCTGCTTCCTGCTGTTGCAGCTCTCAATTCTGTATTCTGGACGGGGTGAGAAAGTAATCAAGTTCTTTGTCAGCATCCCCGATGGCTGGGCACTCCTGCTCTCGCTTTTCCCCGTGAGAGAAATCGGGCGCCAAGTATGTCTTTCTTGGCCCTAAGCTGTGCTGCCGTGGAAAAAGGCTGACGCAGTGAAGTGATGTTCTTCCTACCGTCTTCAGTGTGTCCAAACTCGTATTTTTTGCCCCAGTGGTGTGCTCGAACGTTTCCTCTGTAAACCTAACCTTCCACGAAGGCTCTTCCACTGTGGGTAATTGTCTAAGCTGGTGGTGGTTCACAGGCCACTGCGGTGTCCACAGCCAGGGCCAAGGTCTGTATACCTAGTATCGGATGCACAGGCTGGCGAAACTGCCCCCAGCCCCTTGCAGTGTGTTGCAGGATTCCCCCCTAGGTCCGGAAAAGACACTTTTGTCTGCGGATGGAGGCCGAGTTCTTTGCGTTGGGGGAAAGGACAAAAATGAGGAACATTTTATTTCACCATGATGCTGACATCACTCCTTGCCTCTGTTTTTTGTTTTTTGTCATGTACAAGGTTAATTCATTGTAGGTGAGTTTATTACTAGTATCATCTATTCATGTGTTTGTATCTTCTTTAAGAAACCATTCTTTACCTCAAGGTCACTTAATTGTCTTGAATATTTAATAATTTTGAAAACATGTTTTTATCTTTTACATCTCTAATCCATATACAATTAATTTTTGTAATAGATAAGAGAATCTAATTTTATTTTTTAGATGGATAACCAGTTGTTCAGAACCATTTATTGAGTAGCCCATCTTTTCCCCACACACTTGCTGACCTCTCTCTTACACATCATTTTCATGTGTTCTTGTGTCTTTTTTTGGGTTCCCAGTTCTATTCTAATGGCTTATCCTTCTATGAAAAAATAATTTTTAATAATATATCCTGATATCTATTAGGATGTGTCTGTCTACTTTATTGCTTTCTTGTTGTCATTATTGCCATCATTGATATATTTTCCATCTCTCCCTTCTCCTACCCTCTTTTTCTGTCTTCTGAAAAAGATCATATCAGTTTAGACTCTCTATTTGCCTAGTAAGTAGATGTCCTTACCAAAACTATCTAGGCCTGTTTGGATTTTATTTGTTTGGTTTTTTTTGTTTGTTGGGTTTTCTTTTGTTGGTATTGTTTTCTACAATATTGGACACTTGTATTTGCCCTTATCCTTCCAAACTTCCATCAGGCTTCCAGTGCTGCCTTTTGACCTAGAACACCGGAAGCTTATGACTCCAGCCTGCTCACTGCTTTGTGATTCTGTTTCTGGCCTTCAGAGACATGTATCATATTTGTGAGGATGCGCATGACAATTTTTTCTTGTTTCAGTCTGTCATTGCTGTATGATTGGAAACTATGTATGAATGTATAAACAAACTGAGCCATATTGACTGGAAGTTTAATATATATATTTTCTTTTATTTTAAAAAATACCATTCTTTTAAGATTTGGTTAAAGATCAGGAAACCATGGCCAACCATTAAGGTTCCCTTCTGTTAAAATATTAATTTTAAAAAAAATTTATGTTCATTTATTTTTGAAGGAGAGAGAGACAGAGCATGAGTGGGGAGGGGCAGGGAGAGAGGGGACACAGACTCTGAAGCAGGCTCCAGGTTCCAAGCTCTCAGCACAGAGCCCGATGCGGGGCTCAAACCCACGAACTGCGAGATCATGACCTGAGCTGGAGTTGGAGGCTTGACTGACTGAGCCGCCCAGGCGCCCCTAAAATATTAACTGTTTATCCCAGGAGTAAACACCTTTTAGACTAGACCATGGGCATAAGTGCATTTAATGTTACTAATGCCTCTAGTACATATGGAGAATTATGTACTTAAAAAAGGAGTGGGGAAGTAATAATATATTTAGTAATAATTAATAGGGAGTGCCAGGGAGAGTAATGTAAGGGATTTTCACAGTGTATATATTAAATGACATTCTAAGAGAGCATGTTGATCACTCCCTAGAAGGGATTCTTCATAAAAGGAAACTTTCCAGAATAACAGCAACAAATCAGATAGGAGGAAAATAAAGTAAACAAATACAGTTAGCAAGATTTGTAACCATCTAAGACACAAGAATTCCACCTCTATGAATCTGTTCTAAGTCAACAGAGATGTAGCAAAAAGAAAAAAGGTTTGTAAAAAGATATTCATCACAGTGTCAGGTATAAAAGTTTAGAAACCATCTAAATGACTCAAAAGAGGGGACAGATAAACAAATCACGGTGCATCTTTGAGTAGAGTATTTTTGAGTCCTAAACACTTAGCAAGCCGGTTAGGATATTGTATATAAAGGGCAATTACAGTAACAATAACAGTAATCACACCTGACATTTATTGATCACTTACTATGTGCAGGGACTAGGCCAAGTGCTTTACATTTACTTATTTCAATCTCACAACTCCCCTCTCAGGTAGGGAAATGATTTCCCCCATGTTATTTATTTATCATTTAATTTTTAGCATTTATTTTTGAGAGACAAAGAGGGCATGAGCAGGGGAGGGGCAGAGAGAGAGGGAGACACCGAATCTGAAGCAGGCTCCAGGTTCTGAGCTCTCAGCACAGAGCCCGACGCTGGGCGTGAACCCACGAACTGAGAGATCATGCTCTGAGCTGAAGTCAGCCGCTTAACCGACTGAGCCACCCAGGCGTCCCTCCCCCATTTAAAAAATGAGGAATCTGATGGGGTGCCTGGGTGGCTCAGTCGGTTGAGCATCTGACTTCAGCTCAGGTCATGGTCTCGCAGTTTGTGAGTTCAAGCCCCGCATCAGGTTCTGTGCTAACAAACAGCTCAGAGCTTAGAGCCTGCTTCAGATTCTGTATCTCCCTGTATCTGTATCTCCCTCCCCTGATCATGCTCTACGTCTCTCTGTCTCTCAAAAATAAATAAATGTTAGAAAAAAAATTTTAAATGAGGAATCTGCGATTTATTGAGGTTATACAATCTGATTGGTATCGCACAACCAATGCTAGTAGGGCCATGGTGTGAATACATGTGTGTATGCAGGTAATATGTGGGAAAGATACTAGAATGAAATGCACCCAAATATTAAAAGATCATTATACTCCTATGAGTCGTTTTCTTTTCCTCATATAAATATACACATGTAGGGGGAGGGGTGTGCATGTACACGTGTATATATTTATATTTTTCCACATTATATATTTTTCCAAATTATCTACCATGAAAGAATGTCCTTTACATTCGTAAATGTAAATTATTACAAATGCTCCATGACTTTCACCCATCTGTTTCTTTGCTTTCACTTCATTGGTGTGGTCCAAAATATAGGAAGGACTCTTTAGTGAAATTTCATTGTCTTTCTTATAATAGCAGAGAAGTCAACAAAATAATCATGATTGAATTTACCATGGATGTTTTGTTAAAAAATAGTGTGTGTCTGTGTGTGTGTGTATGAAAGCAAGCTAATGAATTTCCATTGCGCATTCCACATTGTAAATGTCATCTATGAAATTACGCCACTGTAGGATGCTTCACCAAAGCAATTTCTGAGCTAGAGAGATGAGACAGTAAGTGGCATTATAAATGTGAAGATGAATGTGATAGACTAGGGTTTAAATGAAACATATTATGGCATGAGCTGAAGTGGAAACTAGTAATAGCACAATGAGACATAACAGTGCTAAGAGCTTTGTGATAGGAATTTGAGTGTACACAGTATCATTAAGGAGTAGACGAGGGTTACCTGTGTCCTCCCAGGACATTCATACAACTTCAGGCAATCATGCATCCTCATTCACCCACTGCATCCCATTTATCACATGAATATGCTTTTATAATATTATTGCCAAGACGAAAGGAAATTACAGGATGGAAAGGTCTATGTGCTTTTCTTCTCTTTAGTGTGTCATGTTTTGCAAATACTGCAGCGTATTTTGCAATGTTTAGAAGAAATTTCAGCACACTATAAAGGAGGGGGTCTTCAAATGCTTGGATGAGATTATAGTGCTACAGAGAAGAGAGATAAATCTTCAAAGAGGGGTTAATGCTCTTGGGAATATTTCTTTCCCTGACGAGAGTCAAGCTACTATTTGTCAGTATCCTACCAGGACCAAGATGTCTTCATTCGTCCTCTGGTTGCTCTGCAGAACTTACTAGGTGCCCAAGATATATACCCCAACACTTTATTACCTCCTAGGACTTATTCACACATTTCTATGTGCTTCTTTCAACCTTACGACCTGTTCCAAACTGCATATTTCCTATTAGGACTCCATAATACCACCCCCGCACAGGTCAATAGCCATATACTTGTCTGACCACCAACCTCCCCGCCAAACTCATTGAGTTGACAAGAGAAGAATAAAAGTCAGGGAAGAGTTAGCTACACATTAAACTTGAAGGCAATGGTTCTCAGTTTGCGGGGAGGATTCAAAGATCATGTGGAGAATCTGATGAAAGCAGTTGGATCCACCCCCCTCAAATGTTTTTGAATATGTATGTGCTATGATTCACATAAAACTTTCACATACTGTCCAGAAACTCTTTCTAAGATTTGTGCTCAAGCAAAGTTCAAGCCCTTTTACCTCAGTTTACTCCACATAGAAGAATCATGTCTGCTATCATGGAATTCACTGCGATCAACTGGTCTGTGGAGATTGGGGGTTGAGCTTTCTGCATAAATGAACCTAGAATAACACTATCATGATATCAAAGCCTAGGGTGAGGCCTGAGAAATAGATGAATATAAGGCCACTGGGTGTGTCCTCTAGTTTAGTCAAGTTATCTTGCTTCTGTCAAATGGATTTATCCCAGCTCCCCAGGGCCTCAGGCTACCCCGCTGAGGCTGAATCCCTAAGTGAGACATAATCACCTAGGGTTTCCTGTGTTGATAAGCCATGTATATAGGATATCAGGAAGTGGTTAGAGGAGAAACGGGAGTTTGAAACTTGCCCCCCAACCTTTTTTATGATAAGCAAAATTAATAGCAGCCAACTAGGAAGAAGAAACTGTGGTGAGAGTAAACTAAGCCTCAAAATACACCAGAAGATTCTTTGCTATATAGCTCATGGAGAAATGGTTGGGAGAGCCAGTTTGTGCATGTGAACTAAGGCAGGGTCTCTGCTAACCTATGTTGGCTACAATAGACGTGGAATCCACCTCAGTACTAATGGGGTGTAGACTCAGATTATTTATTTATTTTTTATTTATTAAAAAAAATTTAATGTTGATTTATTTTTTTGAGAGAGAGAGACAGAGACACAGAATATGAAGTGGGCTCCAGGCTCTGAGCTGTCAGCACAGAGCCAGATGCGGGGCTCGAACTTACAAACCATGAGATTATGACCTGAGCCGAAGTTGGACACTCAACTGACTAAGCCACCCAGGCGCCCTGACTCTGATTTTTTATTAAACAGTGTAATTTTGGAACAGCATACCTCAATGAAAAAAATATAGGCTTTGGAGCCAGACACAGCTGGGGCTGAATTCTAGCTCAGACCCTTCCTGTGACCTCTTTTATATTATTCTTCATTTATGAGCCTAATTCCTAATCTGTGAAAAGGGTATAAATAATACCTACCTCGGGATCACTGTAAGAATTCAGAATAGGTTAAAATGCCTAATCTTAGCTCTCAGTAAGTAGTAGCTATATCCAGTTAGCATCTTGGGACCAATGCTTGTGTGTGCCAGTTGGATCCATTCCAGGTAATTCTTCAAACCATTGCAACACTTGTGGTTGACCTTAATACCAGAATAAGAAGCCCCCATACTTTATTCCATAGATAATGGGGAGTCATTAAAGATTTCTCTCCTAATTTTTTATGTGAATGAAAACAAAACAAAAGAAGCTAATGGAAAATTAGGAGAAATTACTTCTTCATTCTGCAAATTTAGATTGATTTAATTACATTCTGCAGGCCTCAAAACATACTCATTTTTCAACGGAATGACTTAGCATTTCAACAACATGGCATCCTATTGTAGCTAGTGTTTTCCTTTTTAGAAAGGCACATTGTGAATAGTT
The DNA here is from genome assembly GCA_028646485.1 of Cryptoprocta ferox. Lineage (NCBI taxonomy): Eukaryota > Metazoa > Chordata > Mammalia > Carnivora > Eupleridae > Cryptoprocta > Cryptoprocta ferox. The sequence continues at coordinate 7,587,272 of CM053579.1, read as the reverse complement.
AGCTTACACCTAAGTGATGGAATTTGCTCAAAAGTTGCAAGTCTCACTCATGGAAATCTGAGCTGTACTGTTTGAAGAAAAGGGAGGGACTTGAAGATGTGAGGCTTTATATGAATCATATTTACTTCTACAATAGGAATTACAGTTCCTGGAAGCTTTCTCAGATGACCAAGCTGGGGAAACTGAGGCCCAGGCACAAGGAGTAATATATACCAGATTATGGAACACAGAGTACAAACATGAATTTTGTTTCTAACACTAAGAAATGCGAGTAAAGTCTTTGCAGGGAAAGTTTGTTCATTTAACAAATATATGCGTTCCTACTTACGTGGGGGCAAGGTCATTCATTCCGTAGATATATGAGTCCCTACTGTGTCACAGGCGCCATACTAGGTGAACAGGTCAGACAAACCCCAACCTTCATGGAGCTCATAAGTTAGGGGAAGGAGTCAGACAGTAAAAAAATTGACATTTTTTATTTGAGTATAATTCTGTTATCTGATATGCAGGAGATACCCAAGGCCAAGAGAGACTATAGATATACACATATATATGTATTCTATACAGTGTGCTCTTGGCTTCCGGAGAAGATTCCTGTGATTCATCACTTACATACAACACCCAGTGTTCATCCCAACAAGTGCCCTCCTCAATGCCCATCACCTGTTTTCCCCTCTCCCCCATCCCCGCCATCCCCATGAACCCTCAGTTTGTTCTGTGTGTTTAAGAGTCTCTTATGGTTTGCCTCCCTCTCTGTTTGTAACTTTTCTTTTTCCTTCCCTTCCCCCATGGTCTTCTGTTACGTTTCTCAACTTCCACATATGAGTGAAAACGTATGGTATCTGGCTTAGTTTTTTTAAGGCTGTTCTATCTAGGAAAATCATTCTCGGGGCTATAGGAGTCTTTATATCAGTAGCTCACAGTTCATTTGTATCCCTTAGAAAACTATAATATAAAGTCTCAATCAAGATGTTACCGTACTTGACTTTATATTTTCATATATATTTTCTTACTACACAAGTGGGAAAATAACCTCTGGTTTCAGTTTGTGTTTTGTTGATTTGAAGCAGTTACCTTCACAAGGAAGTGATGTGGGCAGGTCTAACCACTAGGGGTCGCCTTGGGCCAGGGCAGCAGCAAGAACACCTCTTAACCTACATCTGCAGCTGTAGTCAGCGTGAATACAAAGTGTGTGTTTAAGATTGGGAGTTGGGCCTGGAAGAGTGGTAAGACTTTGGATATGCAGAGTGAAAAGAACCTCAGTTATTTATTCCAATATTAGCAAAAGCAGAGAGGGGAATATGGAGGAGGTGAATAGAGAATAACAACTAAATCAGTTGGGCTGGAACACTGAGTGTGTGAAGGATAGAAATAGAACATAAGGTTGGAAGGGTGTTTGAGATGAAATTTTTGAAAGTCTTAAGTAGCAGGCTAAGGAGTATAAATTGTATCATGCTAGCAATTGGGAGTCTGAACGTTTTTTAAGAAGGAAATATAAACAGAGTGGCGTGGTTTAGGAAGCTTTAAATATCTCAGCGAGACATAATGACAGAATTGTCATAATGGCCAATCACTGCAATACAGAATGCAGAAAGAGGAGGAGGACCAGGAAAAAGCTGAGGTGAAGTTTGTACATTGCTCTAGACTATGGGTTTGATGGACTTATGAGTCATCCTTCCGGGGTATAGACTAGGCAGTGGGAAATGGAAATTTGGGCCCTAATAGAAAAGGAAAACAATCAAAAAAAATCAAGGAAAATAAACTTGGAAGCAGTGGTTAAAGTCCCAGAATAGAGCATAAGAACAGAAGCAGAGAAAACCTAGAATGAGGATTTGGAAGATTGCTACATTTGGGTGTAGGATGTTGATGAAGCAACAGAGGAGACAGAAAACGTGGCCAAAGTGGCTCTGATTCTATTAAAGCAGTGGATGTTGGAAGAAGGCTGGCAAAAACAACTTTTGTGTGTAGAGTTAGAAATTGACGACAAAGAATACAAGTCAGAGAAGCTTTGCACCCGTGGCTTTGACAGACACAGGTAGATACAATCCAGAGCCCGCTAAAAGAAGAGACACAGTGCAAGGTTTGGGAGTGTACCCAGTGTGACGCCTAGGCAGCCTCTTCCCTGTAGAGTTGGAACAGTTCACCCTCCTCGCACAGACCATTGTTAACCTGGGAAGCTCACCCAGGCTTTGGTGTCAAGACTTTTACTGGGGCTTTTTATTGGATGTTCATTGTGTGGACATGATTGATTGAATCACTGGTTAAGAAATTGAATTCAACCTCCCACTCCCTAGAGGCTGGGCTGTTATCAACCCTTTAATCACATGATTGGTCTTTCTGACATGGCCAGCCCCCATCATAAATTATTTCCTCAGGAAAAACTATCTAGGAGCTCAACACAAGTCACCTTATTAGCATAAACTATCCAGTGTGGTTTGTGGGATCCAACATGAATAACAAAGCCACTTCTTTCACTCTATAAGACCAAGCCTTTAGAGGCTACCTCCCAGGTAGAAGGAGGTGGGGAAGAGGGGCAGAGGGAGAGGGAAGAGGGGGAGAGGGAGATCTGGATGGACTCACACTGGTGTTTACTGTGTCCTGTTATTTCTACTCACAACTAGTGAGTCCAAACTAGCCATGTGACTTCACCCAACCACAGGGGGGCCGTGAAGTCCAGTCCTCCCGTGGGACTAGAAGAAGAGAGTAAAAAAAAAATTTTTTTTAATAATGGCCCCAATAATTTACTCTGTAAGTTCTTCAGCTGGGCATTCATTTTCTTAGCATCGTCACATTTTGCTAGTATTTTCATTCACATTAATTTTCTTACATGAATGTGGTCTTTAAACCAAGCTAAAATATCATTATAATGAATTATCTTATTTGGAAACTCATGATTATTTTTATAGGTTTACTTTTTTTTAATGATATAAAACGATTTTTTTAACTTTTTTTTTACATTTATTTATTTTTGAGAGACAGAGCACGAGTAGGGGAGGGGCAGAGAGGGAGACACAGAATCCGAAGCAGGCTCCAGGCTCTGAGCTGTCAGCACAGAGCCCGGTGCTGGGCTCAAACTCACAAACCGTCAGATCATGACCTGAGCCGAAGTTGGACGCTCAACCGACTGAGCCACCCAGGCGCCCCCTAAAATGATTTTTAATATAAAGCATCTGTATTTGTCTTTTATTTCCATTAACCACATTAACTTTAAATCGTGTGTTGAAAATAGTAATGATATGTAGCAGATTGGACATATTTAAATATTTAAATATTTAAATTTTTTGTTTCTTTGTGAAGTTATTTCAATATAAATAGTTTTAAGGGGTAAAAACTTGGGCTTGAGAAACAAATGTTTCTCTTTTACTTGCTAAATAACCTAGATTGCTATCTAGCTTGGTTTTGATATCACAAATACTAAGGGGAATGAAGCAATCTTAAACTGTTAGTCATAATGTCATGCAAACACATAGATAAGTAGTTATTAATACGACTTCAGAAGGTAATAGATTTTTCCTTTGCAAAATAGAACTTATAAATAGATTAAATGAAATACAAAACTCAAAAGCAGTATTCAAGGCCATTCATCTGACATTCAAATGCTCAGTATATTTAACCACTTCTGGATGATGTCAAGGGTATCACATCTGTGGGAAAGAATAAAAAGAACTGAAAAGGGGAAAGATGATTATTTTAGAGAACAGACTGGCTTTTGTTTTGAGACTTAGAATAGCTGAATCTCCTCCCTTTCCCCATGCCCCAGGCCTATGTGAATAATTGCTGGATATATTACTTCACATCAGTCATCACCTAATAAGATGGCACTTTTAGGATCTGCCTGAAATTGCATCATACTTCCCCACTTACTCTTCTGCTAGGAATTCAAAGAAGGAAATGCCTAACTAGTCAGACAGCATGGGAATTACAGTCAATTTTGAAAAACCCTTAACCGTATTAGAAACTTTAATGGGAAATTCAGTTATAAAGAAAGAAGATATTCTCAAAATGAACTGGGCTCTTCCAAGTCAAGAGAGATCATGTGGAACAGTTAAAAAATAATTTAGCAACAACCATGAATTCCCATGGGACTCTGATCACCAGTCTCTTGCACTAAGGAAAAGAAATACTTTCAGGTTTCCAAATACTGAGTGCCTAACATGTGAATTACATTCATTATTTCTAAGGACCCTAATAACATGCAAAATAAATGTTAGGATCCTTAATCTGAAGATGAGGAAATTGAGACTCCAAATAGTAAAGTTATTTCGTCAAAATCATATATGCTGGACCCAATTGAAGACCACAGTCACCAGATTCATGTCTAAGACTATTCTTAGAACAACCAGTCAGTGGTTCGCTGGAGCTGACCTACACTGGTGTGCAAGGGGCAACTGTTAAATTTTCAGGGGTGTTTCAAGCCACTATTAAAAATAAATTATACAAACCTAGAGGAAAATAAATATACTTTATAAGGTAATAAATACTCAAAACTCATAACTTCCTATTTTATTATACTTTATTACCTGAATTCTTTTTTTTTCTGAATTCTTGAGGTTATTATATGTATTGTATCTGTGTGGTGAAAACAATATGCAGTGTATCTACTGTGTATCTCTTTCTAGCTCCCTGAACAGTGACATGTTGGTAGCTTGAATGGTGGAAGTATTTACACCATGGAAATCAGCAAAATGGTACACACCAGAGCTTGGATTATTGTTCTGGTGCTTTTCTAGATTTAATAAAGTGATAGAAAAAGTGTTAATAATGCAGATTAAACTTAAAAGTGTTCCACACCTATAACCATTATGTTATGAATAGCAGAAGTAAAGGACCTATTCTTCCGATGTTAGAAACTATCATACAATTTAGCAAAAATTCACTCCTGTTCTAGACAGAACGAGTGAAGTTTTGATATTCACCTTTGAGGTTTCACTTTCATCATAACATAAATGAAAATATCAACCAATGTTGATGAGAGAACTACATTGATTTGCCAGTTGTGGCCAGAATATAGGAGTTTGGCCAAAATCAACAAAAGGATTCTGTGAGGATAACTTGACTAAATAGAATTGACAATTTACCATCGAGAGTGTTGTGTATTTTATTAGTATTTGTAAATTGCATAGCTCACAATCCTTAATATCATTGAAATCCACTAAGAATATATGTACACCACACACTTTTTATCAGAGAGCTGGTTAAACATTTGTCAGAATACCAGAGCTTTCAACATCATGATATTGTCACAATTGAATGAGACGGCTTTTGCCAAAGTCACTGATTCCTGGTCGCTAAATTCAATTCTTTTTTATTTGATTTCTTTGCAGCATTTGGCACTTCAACAACTCTTTTGTGAAGTATTCTTAGCTTCCAGAACCTACTCCTTCTTTGCTTTTATCATAGCTCAATCTAAGTCACTTATTCTGATCTCTCCTATTTCCTAGACCCAAAATATCCGTAGTCCGAGGAGCTCTATTCTAAGATCTCTTTTCTTATTTTATTCACTCTTTGAACAATCTCAACTACTAGTAAGGTTTACCACCTTATGGTTGGATGCCTTGCAAGTCTGTATTTCTGGCCTAGATATCTCTCTTGGCATTATATAGGCAAATGTGTAGATACCCTTAAGTGGATATCTTTCACTGGCTGCCATAAACTGAACGTATCCCCTGAAATTCATATTGAAACATAATCCCCAATGTGATGGTATTAGGAGGTGCGACCTTTGGGAGGTGATGAGGCCATGTGGGCAGAGCCATCCTAAGGGGATTAGTGCCCTCATGAGAGAGACCCCAGGGAACTCCATCATTCTTTCTACCCTGTGAGGACACAGCAAGAGGAAGGCCATCTGTGACCCCGGAAGCTGGCCCTTACCAGACACCGAGTCTGTTGGCCCTTTGATCTTGAATTTTTCAGCCTTCAGAACCGTGAGAAGTAAACTTCTGTTGTTTATCAGTCACCCAGTCTATGGTATTTTTGTTATAGCAGCCCAAACAGACGGAGACCGAAATCTTGCACTAAATACAGCCAAAGCCTAATATGTTTTCCCTTGCAAATGTGCTCCTTCTTTGTTATTTTCTAATCTGATTAATGGCGTTATGCAGCCATCCAAGAAAAATGTGAGTCATCCGAGCCTTCTCATTCAACTCCAATTTCAGTCAATTACGAAGTCTCTTTATCTGGTACATCTCTCCTTTTCTTTCTAAACCTTGCGCTAGTGTTTTAGTTGGGCAGTAACCATCTGTTGTCCAGACCATTGTGATTAGTTTCTAACTTCTCCTCACATGTACTTTTGCCCGCCTGTGATCTGGCCACCAAACTGCCGCCAGAGTCATATTTCTAAAATGCAAATGTAAACTTATTATTCTCCTACGTGAAATGCGATTTTCTGTAGCAGCGATTTTCTGCCTTTTTCCCGCAACTTTACAGGAAGATACTTTATTTACGAAGACCCTGTGTATGTACACATGCGTGTATGCTCATGAACCTGCTGGATACCCGTGCGTGCGCACACACGTGCGCACACACAGAATTGAACCGATAATGTAACAAAACAACAGTTGAAACAAATTTGTAACAAAACAGCAGTTAACCCTCTTATATGTTTGCATTGTCTGGTACATATTCTTTAATTTCTTAAATGCTTGCCAACTACAGGCTACTGACTTTCTTTTATGACCTGCTGATGGGATGTAAACCTTCACACTGTAAAGTACCAAAGTAGAAGAAACATGATCTGCGTCCATGAAGCAGAGCACACAAAGCCTTTCGTATCAAAAGTAACACTAGAAAGCATTTTTATTTTATTTTATTTTATTTTATTTTTTAACGTTTATTTATTAGTGAGAGACAGAGAGAGAGCATGAGCAGGGGAGGTGCAGAGAGAGGGGAGACACAGAGTCGGAAGCAGGCTCCAGGCTCTGAGCTGTCGGCACAGAACCCCATGCAGGGCTCGAACCCACAAACCGTGAGATCATGACCTGAGCTCAACCGACTGAGCCACCCAGGTGCCCCTAGAAAACGTTTTTAAATGAATGGTAATAAACTATAACCTATCACAATTTGTTGTATGACTCAGGAACTCTAAAGCTATTCTAAATTAAGGTTTACAAAATTTTGTTGGATAGCTAAAGCAGCACTTAGAAATCTCATAAAGGTGAGGTTTGACTAAAAATGGGCCTGAGGGAAGCTTTCTGGAATGATGGCGGTATTCTATACCTTGAAAGCTTAGGCAACACAGATGTATACATTTGTCAAAATTCAACAAATAGTACTCCTAATACCTGAACATTTTATAGTATATTAAATTTACCACTAAGAGAAAAAAGGAACTATAAGAACACATTCAACTATAAAGATAGGCGTGTTGAAGTATTTAGAGAACATCATACTAATATATGTGAACTGATTTTGATATGCATCAAAATCTAATATGTGTCGGCGAGTAGACACATATGTGAGAAAGCAAGTATAGTAAGAGGGTAGTGGTAGGCTCTAGTGGGTGGGTATGTGGATTTTCACATTGTAAAACTCTTGTAACTTCTTAGTAAACTTGAAATGCTTCTTAATACAATGTTTAAAAATCATGTTGTGGGAAAGAATACAGACACAAAAGAGTGCATACTGTAAGGTTCCATTTATGTGATAACCAAGATTGGTGAAAAGTAGGGGGAGAACAGTGAGAATGGTGATTGTCTATAGGGATGGGACTTGACTGAAAGGGGCAAAAGGAAATATTCTGGGGTAATAGAAATGCTCTATGTGGTGGTGGTTACATGGACAGGTCTTTCAGTATCAGACATGTTGAATTCAGAGATAGAAGTGTTAAATACACTGTATGTTAACTAACTAGAATTTAAATAAAAATTTGGAAAGAAAAAAGTATTAATACAACAAAGGGTAGTTCATAATGAGAAATGAGTAACAATGTAGATGTTTTTAAATGTAGATTTTAGGTTATGAATTTTTTTAAGGTGAATCGTTTCAAGTGTATTTATTTATTTTGAGAAAGAGAGTAGAATCTGCCAGGTCTGTTCTGTGCTCTGCCCGGAACTGGTACAATGCCAGTTCTGTAATATTTTAGTGGTCAAAATGGTCATGAGGCTTGCCCACTTTCAAGGGGTTGGAGAGGCAGACTTTAATTCCAGTTAGTTAACATACAGTGTTATATTAGTTTCAGGTGTACAATATAGTGATTCAACATGTCCACACAACACCTGATGCTCTTCATGACAAGAGCGCCCCTTAATCCCCATCGTCTATTTCACCCATCTCCTCACCCACCTCCCGTCTGGTAACCAGCAGTTTTTGTTCTCTTGATTTGTCTCTCCCTTTGTCTCTCTCTGATTTTTTCCCTTTACTTGTTTGCTTTGCTTCTTAAATTCCACATATGAGTGGCAGAAATCATATGGTATTTGTCTTTCTCTCATGGACTTATTTCAAGAAGCAGACTCTTTTGATGGGAGATTGGCAAGTCTCATTGCAGAAAAATGTGGGGGGTGACAGAGTTATTGCCACCGTTGGAAAATACTGTCTTCAATAATAAGGACAAAGGGCTTACTTACATATCATAAAGTAGAGCTAAATGATGTATGTTAAGCTCTATAACCTGAAAACTTAAACCCTACACTCTATTCAAGTGCACACAAAAATTTGCAACACTAACCGTAACTAAAAGTTAATACATTCCAAAGAATTAGAAACAGGGCGGGCAACGTTTTATGAACATTATAACTGAACAATAATACTTATTGACTACAAAACTTAAAAAGCAAGTATTTATCCCCTCCCCCCCAGAAAATTAAATACAATAAACATTTAAATCCTTCACAAAACAACTCAATTCACAGAGCAAATCACAACTAACAATGTTGGAATCTTAGGAAATAATGAAAATGTTGTATATAGGAAACTTTAAGATCCAGCTCAATCAGAGCTCAGAGGTAAATTCATATGGAAATATTTATTAGAAAGGACAGGCAGAAGGCTATAAAGAAGGCCACATGTATAATGGCCCAAACACAACAGAAGTGTTCTTACATAGAAGTACAGGATGGGTGGACAGGCCCGCCCTCCACCACATAGTCATTTGGAGTCTCTGGCTAATAGAGGTCCTGCTATATTGAATTCCTGGCTTTCAAGGTTTCCCTGGGTGTTCTCTGTATCTCATCCACTTACAAGGGCAGAAGAGCAGAGAGGAATGGATAGTGGGTTTTCCTTTTTAAGGTGCAAGCCTAAAAGTAGCACAACTCATTTTGGCTCACATTTCGTTGGTTAGGATTCAATCACATAGCTACTCATAACTGCGCTTCTAGGGAAGATGATGAGCTAAAAGCGCCGAGTCGACATTTATGAAAGCAGCCTTTTGGTTAACAAGTGTTTATTGATTGCCTAATACTTCCTGTGATCTGTGCTAGGAATTTGGGATATAGTGATGGATATAAATAAGATATACCATACTTTCATGGATCTTAGAGTCTAAGGAGAAAGCAAGTCATTATAATAACATGAGTTATGATATATTTATATAATGGAATGTTTTCATCAGAAGTAAATGCATTAGAGAAGGATCAATGTGTATACATCTTAAAATCATATTGCATGGTGAAAAACAAGTCGCCTAAGGTTACATTTTACATGATATATAAATATACATTTATATGTATTATTTAGGAATCTTACATACTAGTAAACTAATTAAGACATGTATGTGAGTGATAAATACCAAATTCAGGATAGTGGTCAGCGCTGGGAAGGGTGAAAGAGTGCAATTTGAAGGAAGTTCAGGGGACCTGAATTTGTAATGCTTTATTCTTTTTAATTTTTATTTATTTTGAGCAAATGAAAATTGCATATATTTAAGGTATACAGCATGATATTTTGATCTATGTTTATACTGAAATAATTACCACAATCAAACAAGTGAACACATCCATCACCTCTCATAATTATGTTTGTGTGTGTTTTG
>CM053579.1:7521640-7577208 GCA_028646485.1 Cryptoprocta ferox | reverse complement strand
TCTTTTTTTTTTTTTTTTTTTGGTGATGCTTTTTTTTTTATTCTTTACCTTCATCATAGGAACACAGATGCTCATTCCATTATACTTTCTATGTTTTTGTATGTCTGAAATTTTCATAATAAAACTTTAAAATACAACTATAATCCTATGCATATACTCAGTAGTAAATCATATACAAGTGCTTTTGTCATAATCATCAGTAAATATTTATGGAAAGCTTTTTTTAAAGCCTGTAGGGAAGATGTAACATTCATTATTCACTGGTCCAAAGAATGATTGTATTATACTGGACAGGGATGATTGAATCAGTGACTCTCATGAACATCTGCTGGACAGGAAATGAGTTCCTTATATGGCCAGTCTGACCCCCTCTGTTTCTGCCTATTCAGATTTAACATGCCCCTCCATCCCACTGACAAATTAGTAAAGGTTTCCCCATGGCTGAACCAAGGTGGGGCTTCTGCTAGCAGATAGCCATTACTTCCTGGTGCTGGCCTTGGGGGTTTAGAATTGATCGAGAAGCTGAGCAACCACAAGTCACTACTAGATTCTTTTTCTAGAATTATTTATTAAGTCAAACTTCAGTTGACTCCCTGACAACTCATTCTGAGGAATTCTATTTGGTAGCAAGGAATGCCGAAAGCACCACTGGGTCATGCCGTTTGAACCTCTGAGTGAGCCAATGGAAAAACCAAAGATGTGCTACCCCTAGGGCTTCTTTTTTCTCCTGGATGCAAAGCTCTTTTTTCTTGATCCCTGCTTAATGGCCTGGCCTCACAGTTTGGATAAGGAAACCATTAGGCTGGTGTGTTGGGTTGAGAGACATCTCTAGTCTTCCTTACAGTGTAATGTTGCCTTCCAACATAACCATTATCACTTATTTTTATTTGGTAGAGGTAGTGAAAGAGGTGCTTTGGAGAGGCCTTGAGTTTCTGGGTTCTCCCAATTCTCCTGGCTCCTCTTAGATAACCCTACTCAAGCCAGTATAGTGCACGGCTGCCTAACCGGCACACCGATTTTCATTATAGAAAATGGCGGCAGCAGAGAATTTAACCTTTTCAGTTCAGCAAAATTCATGATTATAGGAATTTCAGCAATCTCAATAACACTGGCCAGAGTCAGAAAGGACTTCCTTAACAGGCGTTTCCTGTCATTCCTTCTAGATTTTCAGGTGAACAACCACAGATTGCAGCACTTATTAGTTAACATTTTTTAACCGTTCAGCTCTCTGTCAAGAATTTTATGGCATGCTTAAAATGAGTAGTTTGGAAATAAGTTGGTAAAGGGAATATTAATACGGGTATGTTCTGGATTTATGAAAACCAGTAACAGAGACTGTGGTATCCTGGACTAACACTAACAGCGATAGGACCTTTAGACCTAAAAGTACAAAGGGAGAGACCATTTACTGACATTTGGTAGATGTGTGTCGACGGCTGCCTGGCAGGAGCTGTGGGCTGCCATAGACAGACTCACGTATGGTCACCCAGCAGAGTGCGAAGCATGGGCGTAAAATCCCTGACCTCATTTTCCTCCTTCTGCCTGTGTATTTCTTCTCCTCGTCAGATCACAACCAGACACAAGAGGACAAGCGAACTCACTGATGCAGTCAATCCACATGGGTCAGCCTACCATGGCTTAGAGCTGGCAGGGGAAGGGGGAAGGTGTACTAAATGTAAGATACCCACCATGCCTCACTCTCTTCTAGTTTCTTTTTTTTTTAAGACCTATTTATTAGAGCAATTTTAGATTTACTGCAAAATTGGGGAGAAGATATAGAAATTTCCCATATATTCCTGCCCCAACACAGGCATAGCCTCCCTTGTTGTCAACATCCCCCACTGGAGTGGCACATTTGTTATGATTGATGGACCTACATTGACATATTACAATTACTCAGTGAATAATGAATGTTTTATCTTCTCCGTTCTCTTTAAACCCATAGTTTAATTTAGGGTTCACTTTTAGTGTTGTACATTCTGTGGATCTGGATAAATGTATAATGACATATATCCATAATTTTATTATAGTGTCATACAGAGTATTTTAACTGCCCTAAAAATCCTCTGTGCTCCACCTCTTCATCCCTTCCCACTACCCAGTCCCTGGCAACCAGCGATCTTTTTACCACCTCTATACTTTTGCCTTTTCCAGAATGTCATATAGTTGGAACCATACAGTACGGAGGCTTTTCAGATTGACTGTTTTGCTTAGTAATCTGCATTTAAGGTTCTTCCAAGTCTTTTCATGGCTTGATAGCCAATTTATTTTTAGCGCCAAATAATTCTTGTAGTTTCTTACTGAAGAACACAGGAATAGTGCACACACTCTGATACAATGGCAGTTTCCTCGAACTCTCTTAAGCTTAAGCCACAGTGGTTACATATGCTGCATCTTATACTATGGTTCAACCAAAACTGTTCAACAGTGGTCGTCGTATTTGTCCATTCGATATCTTCTCTCCTAATATAAGCTAGCATTATAGTATATTGAAATGATCTCTAGATTCAGGTTCATAAACCTTGTTTTGAATCACTACTGTATGACTTACAAGCCATGTGTTATTCAATAAATCACTAAATTCTCTGAACCTCAATACCATTATCTCTAAAATTGGCTGTAATAATACCTGCTCTGACTACCTACTGGGTTCTCATAGCCAAAGGGCCATATATAAATTATATATGAATAAATTAAGATAATATATGTGAAAGCTCTTTTAGAAATTACAAGTCAATGCAATTCTAAGTTGTTTGCATTGTTTAAAGAGCAATTTTGTCTGTTCTTTTTCTTACTTCTCAAGTGAAAGGCATAGATCATTAATTTCCAGTCTTTCTTCCTTTTAAATATAGAACTAAATGCCATACATTTCATTTTAAATATGACATCTGAATCCTATGAGTTTTGATATGGTTATTTTCATTGCCACTCAGTTCTAAATGTTTCCTGATTTCCATTTTTATGTGTTCTTTGTTCCCTGAGTTTTTTTAGATATGGTCTTTTAAAATTCAAAATCTCTGGATTTTTAAAATCTATATTTTTCTTATTGATGGCCAGGGAATCAGGTCTGTTTTCTCTGAAATGTATCAAGGTAGAGGGTTAACTTTGGCGGCTGTCAATGAACCACAGTTCCCTTTATTCATTCCCTTCCATAATGTCCCTACTAAATTGACTCTGGCCTTGAGCATGTGATAAGCTACAGACAATGAAACATGAGCAATCATGATATAAGTTGGAGCTTGATAAGCACTAGCAATTAGAGTTTGTCCTCTGGGAACATTCCTTCTGGGATCTCAAGTACCATGCTGTGAAAAGCCACGTGGAAAATTTCTGTGTTTCAGTTATCTGTTGCTGTGTAACAAAACAGACCCAAATTTAATAGCTTAAAACAACAACTTCCTATTTCTCAGTATTTTATGCATTGACTAGCTGGTCCTTCTGCTTAATGTGGTGATGGCAGCTGGGACACTGTGGCAGCTGGAATGTCCAAAGTGAATTCATTCATATAGTTGGCAGATGTCTGGGAACACAGATGGGGATGTTGGCCGGGAGCCTTGTTTCTCCCATGTGGGCATTCCCAAGTCGTTGCTTAGGCTTCCTCCCAGCTTGGCAGCTGGGTTCCAAGGAGTGTTTCAAAGGGACATGACATGAAGCATAAACCTAAAAAAAAAATCTAGCATTCTAGGTACAGATTCCATGAAAGCAAAAGTATTAGAACAAGGGAGGCTAAAAATATATAGTCTAATAAACCTACTAAAAGAGATAATGGAAGATATAAGCAATATGAAATAAAAACATAAGAATATGAAGAGGAAAATCCTATTAGGTAACAAAAATATAATAATTGACATAAACTATGTATTACATGAGATAAAGAGCAGATGGATAAAAGTGAGGAAGAAATCAGGTACTTTATAGACCAGATTAAAGAAATCTCATAGAAAGGAGAAAAAAGAAAGAAAGAAGTAGGAACTGTAAAAGAAAAGCTAAGAAATATGGAGGATAGAAGTAGGCAGCATATCAGAAAGAAAAACATACTAGAAAAATTTGAAGCAGTAACAGAGATAAATTTACCCAAAGTAAAAGAAGGACTTTAGGGCAAAAGCCCCGCTCGGGGGACAACATGGAAGAACAAGGAAAAAAACACACCTAGACACATCTAGAGGAGAAAATATTAACAGAAAATAGAAAATAGAATAATAAAGCATAAACCTAGTAGTAGGTTTATCTTTAAGAAAAGAGCACATAGAGAGGAACAAAAATCAAACGGACATTAGAATTTTCAAGAGTAAAACTGGACCTATGGAAACAATAGAGCAGAATTTTTGGAGTACAGAAGGAACATAACTGTCTTTCATATATAAAGTCATAAAAATATCCTTAAATATAGAAGGACTCCAGAATGTTCCCACACAAGGCCTTACACGGCAAATAGTTTGAATAAAGTGCTTAAATAAGAGACAATAAAGGGGAAGAGATGAACCAAATTAAGGTTATCAAATATCTTGGTGAAATTTATTGATACCATTTAAAAATCTAAGGCCAGGGAAAAAGAGAATGTATGTTCATAGTTACTTGAAATTAAAACTTTTAGATAATATTTCCATGATGGAATTTAGGAGTAAGGGAGGCCAATGAATGTGTGATCTTAATAAAGTTCTTGTCTTACTAAAGGGACAAGATAGCATTTTTAAATTTTTTTAAATTTATTTTATTTTATTTTAGAGAGAGAGAGAAAGAGCGTGAACAGGAAAGGGACAGAGAGAGTCAGAAACACAGAATCTGAAGCAGTCTGAAGCAGGCTCCAGGCTCTGAGCTGTCAGCAGAGAGCCCAACGCGGGGCTTGAACTCACGAACCGTGAGATCATGACCTGAGTCAAAATCAGACGCTTAACCAACTGAGCCACCCAGGTGCCCCTAGATAGCATTTTTAAAATAAAGTAACAATGGGGGGAGGGTAGGCGCCTGGGTGGTTCAGTCAGTTAAGCATTCAATTCTTGATCTTGGCTCAGGGCTTGATCTCAGGGTCATGAATTCAGGCCCGCACTACATTTTCTCAAGCACATGTGGAACATAAAACATTAAACATGTACCAGGCCATACCATAGAGAAAGCCTCAACAAATTTCAAAGATCGGGTGTCATACAAACCGTCGTCTCAGATTTTACTTCAATTACATTAGAAGTCAATAAAAAAAACCACTCACCATATTTAGACAATAAAATATATCCAACTAACTCATGGGTTAACAAATTTTAAAAAGAATTTCGAACATAAATCCCTATTTTCTAGGAGTCCAAGTTTTCCTATCATCATCATATGACCTTTGAAATACAAGCCTTTTCCTTATTAAGACAAGAAAATTTCCCCCAAACAACTTATTGCGGTGAATTTCTGTTTTTTCTCTTCATTTTGTTCCCTGAGGAATTCCCTAATTTTATTGTGAGTTCAGGTATTCATTTAAAATGATGTTTTATTTTATCCAGCATTTCTTGGTGTGTTTGGGTTGGATTTCTGTTTAGCTGAAGGGTTTTCAGGATATCTAGTCTGCCATATTGCTAGAAACTGAAATCCGTATTCTATTTTATTCACTCATATAATCCATCTACCTTATTTTCTTCCAACCTAAATTGGTAGATACAATGTTTTCACTAAAGATTATTTAGCAGATATGACCTGTCTACTTATAAAAGCATATAACACTCTAAAATATGTATCATTAAGATTCTAAAATAGAAATTTAAAGATAGATGTTAAAACCAATTGAGAAAATACCAGCATTTTTCTATGCCTAACCATATGATTCTTGGCAATTCACATCTGATCTGTTTCCGGCTTTCCGGATATTTTCTAGATTTTGCCGTGTATCATATGCAGTTCCTGCCCCTGGCATAGCTCAAAACATAAACCAATTGGGATTTTCAGTGCTATGGCTGTGAATCAAATTATTTTGTCATTTGGACCAGAAAGTGAACAATAAACTCAGTGACAGTTAAGAAAACCAAAAGCTTGACATATGCATCAGAGGTCATAAATGTCAAAACATCCTGCCCGGGATGTGGACGGAAACACACGCTTAACCTTGAAACTGGTGTCAAGGATGGTTTTCTGACGTTTCTGGGCTGTGATATGTCTTGTTTATTTGCAGAAGCACCTCTCAGAGTTACCAAAACAAAGAGAATTCGCCTGTGCTAATAACAACCCCAAATGATCCACAGTTACATTTTCACTCATTTTTTTTCACTTTCATTATTTGAGTATAAGTTACCTCGCTGAATGAATTGCCTCTGGAGCAGATACAATCCAGTAATTTCTTTCTATATTTCCCTGTCTCAGCCTGGTAGCCCACGGTTGCCTTGTGTGTGCTATGTACCTTCCCAACGTCTCTTCTCACATCAGTGTGTTGATAGAGTGACAGCTGGCTGAGCTGTAGCTTATGAGTATAAAACAAGAAATTGCCTCTCCTTCTTGACCTGACAGAGTCCTGTGCAGATCGATATTAAGGAAACAAAAAGTGACTTTAAAACTTCAGCAAAATAGACCATTACTGGAGCTTTTTACCCTTGGATATGGCGTGTAATATGTGGTTAAGAGACCTTAAATAAATATCCTGAATTTCTCCTTTATGTAATGTGTTCTTTTTAAAAAAAAATGTTTATTTTTGAGAGAGACAGAGAGCATGCATATGAGTGGGGGAGGGGGAGGGGGTGGGCTGCAGAGTTTCTGAAGTGGGATCTACGCTGACAGCAGTGAGCCCAATGTGCGACTTGAATTCCAAACTGCAAGATCATGACCTGAGCCAAAGTCAGATACTCAACCGACTGAGCCACCCAGGCACCCCATAAAATGTGCTCTTTACTATGCTGACTTTAAAGAAGTCATCATAGAATTATCTATTTCTAACGTACTGAATTTTAAAAATGATGACAACCTCATATATCTTATTTAATATTCTCCTATGTGTATGTGTATGTAGGCAGTGCAAAAGGTCAATTTAATTATACTAAAGTTATTTAGCACAAAGCATCCAGTAGCTTCATCTCCCAGTAATGAAGCACGCTAGCCAAACCGGCCTACAGATTTCTTTTATAAGTTACCAAAATACTCTCCCTATCCCTTATCCCAATATTAGCTCTCAGTTCGTGGTGGCAGCGGATCTGCTCTTCTCATCTTTAATCTTCCATAGCGTCTAGCCTTTCTTGCAAACTGTAGGTGTTCACTAAGTGTTGAATTAAATTAAACATGCTTAAAATTCTACTTTAGACATCACTTATTTTTGTTTCATAGAGAATAAAGTGGCCGCACATTAGTTCCATAGAAATCTAATTCTTTTATGTTCTGATCCTTCTATTCTCTTTTCTTTACCCATATAAGGCTGAAACTTCAGGCAGATATGAGGCATACATCTAATGAGGTAGATACCTGGAGCTGATCTCTGATTTCATCCACGCCATGTCTTACCAGCTCTCTTACTTGAAAGGCAAGTGAATGGATATGAACGTTCAAGGACAAGATGCATTAATACCCTAATGCAATTGATTTATCCATGGTTGCATCAAGCCAGCAGGCTGGCTTGGAGTCAGAATTTCTTCATGCCTCTCAGAACAATTAGATGTCACCACAGGAGAATGAGACCTCTCCCAACAACAACAACAAACAGATGAGGGGGAAGGTGCCTAGGCTTATCTTCCCAGAAGGCTTGATGGAATCCTAACTCTGATCACCCAGCATCATTGACAATTGTGTGGCCTTGTGTGGGGCCAGAAGCGTCGCACCTCCAACTGGAAAAATGCTACTGCATCTCTTTCTGTATGTAGCCAGCTAAGGTCAGTTATTTTTTTGTAACTTTTACTTTTGTTAAAGGAACTTGTATCATGTGTCTCTGGGTTGATATTACTGCCGCCCTTGTGACACCTGTCATAGCTGTTCTGTGTAATTTAAAAGCATGATGATTGGAATAGGAGTGATAATTTTGTACAGAAACCCCATAACTTATACAAAGAAATGGGCGCTCCCATTTTTGAATTCCACTTCAGAAATATGCTTTCCAAAATTACGTTTCTTCGAAATAATACCTCTGCTTTGCTTTGCTTTTTTTATTTTCTGCACCATCTTAGTGATACTTCCATTGCTGCTTAATAACTGTATGACCTTGGGTAAGTTAGTCTCCTGTAAACCTATTTTATCATCTGTAAAATTGAAATAATGGCACGTATTTAGTGGTGAGACACATAGTCTGAGTTTTAGGGAAAGGATATTCAGATATTTATAGAAAAGGATCTACTATCAGATCCTCCTGGAATCTAAAAAAGATTGCCAGGAGACTGATTAGGTGGCTTTTGCAGCATTTCTAGGACAGATATGATAAGTGCCTGAACTAAGGTATTGGCTTAAGGAGATGAAGAGTCAGATTTAAGACATATGGCATAAATGTCATGACTGTGGTTGGGGACGAGAGGGAGAAAAATCTAGGATCACTGCCAAATTTCTGACTTGGGCCACTAGATGGATGGTAGAACGGTAACCATGCCAGAGAACACTGTGAGAGGGGAAACAATGGGTTCAGTTATTTCAGTGTATAATATTTATTGGAATATTATATGTCCAACTGTAAGTTAAGTGCTTTATGGGGAAATATTTCATTTAATACACACAACTTTCTTATGTTGGTGGCATAGTTATCCTCAATTTCGAATAAAGAAACTAAAGCTTAGAGAAGTTAAATAACTTGCCCACATCAGAAAGCAAATGACTTGTGTAGCCCAGCACAGACCTACACCTGCCCAATTCTAGATCAAATGCTCTTAACTATTACTAGTACAGCATGTCCCAGCTCAGTCAGTGGTGGATACTGCCTTTGTTTATGTTTGAACGTGTCCAGATTTCCTATTATAAAGCTAGCACATCCTTCTTCTTGTTGTGTAGTCTTTGCATCTTTATTAAAGAAATATTCTAAGATTGTGATTGCAAAGTATACAAACCATTAAATTCCATTTTCATTACTGCATGTGTTTGAATTAATGTAGTTGAATTTACAGACATGTCCTCTGATGTACAAAAGGTAAAAATTTCTGTAACAGAAGCTTCCATTGGCCCTCAACAGTGGTAAAACTATTAAGGTGATTCCAAATAAACTTAGTCACTTTCAGCTTACACCTTAGTTTCTTTCGTATGATCAGTTCAGGAGTTTCCCCCTTCCCTTCTACTTAGGAGGATTGAAGGTATTTCTGTCTTGAAATCGGAGGGGGCTGGGCCATCTGGTCCACAATAACTGGGGCCATAGTCTACATTGGCTTCCTCTGAGATGTAACCTCATATTCTTCTGTCGATTACATTGTCATTTACTCTCTAACACTGATGGCTGTGGTCCTGTCATGATCTCCAGTCCCTGAACCCTTGGGATCCTGAGAACGTGAGTGTTTTCAGATAAGAATGTGAGCCAAGCTCAGATATATTGGCCCAAGCCCTACACTCAGTCATGGCTGCTCTACAACCCTGGCTTCCGTTAGCAGCTCTCCTTGCCCCAAGTACTAATGTCTGTGCTGGGAAACCACTGTTACCCTCTGCCTTCATTCTCACTCTACAGATTATACGAGTTTAGTTTTAAATTTGCTGTTTGTTGTACTTGTGGGAAGGTCAAGAAGAGATGCTTAGTGAGCAATTGGAAATATGATTCTGGAACTCAGGAGAGAATTCTGGGATTGAGATAGTTCTTACAGAGGCATCAGTAATACATGGTGGTTTCAGACGCAGATGCTGATAATGTCACCCAGAAGTCATGCATGAAGTTATGAAAATGGAGGCAAAACCCATGAGTCACAGTTATGTTTAAAGGGTATACAGAGGAAGCAGAGTCAACAAAGTATATTGAGACAGACACATATCTGTGTGAGCTCACTGCCAAATATTTTACTCAAATATTTCAAAGAGGGCAAATAACTGTGTCTAAAAAACTAGAGAAATTTTTAACAGGGATGGTTTGCATTTCCATTTAAAAGGCCAGTTGCACACAGGCCCAGGAGGAAGGAAGTCTGGTGTGATACAATGTGGTGTTGAAAAGCCCCAGCAGGATTAGGATTCGTCGACTAGATCTCAAACCGGGGGTAAGATATAATCTACCTGATCAAAACTGATTTTTTCAAAATGGCTTTCTTACTTCCCTCCTTTATCTTGTAAGGCCATTTCTCTTTAAATTAGCAGCCAGCTCTTTTCTGGCTCTGAAGGATGCAAAGTGTGTATCACCTCATGTGCTGTTTTTGCCAGCTTCTGCTTTAGGATTCCTGTAACCGTCATTTCATAATATCAGTATCTTCCAGTATCTAAAATTCTCCTCACTTCATAGTGAAACAATTTGGATAATGTACCTTATGTCATCATCTCTCTTGGCCATGTTAGTACTTTTTATCCTCAAAAGTTAGTCTAATTCACGGGTGCCTGGGTGGCTCAGTTGGGTATGTGTCCAACTCTTGATTTCGGCTCAGGTCATGATCTTGTGGTTTGTGAGATCAAGCCCCATGTCGGGCTCCATGCTGAACGTGGAGCCGGCTTAAGATATTCTCTGTCTCCTTCTTCCTCTGTCCCCCGCCCGCTCCAGCACATGCTCTCTCTCTCTTAAAAAAAAACAAAAAAGTTAGTCTAATTCAGCATTGAATTTGTTACACTCAGACCCCTGTGCTTCACCAACGTGGATCTAAGAGTTAGTGGTCCAGCTGGGATGAATGTCTCAAACTGATACACATGCTTGGCCTGCGACTGAGCTCTGGCTGGGCTCGCTTGCCAATATTTGAGCCTTTCACTCAACATGTTTCTGGGCAATTGAAAAAAGTGTACTAATGAGCCCATCAGAGACCAAAGACACCAAAAGTCAGAGCCCTGGGAAGTTGATCATTATCCCTTTGTAAACCCACCCCAAACGTTGTCTTTCCATTATCCTCTTCAGATTACTTTACTTTCACAATTGCTCCAAGTAATATCACCTTTCTTTTTGTCCTCTCTGCCATTATTAACCTGATCTTGACAATCTGGACTCTTCTCATTTATTTATTTATGGTAATTCTCAGACATCTTTGTCTGCATCTTTTGTCTGTTCTCTCTGAAAACTGTATTAAATTGTGGATATGTTTATTTCATTTTTGTAAATTTATTACTGCGACCATAATAATTACTACTACTGCAGCTGTGATCATCACTCACTTCAGCAAGAGCATCAGCTCTTATTTATTAACTTGATACTGTGGTTGCTAGAGGTCCTTAAACAATATGTTTGCTTCTGAAATATGTAACATCTTCTCTCTTTTCTTTCAAAGATTCTCTTTTTAAGTGATCTCTGTACCCAACGTGGGGCTTGAACTCACAAGCCCAAGATCAAGAGTCATGTGCTCCACTGACTTGAGCCAGCCAGGTGCCCCGGTAACATCTTTTCTTCATCAATATTTTTAAAATTTTTAAAAAATTTTTTTTTTATTTGAGAGAGAGAGAGAGAGTACAACCGGGGAGAGTAGCAGAGGGAGAGAAAGAGAGAATCTTAAGCAGGCTCCATGCTCAGCGCAGAGCCTGACACACAGGGCTCAATCCCACAACCCTGGCTGGGATCATGACCTGAGCTGAAACCAAGAGTCGGTTGCTCAACTGACTGAGCCACCCAGGCGCCCCTCCATAAATCTTTTAATTCAGGTAAATGGTATTGTGTATAGATTCCATTATCTTCTTTAACTCTTTCACTCAACTATACGATTGTTTTACATGTCCATATTGGTATGTTTGCCTAGTCGATTGCGTCTCGCTGCTCCTTAGTACCGCATAGTCCGTATCCATCACATTTTGCTATTTCTTTTATCAAAACATGATGAATTAACACCATGTTTACAACAAACCTTATTGAAAGAGATGGTTATACTCATTGTCTTCACCCCCCCACCTCTCATTCTCTTTGTTTTAATTTTTTATTTATGTTTTACGGTTTTGTTACGCAGTTAGTTTTGTGTTTAATTTATAGTTTATTGTCAAGTTGGTTTCCATATAACACCCAGTGCTCATTCTCTCTTGAACATAAAACAATCACTCTTGTCCCCAACACTGTACTGTAACCCTACTCTATAAACACATTTGTCAAGGTCTCCAGTGAATTCTGAGTTGCCAAATCCAGTTGTCATTTTTTAGTTGTCATCTTACTGGGCCTTTCAGCTGCCTGATCTGTCCTACCTCTTCAACCTCATACTTCCCCATTTTCCAGTTCAGTCATTGAACTCCAACTACATAGGCTACATTGTTGTTCCTCAAACACTTCTCTCCAGATTCAATATCATCATCTTTGCTTTTGCTGGTTGTTCTGCCTGAGCCTTCTTATCTCCATATAGCTGCATCGCTCATTTCCTCCACTAATTAGCACCTGCTCAGGGCAGCCCCATTGCTGTCATTTTCTCTTCTCTTACCCTACTTTATGTTAACTCAGAACACTTAGTATTACATGAAATCTCATCATATCATTACGTATTTATTTTGTTTATTGTTTGTCTCCCCTCATGAGAATGTAAGCTCCCTGAGGGCAGGGATTTTTTTCTTTTCCTTTCACTGCTGTGTTTCTATTGCCTAGCACAACGCTTGGGTCATAGTCGATTTTGAATAAAGTTTAGTTGAATTAATAATTGAATCACATCCCATGAAATACTCTTGTAGTTTCTGTAAGAAACACAAATTTCCATTCTCTTGTTTGCTATTTTAATAGTGTTAGTAGAAACAAGGCAAATCGGACAATTGAACTATGACTGGCTGCTCCAGTGGCCAATCATTTCTGCCTGAGGAGGTCTCATTTTATGGGTTCCTTCAAAGTAAGCAATGAGATAGAAATTACAGGAATCAAGATACATAAACACATTAAATAGTTTTTCTTCTCCTTTATCTTCTTCTTACATAATATTAAGCAGCATTCAGGTGTTATGCAAATATTATTCAGATAGTTTGGGCCCTCTCCTTGTGAGATTTGTCTGTTTTCCTATTGTCTATACAGTTCTATGCTTCCTACAAAGAGTGGAGAGATGGGTGGTAGACAAGGAAGTGTTTGGTTCCTGAAATTTCTACCTCATTGCCCATTTTGAAGGGACCAGAATTTGGTCGAACCAAAGAAGGGAGTCACCTCTGAATTTGCTAAGTGCCTAAAAGAGCTATAAATGTCTAAAGGACTATAAAATATTCATTACAGAGTAAATGTAATGAAAATTTAACAGAAATGAAAATATAGCTCTTTCTCCTTTGAAAACCTCTAATATTGGAAACAATTTACAGGGGCGCCTGGGTGGCTCAGTCGGTTAAGCGTCCGACTTCGGCTCAGGTCATGATCTCACAATTCGTGAGTTTGAGCCCCACGTCAGGCTCTGTGCTGACAGCTCAGAGCCTGGAGCCTGTCTTTGGATTCTGTGTCTCCCTCTCCTTCTGACCCTCCCCTGCTCGCACTGTCTCTCTCTCTCTGTCTCTGAATAAATAAAAAACTTAAAAAATTTTTAAAAAATAAATAAATTTAAAAAAGAAAAAAAGAAAACTATTTACAAACAACATGTCTGCCTCAAAAATAATAGGCTTATTGTATAAGTCAAATTATAAACCCAACGAAGAAACTTGCTATTTCATAAATATCTAATTCTGTCCTTTAACAGACAGTATTGCTCCTCTATAAAGAAATAACAATCCATACATTATGAATTCTTAGAGGACAAGATGACCAGATTGACCTCCATTCTAAAAGACCTACTAAACCATATCTGAAAACACAGACTAATAATTATGTTACTTGGTATTGCTGTTTGCACTCTGAAATTAAGCTGTCTTGTTGTTTCAGCCTTTGTTAGACAAAATGCCATTTGTTCTTGAAACAGATGGGCCCCTCCTAATTAAGCAAACTGCTCCAGTTCATTAAAGAAATAGCAAACAACCAAATAAAGTGTCAATTCTTAGTGTCACTCAGTGTATAAAGCTTGATCACATTTCCCATTTGTTCCATCTTTCTCTGAAACATTGACTTAACCTAATGATTTACCATCTATTCCTTTTAAGTATTGTAATTGCAAAATCCACAGCATAGCAAAAGGTTTAAGTATGTGCACTATGATTTTGGAGGTGACTATTTCATACTTTTTTTTTTTTTTTTACACCCTGAAAAAGATAACTTATAAAAGTATGGTCTTCATGCTTGGAAGAAGAGACCTTAGGCACCTTTTAGTTCAATGTCTTTCACTCATTCAAATGTTGGTCACTTACTGAGCTCCTTCTAATGCTAGGGTTTGTGCTAAATGCTCATGATGCAGATATTAATTGGACTATCCTTGTCCTCAAGCTTTCAAAGTCTATTTGGGGACAGAGATATATATAAGGTACTAATAGTAAAATAGGTTATTTTTCCATTTAAATGTGTAAGAAATTTTGTCAGTGTAGAGAGAAAGAAACACCTAGCTCTAACGTGTAAGATGGTTAGATAAGTTTTTTTATGGACGAGATAATGTTTCAGGTATACAGGAAAGCTCTTAGTTTTTGTATGGTTTTCTTGCTGCTACCTTGAATGCCATTTTATTGATCTACTAGCTCTACTTATTTATTTGTATATTCTCATTGATTTTCTATGTAGATGAGAATATTACCTATAATGATAATAACCTTATACCTTCCTTTCCTATGTTTATCATTCATTTTTATTTTATTATATCGGTTAAGATATTCAGAACTCTAATGTGTTTCTGTGGTCTACTCTAATAATGAATAAAAATTTTATGTTCAATTCCAGTTGGGTTATAGAAAGTCGAAAGAAATTGTCCTTCTTACCCTATCGATGAGAAAACCCTGGATAACATGCAAAGTCATAAATTTTAAAAACCCATCAGAGATCTGAGAATGTCTTGGTGAACAAAATACGTGGATTTCAAGCCCTCTCTAGGTGATATGAGAACTGCTGCTGTTTCCATCCTTGACAAAGTGGGAAGAGTTAGAAAAGTCCCTTAGAAAAATCTCCTTAGTTAGGAGAAAAGAGCAAAACTTTTTAAAATAAACATTTAATGGCTACGTGTAGCCTGCAGTTACAGAATGAATTCTTAAGAACTCCTGCCTCCAAGCAAGTCTGCATCTACCTGACAACTCTTTCCCATGGGCCTTCACTAAGATCACAGGGGTAGTCCAGCAAAGACTGAGCGGAGGCAGGAGAGCTGAGAAAGGTGCCCCACTGAGGCATGCAAAGAGCTTTCAGTGAAAAGCCAAAGCCTGAGGATATGACGGGAGAGCTGGCTTTTCATCCAGGCCACCGCAGTGGCCCTCCAAAAGCTTAGGGCAGGACAGCTCAGAAATTACCCAAGGACTGGAAATCCAGAGAGAAGATCGAAGAACAAAGAGAATTCGAAGGCAACCCAATAATTTTTGGCCAAGCCACTCTGTAAAGTAGAGTGATTTCCCATGGATTGGAAAGCTGGTGAGAGCAGTATTAAACATAAAGTGTTCTCTAGGGGACACCTGGGTGGTTCAGTCGATTAAGCATCCAACTTCGGCTCCTGTCAAGATCTGGTGGTTCGTGAGTTCGAGCCCCGTGTTGGGCTCTGTGCTGACAGCTCAGAGCCTGGAACTTTCTTTGGATTCTATGTCTCTTTCTCTGCCCCTCCCCTCGCTTGTATTCTGCACTCTCTCTCTCAAAAATAAACCTTAAAATAATAATAATAATAATAATAATAATAATAATAAACTGTTCTCTAGTGTCTTGCTCATGCTTTGATATCCTTTGAAGAGGAAGTTCTGACCCTACCTTTGAAATATTTAAAATTAATGGTGAAATCAATCTAACTGAAATTGAGGAAAAAGCTCATACTCAGGTCAACTGTAGATTAGATAGGCTTAATTCCCCACCTCTAAGACATTTAGTGATTCAACAGAAGAAGAGACATGATCTCTTCCTGGCAAAAATATTATTTACTTTAGAGTCTACCATGTTTTTTTATGTGCCATATACAGAATATAATAAATTATCAGAAATGTTAAAAGCAATAAAGTATAACCATGTTCAAAAGAGGAAATAATCAAAGGGAGCAGACACAGAGATGGTCACATATTGAAACAAAGCTGGAGGCATCACAATTCCTGACTTCAAGCTGTATTACAAAGCTACAATCAATAAGACAGTATGGTACTGGGACAAAAACAGAGACATAAATCAATAGAATAGAATAGAATAGAGAACCCAGAAATGGACTCACAAACATATGGCCAACTAATCTTTGATAGAACAGGAAAGAATATCCAATGGAAAAAAGACAATCTCTTCAGCAAATGGTGCTGGGAGAAATGGACAGTGACCTGCAGAAGAATGATCCTGGACCTCTTTCTTACACCATACATAAAAATACACTCAAAATGGATGAAAGACCTAAATGTAAGACAGGAAACCATCAAAATCTTAAAGGAGAAACTAGGCAACAACCTTTTTGACCTCAGCCTCAGCAACTTCTTACTTGACATGTTTCTGGAGGCAAGGGAAATAAAAGCAAAAATGAACTATTGGGATTTCAGCAAGATAAAAATCTTCTGCATAGTGAAGGAAACAATCAGCAAAACGAAAAGGCAACCAGTGGAATTGTAGAAGATATTTGCAAATGACATATCAGATAAAGGGTTAGTATCCAAAATCTATAAAGAACTTACTAAACTCAACACCCAAAAAACAAATAATCCAGTGAAGAAATGGGCAGAAGACATGAATAGACACTTCTCCAAAAAAGACATCCACATGGCCAATAGACACATGAAAAGATGCTCAACATCACTCATCATCAGGGAAATACAAATCAAAACCACAATGAGATACCGCCTCACACCTGTCAGAATGGCTAAAATTAACAACTCAGGCAACAACAGATGTTGGTGAGAATGCAGAAAAAGGGGAACACTTTTGCACTGCAAACTGGTGCAGCCACTCTGGAAAACAGTATGGAGGTTCCTCAAAAAATTAAAAATAGACTTACCCTATGACCCAGCAATTATGCTACTGGTATTTATCCAAAGGATACAAAAATGCTGATTTGATGGGACACATGCACCCCAATGTTTACAGCAGCACTGGCAACAATAGCCAAAATATGGAAAGAGCCCAAATGTCCATCGACTGATGAATGGAAAAAAAGATGTGATATACATATACAATGGAATATTACTCGGCAATCAAAAAGAATGAAAATCTTGCCATTTGCAATGACGTGGGTGGAACTAGAGTGTATTATGCTTAGCAAAATAAATCAGTCAGAGAAAGACAAATATCACATGATTTCACTTATATGTGGAAGTTAAGAAACACGACAGTTGAACCTAGAGGAAGGGAAGGAAAAAGAAGATAAAAACAGAGAGGGAGGCAAACCATAAGAGATTCTCAAATACAGAGAACAAACTGAGGCTTGCTGGAGACACATCAGGTAGGGGGATGGTCCAAATGGGTGATGGGTATTAGGGAGGACACTTCGGATGAGCACTGGATGCTATATGTAAGTGATAGATCACTGAAGTCTACTCCTGAGATCATTATTACATTATATGTTAACTAGGATTTAAATAAAAAGATAAATAAATAAATAAATAAATAAATAAATAAAAGAAATTATCGAGCAGGAGCTTTACATTGTCTATGGTAAATACACTTATTTGAAAAAGTGAACAATGTATGATAACAATTAAAGAATTTCACCAAAGAGATGGAAAGTATTAAAAAACCTTCAAAGTGAAAATGCTAGGATTAGAAAACACAAAATCTCAAATGGACAACTTATCCCATGAGATTAATAGCAGACTGGACACAGTATAAGAAATTGTTCAGTATAAAGAGAGACTTCCCTAAGAATGATCACAGCATCATTATTCATAACAGTCAAAAATGGAGAACAACTCAAATGCCAATTGGGAAATGGATAAGCAAATTGTGATATATTCATAGTAAAAATTACAACTTCAAAATAAATAAGAATGAACTGACATGGATGAATCTCAAAACATGCTTAGTGAAGTCAGACATCAAATAGTACATACTGTGTTTTCCCGTTTGTATAAAGTCCATAAAAGACAAAGCTAATCTACATGGACAGAGGTTAGAAAATACTTGCCTATGGGGACAAGTGGGAAAAGAAGACAAGGGAACTTTCTGGGATGAAAGAAATACCCTATATATTTTGAGTGGTGGGTGGGATTATATGTGATTATCAATTTAACAAGAATTGGATACTTAAGATCTATGCATTTTGTTGTATGTAATTTAAACCTCAGTCATAAAATAGGTACTCTTAGAATTGAGGCTATATAACAAAGTAATACCAACATCTAGTGGCTTACATTAAGCCAAAGTTTATTTTTCTCATGTAACAGTTCAGTTGTTCTGTCTGAACTAGAGGAGATATTCTGCTCAAAGTAGTCACTCAGGGAACAACATTCATATATTCTTTTTGCTCTGACATTCCCCAAAGTTGTCGTCAACTGCATGGTCAAAGCAGGGTTGCTGCTATGTCCATGTTCCAGTTCATGTGTAGAAAAAAAATAACCATGTAAGTTCATTTTCTGTAATTTGAGATGACCCAGAATTCAAGCACATGACTTCCATTCTAAAAGCTCAACATTAGTTACACGGCCACTCCTTGCTGAACACTCATCATCTAAGAGTTAAGGCAAGGGAGCTTGAAAGGCAGTAAGGAAAGAGAAAATAAAATATATTCACTTCAAAGGGTGGAAAAGTAAAACTCACGGGAAAAAGTATGGCTTTAGGTGACATTGAAGGCACACTTGAGGTTTACGATTAGGAATTTCAAGTGAGATTAGCTAACAACTGTGTTCTGTTTCTAGCCATGTTCAGCTCCACCATACACACATGGAATAGCCTGAGAGTTTTATTCAACCAGGGGTGTCTTTGCTAAAGGAGTATAATGAGATGAGAGGGGAACAAGGCAATTATGAGCATGTGCATGGGAGTGATTATAATGATTGACCACTTTACAGATGAATAAACAGTCTCATGGAAGATCAAGGATACACTCAATGTCATGAACCTACAAATGTGTAGAGCCAGGGTTGAACCTAGGTCAATCTGATGACTGTTTCTGTGGTTATTATATTGTAGCACAGTGAATCCTTGCTTTAAGTCGGAGCTGAACAGCATAATTTGATGGATCAAATGATACCTCTGTACTAGGGAAGTATATGTTCGACTCTATACAATAGTAATCAACTATGTGACTTCACACTTAAGGAGAAAAATAGTATTTAAATAGAAACATATGTGAATGATATAAAATAAATTAAAAGAACTCCCTGATGGATCTATCCAGATAAGGGAAGTTTATTTATTTATTTTTTTTAAATATAATTTATTGTCAAATTTGGCTTACATACAACAACACCCAGTGCTCATCCCAACAAGTGCCCTCTTCAATGCCCATCACCCATTTTCCCCTCTCCCCCACCCCCACCCGTCCGTCCACCTTCAGTTTGTTCTCTGTATTTAAGAGTCTCTTGTGGTTTGCCTCCCTCGTCCACCTTCAGTTTGTTCTCTGTATTTAAGAGTCTCTTGTGGTTTGCCTCCCTCCCTCTCTGTTTGTATCTATTTTTTCTCCCTCTCTGTCACAGCAATTTCTTACTCGAAATTACATCTTACATCTCCAAAGGCAAGGGAACTAAAAAAAAAAAAAAATGAACTATTGGGACCTCATCAAAATAAAAAGCTTCTGAACTGCAAAGGAAACAATCAACAAAACTAAAAGGCAACCGATAGAATGGGAAAAGATATTTGTAAATGACATATCCAATAAAGGGTTAGTATCCAAAATGTATAAAGAACTTACTAAACTCAACACCCAAAAAACAAATAATCCAGTGAAGAAATGAGCAGAAGACATGAATAGACCCTTTTTCCAAAGAAGACATCCAGATGGCCAACAGACATATGAAAAGATGCTCAGCGTCACTCATCATCAGGGAAATACAAATAAAAACCACAATGAGATACCACCTCACACCAGTCAGAGTGGCTAAAATGAACAAATCAGGAAACTACAGATGCTGGCGAGGATGTGGAGAAATGGGAATCCTCTTGCACTGAAGGCAAGTTTATTTAAAAGGTACTTTGTTACCATTGAGTAGCTAGAGGAGTCCAACCACTGAATTTTGTAAATGAAGAGACTTGAGATCTAGAAAATATAAGGCACGGCCTGAAGTAGAGCAAAGGTCTCCTGATATCTAAGCTGTCATTCTGTACATTCCACCGTGCAATCTTAGAGGGTTTAGATATAGTCCTGCCTAATGCCAAGATGATTGGACCGATGACCTCCTGACATTGCCTTTATTCTTCTAAGACATATTCCCTGATTCTAAAATACCTGCCACTTTAATTATAGATCATAGGCATTACTATCTAGTAACACTATTATCTTAGCCTCTTTTTTCCCAGATGTGTTGAGGTGCAATTTACAAAACATATATATTTAAGGTATATAATGTGATGATTTGGTGTCTGTATACATGGTGAGATGCTCACCACAATAAGCTATCTTAGCCTCCTATGACTCCTTGTATCCTTTATCCTAAAGACTCATGGAAGCTAAGAATTCATTGTATTAATTTGACTCTTTTGAGAAAAACTGAGACAAATACATAAGGGATAATGATTTTTAGCTAAGATTGCAATAGAAAAGGTAGCAAGTTTTCCAAAATCCTCTGAGCAATTTTCTACTGAAGAATTCTGAAGATGAGCATAAGAGCTGTAACTGGTAGGCAGTGCTTATTGAAATTTTTCGTACATTGCTGAATAATTTCACATTACTTAGGCTGTGTCATTATGTATTTCTATCACAATAGGGGGAAAACATTAAACTAATGAACGTCGTGCCTCGTTTGTCAAGATCTGACTCACTGGCACGAAGCATCTTTCACTGTAAATGCAATTTGGGAGATTCAGCCATACTTCTTCTATCCGAAAATACCCAAGTGGTTAGTACTGAGCCATTTTACTAATACATTGAACATTAAAAATAATTTCACATATGGGAAAGCTATTCGAGACTAGACGATTAAAAAGGAAGACTAAACGAGAGGCTGCATGTTTTATTTGCATGGGCCATGGTTTTTCCTTTTGCGAGAACAGCAAGACTTTTCTGAAAATGGGTTTTTTAGAATGTCATATTGTGTGAAATGGTATGGAGAAATAAACTTCCGTTTTCCCAGACACTTCTTTCAAGAGGCTGCTTCTGCAAGCATCATGTGGGTGTCCTTCACTGTAAACACCTGAGGACACGAAAGAATCAATGGACACAGTTTAAGACAATGAGCAAACTGGCTAATCCGTATTTGGAGTGTCAAACTCTTGGGGCCAGGAAAAAATTCAGGACTGGGGAGGTTAGAAATAAAACCAAACCAAGAACAAAACACAGAATGAAGGAAGAAGCAGCTGTCAGACCTCCCTTCTTCCATCCCTGTTTGTGAAATTAGGAATTCCAACTTTCATCAAAAAAAGAGGAATTAAGCCTAGGAAAATGGGAAAGGGCATTGGTTTTAGAATATAGGCCTAAACTGAAACATACACAGACGTAGAAGAAAATGGAGTTGAGATCCGCCTGAACATCTGTTCATCAAGGTTGGGTGGTCTGGATACAATGACTGTTCTTGAGGTTTAAGTGGCACTCTGTGCAGGGAGGTACAAGAGTCCTTTATATTAAATACAATCCTGCCATACTTCGGATGATTCCTACCTCCTGGTGTTCATGCCTTCTTTAAAATTTTTTAAGTGTTTACTTACTTATTTTGAGAAGATGTGGGGGAGAGGGGATCCCAAGCAGGCTTCACACTGTCAGCACAGGGCGCGACACAGGGCTCAGTCCCACGAACCGTGAGACCATGACCTGAGCCAGTGTCAAGAGTCAGACGCTTAACCAACTGAGCCACCCGGCTGCCCCCTGGTATTCGTGCCTTTGTATCATCACCTGAGGGTGGGCAGAACCTGTGGCTTGCTTTTAACCAATAGATTATGGCAAAGGTGATGGGATGTTACTATTGTGATTGTTATATAAGACTCCAGGGGCGCCTGGGTGGCTCAGTCAGGTAAGTGACCGACTTCAGCTCTGGTCATGATCTCACAGTTCGTGGGTTCGAGCCCCACGTCAGGCTCTATGCTTGGAGCCTGGAGCCTGCTTTGGATTCTGTGTCTCCCTCTCTCTCTCTCTACCCCTCTCCTCCTTCCCCCTCTCTCTCCAAAATAAATAAGCATTAAAACATTTGTTTAGTTTAAAAAAAGACTCCATTTTAGCAGACTGAAGGGCGACTCCTTGCGGGCATGAAGTAAGCAGCCTTGTTAAAGAACCCCACTTGAGAAAGAACCACAGTTGGCCTCTGGGAGCTGGAGGCGGCCTCCAGCTGATAGTAAATTTCCAGGGGTCTCAATAGTAGAGTTTCAAGAAAGTGAATTCTGAAAGATTCCCCAGGCAAGACTCCAGACATCTCAGCTCCAGCAATCATTTTGATGGCAGCTCTGTGAGACTCTGAAAGAGAGGACCCAACTAACCCATACGCCCAACTCCTGGTGCACAGAAACTGAGATAATAAATGTGGGTGTGGTCTGAGACACCAAGTTGTGCTCATTTCTTAGCAGTAAGAGAACTACTACAGTGCAATATACGTGTTCCTAGAAGCCCTCAACGGTTGGTAAACTAATGCATAGAATATAAAAGGGTTGATGGGGGAAATAGGATTGTGACAGACCACTTAAAATATCATGTCACAGATCATGCAAACAGAGCACAAACAAAAACTAACAAAATCCTGGGAAAACTTAAAAGATAGGGTAAACTACTAACAAAAGAAAATAGTATTAGATATGCACGTTTCTCTCACCCAGAAGGGTTAAAGGTAGCTTGATTGAAGGCAGCGGAAGGGCCGGGACGGCTGAGTTGTGTGGACAAAGGTGATGTGCGCACAGACCTGAGAGAACAGACCGTGAGCATTTCCAAGCTGAGCAGGTTGTCTGTGCCGCGAGGAGGAGCGAGGTGGGGAATGGACATCACGTACAGTGTATTAGTTTTGAAGGGCTGCCGTAAAAAAGGGAAGTGCCACAGACTGGGAGGCTTACACAGTTTGAGATTTCAGTTCCGAAGGCTAGAAGTCCAGGATCAAGGTGTGCGCAGGGTGGGTTCTTTCTGAAGACCCTATGGGATCTTGTCCAAGCCTGTCTCCTTGGATTGCAGATGGCGGTCTTCTCTCTGTCTCTTTCTATCATCTTCTGGGTCTCTGCGTCTCAATCTCCCTTTGTCATAAGTACATCAGTCATATTGGATCAGGGTCCAGCTTAAGGACCTTACTTTTTTACCTCGGTAAACACTTTCTGCAAAATAAGTTTCACATTGTGAGCTACTGGGGGTTAAGACCCCAACACATATTTGGTGGGGGGACACACTCTATCCATAATATACAGTCACGGACTCCTCTCTGGCTTCCCGGATTCACTGCTGTTCATTCAGCTGCTGTTATGTGATGCAAAAGTTTCATCTCTGGTGGGGAAAAAAAGAGCAAAAGCCAAACCAATTCCCCTTCATACTGACATTACAAATCCCCAACACGGAAATCTGACCTTTCACAGAACAGTCTAGAAAGCATTTAAACCTCTTCACTCTCACATAATGACCGTGAGTGTGTGTGTGTGTGTGTGTGTGTATACATAAAATGATGTTTATTGAGTACTTACCACATTCAATTAAATAACTTGCCCTCGGTCAGGCAGCTAGTAAGGGAAGGAGGTCTAATTAAAAAACAGGAGGTGCGCCTGGCTGGCTCAGTCAGTAGAGCTGTGACTCTTGATCTCAGGGTTGTGAGTTCAGGCTCCACAGTTGGACACACAGCTTACTTACAAAATAACAGAAAGCAAATTCAGGTAGTTTGGCTCAACAGCCTACAATTTTTAAATTTAATTTTATTATAAATTCCAGTATAGTTGATATATAGTGTTATATTAGTAACATAGGTGTGCAATATGGTAATTCAACAATTGCATACACCACCTAATGCTCACATGACAAGAACACCCTTTAATCCCCATCACTTATTTCACCCATCCCCCCACCACCTCCCCTCAGGTAACCATCAGTTCATATACCTTTCTCTTGGTTTGCCCCTCTCTCATTTATCCCCTTTGCTTGTTTGTTTTGTTTCTTAAATTCCACATATGTGTGAAATCATATGGTATTTGTCTTTCTCTGACTGACTTTTTTTGCTTAGCATTATACTCTCTAGCTCCACCCATGTTGTTGCAATGGCAAGATTTCATTCTTTTTGATGGCTGAGTAATATTCCAATATATATATATTACTCAAATATATATATGGTGTGTATATATATACATACATATATATATACACCACATCTTCTTTATCCATTCATCAGTCAATGGACACTTGGGCTGTTCCCACATCTTGGCTATTGTAAATAATGCTGCTATAAACACAGGAGTGCATGTGTCCATTTGCATTAGTGTTTTTGTAATTTTTGGGTAAATACCTAGTAGTACAATTACTGGATCATAGTTGTAGTTCTATTTTTAACTTTTTGAGGAACCTCCATATTGTTGTCCAGAGTGAGTGCACCAGTCTGCATCCCAACCAATAGGACAAGGGGGTTCCCTTTTCTCCCCATCCTTGCCAACCCTTGTTTCTTGTGCTGTTGATTTTAGCCCTTCTGGTAGGTGTGAGGTGATAGCTCATTATAGTTTTCATTTGCATTTCCCTGATGATGAGTGACGATGAGCATCTTTTCATGTGTCTATTGGCCATCTGGGTGTCTTCTTTGAAGAAATGACTGTTCATGTGTTCTGCCCATTTTTTAAATGGAATATTTGTTTTTTGAATATTGAGTTTGGTAAGTTCTTTATAGATTTTGGATACTAGCCCTTTATCAGATATGTCATTTGCAAATATCTTCTCCCATCGCGTAGGTTGCCTTTTGGTTTTGTTGATTGTTTCCTTCACTGTTCAAAAGCTTTTTGTTTTGATGTAGTCCCAATAGTTTATTTTTGCTTTTATTTCCCTTGCCTCAGGAGACATACCTAGAAAAATGTTGCCAAGGCAGGTGTCAGAGAACCGCCTGTGCTTTTAGGATTTTTATGGTTTTAGGATTTTTATGGCCTTTAATCCATTTTGGGCTTGTTTTTGTTCATGGTGAAAGAAAGTGGTCCAGCTTCATTCTTCTTCATGTTGCTGTCCAGTTTTCCCAGCACCATTTGTTGAAGAGGCTGTCTTTTTCTCACTGGATATTCTTTCTTGTTTTGTTGAAGATTCATTGGCCATATAATTGTGGGTTTATTTCTGAGTTTCCTGTTCTGTTCCATTGATCTATGTGTCTTTTTTTGTGTAAGTACTATACTGTTTTTTTTTTAACTTTATTTATTTATTTTGAGAGAGAGAGAGCAGGGGAGGGGCAGAGAGAGAGGGAGAGAGAGAGAGAGAGAGAGAGAATCCCAAGCAGGCTTAGCACTGCCAGAGCAAGAGCTCAAGGTGGGGCTTGAATGCAGGAACCTTGAGATCACGACCTGAGTGGAAATCGAGAGTCAGACACTTAACCGACTAAGGCACCCAGGCTCCCCTTTTTGTTTTTATTTTTAAAGTTCATTTATTTATTTTGAGAGAGAGAGAGAGAGAGTGCACACATGCCAGTGGGGGAGGGGCAGAGAGAGAAAGAGAGAGAGAGAGAATCCCAAGCAGGCTCTGTACTGTCAGCATGGAGCCTGATGTGGGGCTCAAACTCACAACCATAAGATCATAACCTGAGCTGAAAATCAAGAGTAAGATGCTTAACCAACCGAGCCACCTAGGTGCCCTAAAGTAATATCCTTTAGATTCTATTGCACTTTTTCTCAAGTTATGATCCACAGACTCTTGGGAATTTATATTTTCTTGAGAAAACTTTCCAAGTTTATAGAACACTCACCTGGCCTAGGATGAAGGACTATCATGAACCGATCATAAAAAATGGGACATTATGGACCAGACTTAGAGTAGATTTACAGTCTACTGAGGGCATGAGCCACAGGATATGTACTGTGGTCAGTAGGAGGTAGGGATATACAAATCACCACCTCCAGCCCCCTCGGGTGAAAGAGCGAGTGAGGATGTGCATGTGCACACACGTGCACACACTTGTTCAAAATTAGTATTTTGATTACGGGGAGGAAGAAATGCGACTTGAGGGAGAAGAGGGGGAGGCAGATTAGTGATGTTTGGAAGGAGCTATGCCCGAGGGTAGTTCAGGTTGTCAACGCTAACCAGCTTGCATTAAAAAAAATTTTTTTTAATTTTTTAATGTTTATTTATTTTTGAGAGAGAGAGAGAGAGTGAGTGTAAGTGGGGAAGGGCAGAGAGAGAAAGGGAGACACAATCCGAAGCAGGCTCCAGGCTCTGAGCTGTCAGCAGAGAGCCCCGCGCAGGGCTCAAACACAGGAACCATGAGATCATGATCTAAGCCGAAGTCGGACGCTCAGCATTTTAATATATTAATAAACAGATTTTAGATGTCTAACTCCAGTGCTTATAATTTAATACATCTGAGGCGAAATATTTCTAATAGGTTCTCAAATGATCCTGATCCATATGCTGCTGGCCCACACGCTATACTTTGAGAAGCATTGCCCTAGTATATGGGGGCAAGAGAGAGCAAGAGAGAGGGTGTAGATATACTTCCTGCTTTATTCAGGATTCAAACAGAAGATGAAATGGGCTTGATTGAGCCTGCAGGTGGAACTTATCAGTTGGTTCAGCCTTGCAAAGCGAGCAATGTAACTTCTTCCTATACATGAGCAGGCCTTGTACATTATCTAGTAATTCCTGGACACCCTGAATTTTTAAAAAATATTTATTCATTTTTGAGAGAGAGGAAGCATGAGCAGGGGAGGGGCAGGGGGGGGGCAGAGGATCTGAAGCGGGCTCCTTCGCTGATAGCAGAGAGCCCGATGGGGGGCTGGAACTCACAAACCGTGAGGTCATGAAACGAGCCGAAGTCAGATGCTTAACTGACTGAGCCACCCAGGCGCCCCCCCCGTATTAATCAAGGGTTCTCCAGAGAAACAGACCCAACAGGATGTGTGTATATATGTGTGTGTATATATCCATTTAGAGAAAGAGAGAGAGAGATTCATTGTAAAGAATTGGCTGAGACAGTTGTGGAAGCCAAGATGTCTCAAGATCTGCAGTCAGTTAGCTGGAGACATAGGAGAGTTGATGTGTAGCTTCCAGTCTGAGTCCAAAGGGCTGAGAACAAGGGGAGCCAATGGTGTGAGTTCCATTCAAAACTCTAGCAGGGCTAGAGACCCAAGAAGAGCTGGTGTTTCAGCCTGAGCCTGAAGACCAGTGAAGACCCGTGTCCCAGCTGAATAGGCAGGAGGAGTTCCCTTTTCCTGGGCCTTTTTGTTCTGTTATGTTCCTTAAGTGATTGGATGAGGCCCAACCATGCTATGGAAGGCAAGTTGCTTGACTCAGTCTACCAAGTCAAATGTTCTTCTCACCAATGAACACCCTCAGAGACACACCCAGAATAATGTTTGGCCAAATGTCTGGGCACCTTGTGGCCCAAAGTGAGACATAAAATTAATTATCACACACCCATAATTTTGGTTGCTGCCGTGAATTTTTAAATCATTACCTTATTTAATTGGCCATGGCAGTTATATAGAAACATTTTTGGTGCCTTGATCTTGTGTGTTAAATTGCCGACAAAATCTTTCTGAAATTTATTTTGCAGATGTTTGCATATTTTCCATGTAGACAATCATATCATCTACAGATAACGTTCTTCCTTTCTTTCTAAACAATACATACCTTACTGCTTCTTTATTACCTGAGATTGTAGACTGGTTTGAAGTATTGAATTTGTAGCTAACTTCCTTTCCTGGTTTCAATTATAGCTGTGGAATTTGTGGTTTAATCCTAAGTTATCTCGTATCTCTGGATC
The DNA here is from genome assembly GCA_028646485.1 of Cryptoprocta ferox. Taxonomy (NCBI): domain Eukaryota; kingdom Metazoa; phylum Chordata; class Mammalia; order Carnivora; family Eupleridae; genus Cryptoprocta; species Cryptoprocta ferox. The sequence goes on along the minus strand of CM053579.1, from coordinate 7,549,236 downwards.
TCAGTTTCATCATGGCCGTTGACTCTAGCATGTATCTTCATACTGGTTGTGGCTTGAAGAATTGTTTTGAGAATCTAAAAAAATTTGATGGAAAGTACAAGTTCTCTGGCTTTTATGTTTCCCTTTCTGGCACAAGGGTACTTCCCCTTCTTTTAAACTTAGCTATATATGAAACAATTTTTGGTAAATCTTATCCAGCATTTCTGTGTTGGTTGCAGGATGGGGCCTATTGGCATGGGCTCACTTCTCCAAGCTTCATGAAGAAGTGTAGGTCAGTGTCTCTCATGTTTTAGTGTAAGTATGACTTGTACCAAGTCACCTGGGATGCTTGTTTTGAAAGGCCTATTCCTGGACACCCTAGGCCAGACCTACTGAAATAGACATGACCCCTGGGAATCTGCATTTTACACGAAAACATGGCACCTCTGCACATTAAAGTTTAGTAGCCACCTTTTGGGATTTTCCAACTTAGTGTTCTAGAACAGAAAAGACAACCAAAGCCCTATTGCGAGTAGAATGCCAATTATATAGATTTCTTTACTGGATTTCCACATGAATAACTTCTCAGTCTTACAAATTGTAAGGGGAAATCCTCAAAATGCTAGAGGAATTGTGCTTTTTCCCTAAATTTCAGAGCGCTGTTGACTTTCAGATTCTACTCGCATTCATAATGAATTCTTAAGTGTCGGAGTGCCTGTCGTGTGCACTTTCCTAGCAGCGCTGAAACAAGCAAGGCAAGTTCAAGCAGAGCGGAGAGCCATTGAATGGCAAATCTGGTTTAGTTTAGGTGAAGAAAAGAAGGAGGAATTTTCCACTTTAAGCTTACTGGAGGCTGTAGTGACACTACATTCCATCTGTTTGAAACACCTTCTTACACCAATTAAATGTGGCAGATTTTGATTTAGCTTCCAGTAAGTTTCGACTGTGTAATTCAAAGCTTTTCTTTCTCAGGAGACATGCTCTACCACACTGCCGTTAGGTACCTAACCCGGTGAGTTCCGTGGTTGCTAAGGGACTGTTCAGTGTATATTTGAACATCAAAGCTGTACCTTCAATGGACAAAGAGTTAAGGTTGAGATACAGTCAGGCAGCTGGGAAATGTCCTCCTGAATGTAAAAGGATGATCACAGAGTTGGGTATAGAGGCATAGTACTAATGAATATTTTCTTCTCTCTCCACAATTTGGAACAAAGAATCAGGTATGCTTAGCATTCAGCTAACTAATTTTGAACTTTGGGAAGTCAGCATCTTGTTACTGATTGTTTGAGGAACTGAGGTCTTTATCAATAGAGGGAAGAGTCCTCCTGCCCAGGCAGCAACAGAGAACAGTCATATAGTTGAGAAAAGGAGGCCAAGAAGTATCTCTGAGAGGGTTGGGGATGTGCAGGAGGCAATGATTCTGCTCCTACACAAGGAAGATTCCACTGATGGAAGAGTCTGGCTCTGATCTCAGGGAGGCTCTATGTAAATTCCAGATTCTTCCCAAGTATTCTGAGGATGGAACACAAGTCATGCCTGCCCATTCACTAGGTACCAGCAATTAACTCTCTCTCTCTCTCTCTCTCTCTCTCTCTCTCTCTCTCTCCCCTCCCTCCCTCCCTCTCTCCCCACACACACACCCTGCCTCCTGTTTACTAAGAGTCTAGGTAAATGAAATAACAATTTCCCAAGTGTAGCATTCCTCAGCAGGACCAGTTCTTAGGACCTCTTGATGTCTATTTTTGAACTACAAAAGCTTTTCGCAGAAAATTAGCCAAATATATCAGAACTGAAACGATTCTTGTAAAAAGTTTACACTATTTTAAGGAAAAGGGTAGAGTTAAAAGAAATGTTGTATTTAGGAAAGACAGAGGTTATATTAAATAGTGGTTGATAAGAAGGATTAGCAAGGCAGCACATGAGAGGCTCAGTCGGTTAAGTATCCGACTCTTGGTTTTGGCTTAGGTCATGATCTCATGGTTTGTGAGTTGGAATCCCACATCAGTCTCTGCGCTGTCAGTGCGGAGCCCACATTGGATCTTCTGCCCCTCCCCCCGCCCTTCCCCCATTGGTCCCCCCACACACACACAATAAATAAAGTTTTAAATAAACGTAAAAAAGGGAAGGATTAGGCGGTAAAACATGCAATTGACCTTAGGTATATGGGTTCTTTCAATCCTGCTTTAGATCATAACCTATTAGGTCAATAGTATTTATTAATGAGCAATTTTAATAAAGAAGCATTTGGATAAGTTCCGTAAAATGGAGTTTGAATGTATACCAAATATATATAATACATTTTACCCATTTATTCAGTAACTAGGGAAAGAGGGACAAAACTGTAAAATTTCTTGCTTAGCAACAGATTGGTAGTTAATCAGAGTCCAGGCTCCCAGGTTTTCATCCAAGTATCTGTACTTACTTGATTCTCTCATTCACTTTATTTTTTGCCTGGGAAGAAACTAGTTGCTTAGAGCTTGAAGCCATTACCAAGGCACTCCTGTCTATCATAGAGTGTAATCTAAATATGGTCTTTTTATAAGCAAAAGAAATAAAAGGGATCCAAGTTGGAAAGGAACAAGTTAAATCACCTCTGGCCGAAGATGACATGCTCTTATATATAGTAAACTCCAAAGACTCTACAAAGAAACTCTCAGAATAAATGAATTCAGTAAATGTGCAAGACACAAAATCAATGTATAAAAATCACTTGTGTTTCTATACACCAACAGCAAACTCTATAAAAAAGAAATAAAGAATATAATCCCATTTATAATAGTATGAAAAAGAATAAAATCCATAAGAATAAATTTAACTGAGGTAAAAGGTCTATACACTGAAAACTATAAGATGCTGATGAAAGAAACTGAAGAAGACACAAGTAAATGGAAGGATATCTGTGTTCGTGGATTGGAGGAATTGACTTTTTTTTTTCAAATTTTTATTTAGATTCTAGTTAGTTAACATATAGTGTAACATTGGTTTCAGGAGTAGAATTTAGTGATTCATATAACACCCGGTGATCATATACCATATAACCCCCAGTGCTCATCACAAGTGCCCTCCTTAATGCCCATCACCCATCTAGCTCATCCCCCGCTCCCCTCCCCTCCATCAACCCTCAGGTTTGTTCTCTATTGTTGAGTCTTATGGTTTGCTTCCCTCTCTCTTCTTTTTTCTGTGTCATATGTTCATCTGTTGTTTCTTAAATTCCACATATGAGTGAAATCATACGTTGTTTGTCTTTTTCTGACTGACTTATTTCGCTGAGCATAATACACTCTAGCTCCATCCACACTGTTGCAAATGGCAAAATTTCATTATTTTTTAAGGCTGACTAATATTCCACTGTGTGTGTGTGTGTGTGTGTGTGTGTGTGTGTGTGTGTGTATACACCACATCTTCTTTATCCATTCCTCAGCTGATGGACATTTGGGCTCTTTCCATATTTTGGCTATTGTTGATAATGCTGCTATAAACATCGGAGTGAATGTACCCCTTTGAATCTGTATTTTTGTATCCTTTGGGTAAATACCTAGTAATGCACTTGTTGGGTTGTAGGCTAGTTCTATTTTTAACTTTTTGAGGAACTTCCATGTTTTCCAGAGTGGCTACACCAGTTTGCATGCCCACCAACAGTGTAAGAGGGTTCCCCTTTCTCTGCATCCTCACCAACATCTTTTATTTCTTGTGTTGTTGATTTTAGACATTCTGACAGGTGTGAGGTGGTATCTCATTGTAGTTTTGATTTGTATTTCCCTGATGATGAGTGATGTTGAGCATCTTTTCATGTGTCTGTTAGCCATCTGGATGTCTTCTTTGGAAAAATGTGTATTCATATTGTCTGCCCATTCCTTAACTGGATTATTTGGTTTTTGGGTGTTGAGTTTGATAAGTTCTTCATAGATTTTGGATACTAACCCTTTATCTGATATGTCATTTGCAAATATCTTCTCCCATTCCATAGGCTGCATTTAAGTTTTGTTGATTGTTTCCTTCACTGTGCAGAAGCTTTTTATCTTGGTGAAATCCCAATAGTTCATTTTTGCTTCTGTTTCTCTTGCCTTCAGAGATGCACCTAGTAAGAAGTTGCTGCGGCCAAGGTCAAAGAGGTTGCTGTCTGTGTTCTTCTCTAGGATTTTGATGGCTGGAGGAATTAACATTATTAATGTCCACATTACCCTAAGTGATCTACAGATCCAGTGTAATCCTTATAAAATTCCAGTGGTATTTTTTACAGAAATAGAAAAAATAATCCTAAAATTCATATGGACCCACAAGAGACTGGAGTAGGCAAAGCAATCTGAAGAAGGAAGACAAAGCTGGAGGCCTCACCCTTCCTGATTTCAAAATTTCCAGATATTACAAAACTATAATAACCAAAACAGTATGGTACTGGCATAAAAACAGACATGTAAATCAACAGAGCAGAATAGAGAGATTGAAAATAAACCCACACATATGTGGTCAGCTACTCTATGGCAGTAGAGAAACACTAGGCTTTTCAATAAATGGTGTTGGGAAAACTGGATAACCACATGAAAAAGAATATTAGATCCTTCTCTTATACCATCCACAGAAATTGAAATGGATTAAAGACTTAAATATAAGACTTGAAACTTAAAACTCCTGTGCGGGGGAGCAGGGTCATGGAGAAAAGGCTTCTGACATTGGTCCTGGCAAATTTTTTTTTTGGATTTGACACCAAAGTACAGACAATGAAAGCAAAAATAAACAAGTGGGACTACATCAAACTACAAGGTTTCTGCACAGCAAAGGAAACATTCAACAAAATGAAAAGGCAACATACAGAATGGAGAATATATCTGCAAACCATATATCTGATAAGGGTTTCATATCCAAAATATATAAGAAAATCATACAACTCAGCAGCAAAAAAACCCAAAAAATCAAAAAACAAATAACTTGATTAAAAATGGACGAAGGACCTGAATAGACATTTTTTTCAAAGACCTACAAATGGCCAACCAGTACATGAAAAAGGTGCTCAACATCACTAACCCTCAAGGAAATGGAAATCAAAACCACCATGAGAAATCTCTTCATACCTATTATAATGGCTACTATGAAAAAGACATGAGAGAAAAAGTGTTGGCGAGGATGTGGAGAAAACAGAACCCCTTGTACACTATTGATGGAAATGTAAATTGGTATAGGATCTCAAGGAGATATCTGCACGTCCGTGTTCATTGCAGCATTATTCACAATCACAATAGCCAAGATATAGAAACAACAGATGAATGGATAAAGAAAATGTGATACACACACGCACAGGCACACAAAGAAATGTTTCTCAGCCATAAAAAAGGAAGGAAATCATGCCATTTGCAATAACATGTATAAACCTGGAGGACATCATGCTAAGTGAAATAAGCGAGAGAGAAAAAGACAAATACTATATGATCTCAGTTGTATGTTGGAATTTAAAAGGTTGAGACCATAAAATCAGAGAGTAGAATAGTATTTACCAGGGGCTGGGGGTCAAGGAATATGGTGAGATATTTGTCAGATAGAACAAACTTTTAGCTATAAGATGAATAAGTTCTGGGGATCTGATGTATAGTAGGGTGACTATATTTAATTTATATTGTATTGTATACTTGAACTTTCCTAAAAGAGTAGATGCTAAATGTTCTCACCATACCAAAAAAACAGGCAACTGTGTTTTGTGATGGCTGTGTTCATTAACTTCATTGTAATAGTCATTTACAATGTGTGCACATATCATCACATTGCACACCTTAAATATATAAACTTTTATTTGTCAAAAAAATTAAAAATTAAGTCCTTCAGTAATACTGGCCTCATTTCAGTTGCTCAGAAATGACATGTGTTTACATTTAGGACAATGCAGTTTTCAATCATGTTTTCAAGCAATTTGCAATAATAACAAAACATGCAATCTAGGATTTCTACAGAGGGAAGGAAGTCACTGAGAATGAGGATATAATGGTGTCAGTGGATTAGACATTTAGAGTGGAAAATATCTGCAAATGTGAAAGCACAAAGTTCAGAGTGTGGACAGCTAAGTGGGAGTAATGAGAGGAGGCATGTTTTGGAGGTTCATAATGACAACATGTCATGACGGCCATGTCTACGGTGGAAGCACAGAGGCCTTGGCTGCAGTGGAATGTGAGAAGAGATCATTAGAAGTACAGAGGGTGAGGAACTGGGGTTATGGGGCTTTGGTTGGGTCACCCATCAGGGATGCTTAAGTCATGGCAGGTGGTAACAGGAATAGGGGAGGAGGGAGCGGCCACGAGCCAGGCAGTCTGCTACAAGCCCAGCCACAGCCACAGCACAACGGCGCTCCTGGGGAAGATGGGCAGGGGCAGGGTCATAAAGAGGCGCTGCTCTTCCACAGAGAGAAAACTCTGCACCTAGTTTTTACAAAATCGTACACGTACAGACAAAAGGATAGGTGGATACTGTCCACAATAATGGCACGGGTCCGCTCTAGTAAATGTAGTCAAACTGGTATGTAATCCTTGAACTGGTTCTGAAGAGGACTCAGTGTGAGGACGTGGCTATTTTTATACCTTTCTATACCCTAGATTTGTTAACCTGAGGTAAAGTATCTCATATGGTCTGAAAATTAGCCTCACGTTAATCACAAAAAGGAATTCCAAAACACGCTGACTAGTGAGGGCAGCATCAGAATTAGCCCGTCGTGGAAACTGTGAACCCCGCACATACCTGCCTGTATTCATGCTGCTTCACCTGTTAACATTCTAGTCACTTGGACACCAGGAAATGGAAAGACATTCCATTCCATGCTCATGGATTGGAAGAACAAATATTGTTAAAATGTCTATACTACCCAAAGCAATCTACATGCTTAATGCAATTTCTATCAAAATACCAACAGCATTTTTCACAGAACTACAACAAACAACCCTAAAATCTGTATGTAACCACAAAAGACCCCAAATAGCCAAAGCAACCTTGAAAAAGGAAAGCAAAGCTGGAGGCATCACAATTCTGGACTTGAAGTTCTATTACAAAGCTGGTCATCAAAACATGGTATTGGCACAAAAATAGACACATAGACCCATAGAACAGAGTAGAAACTCCAGAAATAAACCCACAATTATATGGTCAATTAATCTTTGACAAAGCAGGAAAGAATATGCAATGGGAAAAAGGCTTTTCAACAAATGGTGTTGGGAAAACTGGACAACAAGATGCAAAAGAATGGAACTGGACCACTTTCTTACACCATGTGCAAAACTAAATTCAAAATGGATTAAACCCCTAAATGTGAGACCTGAAGCCATAAAAATCCTAGAAGAGAACACAGGCAGTAACTTCTTTGACGTTGGCCATAACAACATCTTTCTAGATATGGCTCCTGAGGCAAGGGAAACAAAGGCAAAAAGAAACTATTGGAACTACATCAAAATAAAAAAACTTCTGCACGGCAAAGGAAACAATCATTAAAACTAAAAGGCAACATCTGGAATAAGAGATGATATTTGCAAATGACATATCCGATAAAGGGTTAGTATCCAAAACTTATAAAGAACTCATAAAACTCAACACCCAAAAGCAAATAATCCAATTAAAAATGGGCAGAAGACATGAACAAGTCATTTCTTCTAAGAAGACATCCAGGTGGCCAACAGACGCATGGAAAGAGGCTCATCATCACTCATCATCAGGGAAATGCACATCAAAACTACAATGAGCTATCACCTCACACCTGTCAGAATGGCCAAAATCAACAACACAAGAAACAACAGTTGTTGGCAAGGATGTGGAGAAAAAGGAACACTAGTGCACTGTTGGTGGGAATGCTAACTGATGAAGTCACTGTGGAAAACATTCTGTAGGGTTCTCAAAAATAGAACTGCCCTGTGATCCAGTGATCACATTACTGGGTATTTACCCAAAGGATACAAGAACACTAATTCAAAGGGATACAAGCACCCCTATGTTTATAGCAGCATTATTAACAATAGCCAAGATATGGAAGCAGCCCAAGTGTCCATCAGCTCATGAATGGATAAAGAAGATGTGGTGTATATATATATGTGTGTGTGTGTGTGTGTGTGTATATATATATATATATATAATGGAATATTAACCATAAAAAAGAATGAAATCTTGCCAATTGCAATGACAAGGATAGAGCTAGAGAGCATAATGCTGAGCAAAAGAAGTCAGAGAAAGACAAATACCAAATGATTTCACTCATATATAGAATTTAAGAAACAAAACAAATGAGCAAAGGAAAAAAATAAAAGAGAGGGGCAAACCAAGAGACAGACCCAACCGTAGATGACACACTGATGGTCACCAGAGAGGAGGTGGATGGGGGGATGGGTGAAATAGGTGATGGGGATAAACGAGTGCACTTGTCCTGATGCACCGGGTGATGTGTCACTATATTGTACACCTGAAACTACTACAACACTGCATGTTAACTATACTGGAATTAAAATGAAAACTTTTAAAAATGACAAAAGAATCTAATCACTTTACAGTGACACTTCACAGTCTTTTACAGCTCAAATAATGGATTTTTTTCTGTGTTTTTTCTCTGAGTTGATCACGAGTTGAGCTTGGCTGTGTGTAGCATTTTGTTTTAGTTCTAATGCTACCTCGAAGTAACTGCCCAGGTGGGCATAGGGAAGCCCTCCACAGAGGATTGAGGAAGCTGAGAAACACCTGTTGGAGAAAGAATTAGAAGTCACCGGGGAGGCCCACACAGCTACACAATCATCCCCATTCCACACAGAAGATGAAAAATAAGCAAACAAGTGCTTCCATCCAGGAGCAGATGGAAGGGAGTGACGGGCATTCCAAACCACTTAAAGAAAGTTGCTGTTGATGTTTTTTTAATTAAAGCCCTCCACAGCTTTCAGGGGTGCAGGACAATGTGCCCGTTTGTACATGGATCCTTAACTCCGTAACTATAATAAGATAACTTGATGAAACACTATACTTAGTATTCTGCTTTCTTGTAAGTTTTAAATATTTCAAAAGTCAGACTTCTTATCGTTTACAAAGACTTATGCTACTCAAGGGTAGAGACAACATTTTGGAAGAAAGAAGGCTTTCAATAACTGTAGAGCTGCCTTCAAGTACCACACCTGATACTGGATGCCAGTGACCATTTATCAGAGACAAAAAAAAAAAAAAAAAAAAAAAAAAAAGGCCCTTTCACCTCCCAACCACCTGACCCCCTACCATCAATATTAGTTTCCTATTGCTGCTCTAACAAATTATCACAACTTTAAAACAGTACAAATTTATCATATAGTTCTGGGGGTCAGAAGTCCAACAGGGGTATTTCAGGGCTGAAACCGACGTGTCAGCAGGGCTCCGTTCCTTTCTGAAGGCGGCAAGGGACAACTTGTTTTCTTGCCCTTTCTGGCTTCTAGAAGCTGCATTCGTGGCTCATGTTCTCCTTCCTCCGTCTTCAGAGCCGGCAATGGCCAGTGGAGTCTTTCCCACATGACATCACTCTGACATTGACTCTTCTGGCTCCCACTTCCATTTTTAAGGTCCCTTGTGGTTATCCTGGGCCCTAGATCATCCAGGACAACCTCCCTATTTGATGGTCCGCCTTAATTCCATCTTCGACCTTGGTCCTCCTTGGCCATGTAGCATAACCTAGTCACAGGTTCCAGGGATTAAGACACACACATCTCTGGGGGGGCCATTATTTGCCAGCACCCCCTCTCAACAAAATAACCAATGATAACTCATCAAAGGCATGGCAGTGAAGGCAGGAGGAAGTCATGTATGCATTTCTGTTTCTTCATTGTCTACATCTCTTCCTCCTTTGTTGTTTAATGTTCTAAAGAGAGCTTTCCACTGCAAAGGTCAGACTATGAAGGTTTTCCCCAACTTCGCAAGAACCACTAAGTTTCTCACTTGGATGAATTCTTAGATATAGAGAAAGGTTGTAGGCTGGGTCATTTCTTTTTCTTTCTTTTTTTTAATGTTTATTTATTTTTAAGAGAGAGAGCACGAGCAGGCAGGGGAGGGACAGAGAGAGAGGGAGACACAGAATCCGAAGCAGACTCCAGGCTCTGAGCTGTCAGCACAGAGCCCGATGCAGGGCTTGAACCCACAAACTGCAAGATCATGACCTGAGCCGAGGTCGGATGCTTAACCGACTGAGCCGCTCAGGCGCCCCTAGGCTGGGTCATTTTCTAATAAAAACCTTTAAAAGTAAGCCCTGAGATCGTCACAAAAGTTGTCTCGTGCCAGTGGTACTTTAAGGGGATTTGCTTTCAGCGTGAATTTGCAGATGCCAAGCCGGATGATTCCTCAGGCCAGGAGACCTTCCACGGTAGTTAGGTTCCAACGTTGTTCCCGTAGTGCGAGTAATCAGACGTCAAGGTGGGCTCACTAGGACGAGGCCATCCCAGATGTCTTGCGCCTCCCCTCCCCCGCACAGACCCTCCAGTGCTCGGGGAGGACTGCGCCAGTGCTTGGGGAGGACCACAGCACGGCCAGATGCTTTCTAATACCATGTGCTCCTAACGTTTCTCGCCAGTGTGGTTCCTCGCGGCTCTCCTGCACTCTCTACCCTCACTCGGTTTTTCTCCAGGGTTTATCCCCAGTGTGAATCCACGGGCGTTGCACGGAGTGTGATCTGTACTCCATGGCCTTTTCATGCTTGAGACACCTGTGTGGCTTTTCCCCGGTGTGGACGGTGGAGGGCTGGATGAGGGATCCGTCCTGGCATCCACTGGGCTTCTTTCTCTCCAGTGTGAATACGCAGGTGCCACACGTGGCGTGACCCATGGATAAAGGCTGCTGCACGCTCAGCGCTCTCAGAGGGCTTCTCAGTGCCCCTCCTTGTGTAACATGTTGGGGGAGAGCTGTCACAGAAGGCTTCCCGCATGCTCTGTGCCCAGGGGCTTCCTCTCTGGTGTGCATGATTTTATGCTGGGCAAAAGCAGCGTCCGCGTTCACGTCACTCGGGCTTTCACTCGAAGGCCTTTCCACCTTCGCTTCCCTCGTTGGGCTTCCTCCTAGTATGGAGAGTGTCAAACGAGGTGTGCCCTGTCGAGAAGCTCTTTGTGGCGCTGGTCGCGCTCACGGGACTTCTTTCCAGAGGGAATCTGAGGTTGAACAAGGAGGAAATTCCTGTTACCCCCTTCCCCCCGAGTCCTTGCACTTGTAGGGACTCTTCCCTGGATGAGGCATGGCGTCTCTACTTGGTCAGGATGAACCCTGTTCATAGGCAGAATGTCCTGGAGACAATTGCTGCCATAAAACCCTCGAGCTCATACTATCATCTGTCCCCAGACTGTGGCATTCAAGGCTCATTTTCCAGAGAGAGTCTTCTGGAGGATTGGTCAGCGTCTCAAGCACCTTTCCTGAATTTCTGAAGGCCCTTCCTCGCTGCTCCCTGGCTCACCCCACTCTGGACCCCCCAGAGGCTCCCTGAGTCAGTTGGCCCTGGAGTGGTAGGCTCTGCGGTGTCCGGTTTTGCTTGGTCTCCTGAAGGGAATCTTAGGCATAAAAGGTGGCTATTAGGATACGGACAGAGAAGCAAAATTACTACTTCGGGGGGAAGCAAAGATGAAACTAGTCTCTGTGCCTGTTGGGTTTTGACGCTTCTGAAACCTATGTTTGCAGTTTCTTTCTTTTCCGGTCCTTGGATTTCCGACACCTTTAAAGGGAAATCCAGGAAGGCGGGCTGAGGCAGGGGACAGAGGGACCGGAGTGGAAAGTGCTCCCTGAAGTGCGGATTGGGCATGAGTGGATATCCTCTCAAAGTCAAGGGCGATCTTCTAAACGGAGTCTCACTATATTGGCCAACTGCCCCTTCATTGCCAAAGACAGAGGCTGGGGCGGTAAAAGGAGTGCGGCCCGGAGAGTGGCCGGCGCAGGCGTGACACGGGGTCGGCACTCGTGGAACGGTAGCTGCTTCTCCTTACCAGGACCCACAGGAGAAGAGCGAAAAAGGAAGAGCTTTCTCGGGCTGCCGGTGCCATTGGATGCGTGATCTGCGTGCGTCCACAGTCATCGCGTGTAGCTGGAGGCTCTGGGTCCATTTAAAGCTTTAAAACTTTAACTGAGGCTGCGTTTTCCTCCGAAGGAGAGCAGGGGACAGGGAGGGCATATGCCTTCTGGGCGCCTGCCTCGCCTTTCTTCTTGGAGCAGAGCTCGTCACCAAGGGCCCCTGCTGTGGGGCTCTGGGGACCCCCTTACCCCCGGGCCGGCCAGCTGCCTTCTTGTGGCAGTCCGGGAGAAGGATCTCAGACAGGCCAGCCTGTGATGGGCACTGGGGTGAGGAGCTGAGGAAATGTAGGCTCGGGGGGCCATTTCCTGCCTTCAGGCTGCACACCCAGGAAAGCCCAACTGCAGAGAGCGACTGAGAATAAGGATGTAAAACTCGCAGAGGAAAGTAGAGGCACGGAATCTGGGGGCCTCGGGGAGCCATCTGCAGCTGAGTGTGGCATGAGCGGACCCAGAGAAGCCAGGACGAGACACTGAGGCCAAGGCATGTGGTGGCTCCTTTCAGTTCTTGATTTCTCCCACGGGGCCCAGCTGGGCACTCTGCCCTTGGCTTCTGCAATATATGCCCATTCTCTTCCAATAAGCCCTCCCTTTGTTTTGAATCGTTTTGAAGGGGACCCTGATCTGTAGACGCACAGGGAGACCAGGCGGAATGTGAGACCCAAACGAGGCAGGAGCTGTGGGGACGAGAGGGGGAAGGCCCCCGTGCTGTCTGGTCCAGCCAGGCCTGAAGTGTGAGGGCAGAATGGAGGAGGCTGCAGGCTCCCTAAGGGGGACCTACCCAGTGGGAGCAGGCCATCCAGGTCTGCAAAATCACCTCTTCCTCACACAGGGACTTTTGGTCTCAGTCTTCCCTCCAAGGGAAGGTCATGGCCACATCCTCAAGGGTCACTGATCCCCGGAAAGTCAGAGAGAGGCAGGGACTAGTCTGACACGCAGTCGCTGGAAAAGATCCAGGGGTACCCAAGAAGGTCCGCGTCCCTATGCACCTGCTGAGGGCCTAGCTCTGTGCTGGGCCCAAGGGGGAGGTGGATGCAGCCTTTGTACAGAATGCAGTTGTGTCACAGTAAAAAGGCTGCTATGGGCGAAGCCAGTGGACAATGACACAGAACCGTAACGAGCCTCCGTGTCCTGAGAGGAGGAGATCGTAAGCACTGGAGGACGTCAAAGGAGGAAATGATGACAGTAATCCTAACACCGGTAATGGTAAGAGCGGCAGCTGCGGAGTCTCCCTGGCCCTCGCTGTGTGCCTGGCTCTGTGCTGAGTGCCTCCCACGCCGTGGCAAAGTGCGGAAACGTCCCGAAGCGCCCCCAGCAGTGGAGCCAGACTCCTAGGTTCGAATCTGACACTTGGCTGCTGTGTGACCTTGGGAAGTCACTGTTTCTCTGAACGGTGAATTCTGCCTCCATACTACTAGTCATTCGCACTCCACCAGGCCGTTGTCAGAATGCAAGAGAAGATGTTCATAAGGCAGACACCGGAATGCCTGGCCCGTGTCTACACTCGGTATGCTTCTGCTACTTGCATTAATCTTCCCATGGGCCATGAGGTCAACACTATCATCACCTCCATGTCACCGTCAGTGTCCTGAGGCTCAGGGAGAGCTAGCAAATCAACCAGAGTCACGTACCTAATAACTGGAGATCTGAACCCGGGTCCCTCTGGTTCGGGGTCTGTGTGTAGGAACTCCCTTCCCATCCATCACCACAAGGAGGGTGGGATGAACATCCAGCAAGTGATCCCACAGTCTTGCCCCCCGGGACGCAGCTCAGCAGATGGAGCGGGCCCTCGGCAGCCGCAGCAGCCCTCTCATTCCTCCTTCAACAACGCATACCCCTGCCTTTGCCCATGCGGTGTCCTCTGCCTGAACTGCTCCCTATGCCCTCCTCGCTCCTAAGCCTAAACACTTTCTGCCAAGTTGACTTTACGGGTCACGCCCAGCCGCCCCCCCCCCCCCAGCCCACTGTGCGTATTGTCATGGTTAGGGGTGGAGGCTCTGACACTTGGCATACTGAGTTTGCGTTTCATCCATTTAAGAGCTGTGTGACCTTGGGCTGGTAACTTGACTTCTCTGAGCCTCAAGTTTCTCTTCTGTGAAGTAAGGCTAAGAATAGAATCCGATTGTAAGGAGGTGAGAGTTAAGAGGTGGTATAATGACTGTCCTTCAGCACATAGCAAGGGCTCCATGAAGGCCAACACTTACGGCTGTTCTGCTACTGCTCTTTTTCCTATTTACTCTGTCAGCAACCTGGAAAAGCTCAACCTACCCTGAGTCTTTGCTTTCGTAATTGTGCCAAATTCCTTGCATAAAAACGCCAAGATGGGAGCAGGCGGGGACAGGGGCTATTTTAGCTGGAACTGCCAGGAAAGGCCTCATCAAAGAGGTGACATTTGAGCCGAGCCTGGAAGCATGTGAAAGGGCAGCCACGGAGAGATTTGGCAACAGTGTCCCCATCCGAGGCAACTCCAAAGGCCAAAGCTGGGAGAAAGTGGGAAAGAGGCTGGCATATTCGGGTTGGCATGGCCGGACGGCTGGGAGCAAGGGAAGAACAGAAGGGGACAAGGTCAGAGATGGTCTCCAAGGATGGGGCTTTCCAAAGCGTGGTCAGGGAGCCCATGCAGGGTGGCATCGTGCACATTTACTGAGCACCTGTTACAAACCAGCACCGCTCTAGGCCTGGGCATAGAGCAGGAAGAGAAGCTAACATTCCAGGGTTGGAGACGGATCATCCACAAGGAACTAAATAAATGATCAAGAGGATCCCAGAGAACAACGAAATAAGAGTGAGGAGGTAAGAGACTGGGGGCCACTTTCCATGGGGCAACCAAGGAAGGCATCTCAGAGGAGGAGACTCTGAGGTGTGAGGGACTGGATGGAGCCATGTGACAACAAGGAAAAAACAAGCCAAGTCCTGACAGCCACCAGGGCTAGGATGACAGTAAACAGGACGGCTGCTGGAGAAGTGACTGGGCCTGGTGTGTGTTTACAGCCAAAGGGACACCCAGGTTCAAACTACAGCGCTGCCTCACACCAGCTGTGCGACTTACAGAAGAACTCCACCTCTCTGTGTCCTAATGTCCTGACCTGTCAAATGGGCACAATACTGGTATCCATCTTATAGGCCGGTGGTTGATACCAAACACTCGCATCCATGTCACTTCCTATCAGCTTTTACTGTCCACGGGATGAACACCTGGGTGCACCCGAGGGATGAGCCTTGAAAACGTGGGTGGCTTTCGTGCTGCTTAAGCATTTAAGAGAATGTGATCGTTAAGACTTCTGATTTTCATCAAATGTTTAGAGGTATTGGAACTTTTCCAACAACTCGCAAGAATTTGTGTGAAGTTAACTAGTTAAATCTGTAAGTTTTAAGTTTCTGTTGTGTGTTTCTATTTAGAGAAATGTTTAAAGAAGCCATCATTTCCTAAATAAGTAAACAAACTCGGGGCGTGGGGGGGGGGGGGTCTAAGCAGGCCAGGGGGAGGCTAGCTGTTTCCGCATTGCAGTCTGGGTGCTGCATGGTCCCCTGAAGGAGAAGCTGCCCGAGGAAACGTCCAGTAGAATGCGGGTGCCCGGCCAAGCCTCCTGTCGGGGGCTCGAAGAGCTGGAGGGGCTGATGCACCCTTGCCCTGGTCTGGCCTAGGCTGTTCCAGGGGCCTAGCTGACTCTTCCTTGCTCACAGGTCCTTTAGACACAAGGTCCTGCTGAGCCCACAGGGCAGTGAGTATACACCTCCCCCCAGCTCCGTCTCTATCCGTGCCAGGCTCTTTACCCCCTACCCCTGGCTTCCCCTCCCTCAGGTAACCCGCCACAGGCCCCTGGGGTTCTCGAAGCCTCAGGGATGCCCATCCCCCTCCCACTCCCCCGGCCTGCGCTCCAGCACTTTGGTCTCTAACTTCCCGCCTGTTTCAAATAACCACATTAAGCTTCCGTCTCCTAAACCCACTCCCGAGGCCATGTCGTGGTCCAGATATAAAACCCCTTTAGACATCCCCAGTGTAGACCCCTCCTGGAACTGCAGCCTTGCTTATCCATCTGTCCATCTCTTTTTCCCCACTCCCCCGCATACATACACATACACACACACACACACACACACACACACACACACACACACTTCTGGAACATCTGAGAATCACCAGGTCCAAAATGCAACTTCTGACCTTCCCCCCTGCAACCTGCTCCCTCCACCCAATGTCTTCATCTCCGTTCTCCCAGATGTTCAGAAGAAAAAGAAACAGAAACACTTCGGGTGGGCCTTCACTCCCTGCTTTCCTTCACAGCCCCTGACGCAGCAGGCAGAGGGGCTCTATCTGCACTCGGGGTGCTGTGCCTTCTCTGGTCTGGACCCCGTCCTGTCGCTCCTGGACTCCACCTTGGACTCTACTGCGGCATTGTCCACTGCCCGCCTCCACTTTCATCGCCGCTCTCCCACCCCCCAACCTCCCCGGAGCAGCTTTCGGGAAACTTAAAATCCTAACACAGACCCTGTCCCTCTGGTCTCCACCACCCTCCATGGCTGTAACCTTCCTCCCAGGAAGGCCGGCCCCGCGGGTCAGGTGCCTTCCCGGGTGTGACTCCGCCCCCCAGGTTGCAGACGTCGCAGGGGTGCTGGGCTTCCCTCGAGGTCTCCCAAATGCTCCCGACCCAGTCGCCCGTCCGAGCCTTCGCACGTGCTCGTCCGTCTGCCTGCAGCTCCCCCGCACGTTCTCCCACTGGCTGTCAGATGTGGGGACCCCACTGTGTTGGACACGGCCGCCCGCGCTTCAGTGACCTCGGCAGGCGGCGTCGGGCGGGCGAGCACCTGGGAACGACGGCGCCCCTGCGCCGGGTCCGACCGCGCAGCCGCCGCCATCGGAGCCTGCCGGCGGAGTGAGGCCAGGAGACACGGGCGGGGACCCGAGCCCCGGCGGCGGGGTGACACCGGGCAGCGACACTGCCGAGCGTCAGACCCGGCTCAGTGCAGCGAGGACAACGTTTTCTGTTCCGTCACCTCGGGCGTGACTCGGGGATGCCGGGCCCGGAGTGGATAAAATAACCGCCGCGAGGACAAGGCCAGAAGTCCCGCCTCGAGACGGCGCGTAAGGCGCGCAAACGACCCCCTTCCGCTTCTTCATTGGCCAGCGGCGCCGCCGCTTATGGAGGAGAGCATTCTGGGTGTTGTAGTTCCCCAGCACGAGGCAAAGGCCAAGGGTCTGGGAGCTGATAAAAGTTACCCCTTCAATACAGTATTCTCAGTCCGGGACGAGAGGAAAGGCCTGAGACAGGACCCTGGTTGCGGAGATGAAGGAGGCATGCCGAGGGGTCCTGAAGCAGATGGACAAGGGTGGCTCCTGACTCTGGTTCCGTCAGGAGAAAAAAGTCTCCCGCACCTGTGTAGTTAGAAACTGTGCTCCTAACTAGCTAGCGACACCGTTTTATCCACAGATGTCTTACTCCATATTCCGACGTGTATCTAGTTCTTTACAAATATGGGATCTAGCTGGAAAAAAAGTGACTTACCAAGAGCCGTTTCTCCGGTGGGTGGGGGGGGGGGGACAGTGGCTGCAGTGGACACTGCACGTGTGGACAAGGGGCCATCTGAATCCCGAGTAAAAGTTTGGAACACCGTAGTTTCCTCTTCTTGATGGGACGTGGTTAGAATTTCGCCTGAAATTTCAGTGACGGGGTTTGCATAGGGAGTTGAGATTATCTCAGGGAAACAGTTGTGAAATACCTATTTCATTAAAGCTACTAATCATGATTATGCCGAGAGAGTGTCAGAAATAGCTCTGGATAAACATCTCTGTGACACATGAGAAGGCTACGGTCTCATTTAGTTTGACCAGGGAACACAGAAGTTTGAGAAGCCGAGGACATGGTTACACTGGAAACATGGCTACTCTGGCACTTTGCCTTTCTGTTTTTTAATTTTTAAAGAATATTTATTTTTGAGAGAGAGACACAGAGCGTGAGTGGGGGAGGGCCAGAGAGAGAGAGAGAGAGAGAGAGAGAGAGAGAGAGGGAGGGAGAGAGGGAGAGAGGGAGAGAATCAGAAGCAGGCTCCAGGCTCCGAACTGTCAGCACAGAGCCGCAGTAGGGGCTCAAACCCACGAGCTGTGAGATCCTGACCTGAGCCGAAGTTGGAGGCCTAACGGAGTGAGCCACGCAGGTGCCCCTGACACTTTGACTTTCTAAAGTATGATATTTTAAAGCATTCTTCAGAACACTGAGCAATACCAACTTGAAGAGAAGGCAAGGTGGGATTTCAGGGAGTTTTCAGAACGGTAATGACCAAGTACTCACACAACTACTCATAAGTAACCCATTGGTTTGACGACTACCCTCCTCTCCACAGACCCCTACGTTTTGTCTCACTCGCACGCGTAAGCAGGCACTGAGATGCACCTCATTCCTGGCTGCCCTCAAGAGAAACATTTCCTATTAACCACCGCCCGCCCCAGATCATGCTGGCCATTCACTCCCACTGCTTCCCATCCCTGGCATAGTTCCTGCTAGCCCTGCTTACCCTTCCTTATTTTGTGTTTTAAAGCCTTTTTCTGTTTGATTTTGAGACGACTGGGGATCTTGTGGTCGGAGCATTCTATCGCAACAGTCTTTTCAAATAAATTCTTTCTTTACCTAACTCCGGATCTGTTTTATTGACAGTTTTTATAGTGTCATGACTCAAGTCACGACTGGACTTCACTCACAGAACCCTGTCATACCTGCCCAGGTATCCAATGGCACGTTGCGAATTCTTTGAACTCCTCTCTTGTTCATGGATTCGGGAATCCTTTGGTAAATTCAGTTCTCACACCAGTGCTCTCAGCGTCATGTCTATTACAGCACAGTAAGGAGTTACTTTGATTCTTTGGGCATAGAAATGTTTCTTTGGCATTTTGAGTGGGCAGTCATTCCCTGACTCTTGAGAAGGAAACTTCCCTGCTCTTCTGTATGAGGACTCGTTTGGTTTTCCTTGGGAATTGGAGGACAGAAGTTCTTTGGCCCTTCCCACAGGGCCGGTAACAGGGGAGGAATCAAGCAGGACTCTTTCCTGGCTTCTGTAAGAGCTTATTTCCGATTTAATTAATTGATATCATGGGTAACTCTCACTCTGCTTTCCCTGCTGCACTACATGCTCCATCACTATGGCATTAATTCAGGTCAATATCTTCCAAAATAGCAAGACTTTACTACAGAGAATTTAGAATATCAATGGCTTCTTTGGGAAACATGGGATCTCCCCACACTGGCTAATCAATCACCTATCCCTTGCTATCACCCACCCCCATCCTCCTTCCTCCTTTTCATGACCTGTAAACTTCCCTTCATCTCCCCGAATCCTTCGATCTGTCTTTCCCCCTACCTCCTACCTCCTCTATCCCTCTATCTACTTCTGCCAAACTTTTTCCATCCCACTTGGGCCCTTCAACATCTTATAGTCACTTAAACTCTAGCCACCCTCCCAACTTGTTGGAAGTTATTGAGAGGCTTAGGGACCCCAAGAGCACACACCTAATGCTGAAAACGCTAATTAGAAACAGGCTCAATGCTTTATCAACTCAGATGAGCTTTAGACACCCAGACGGTCACTTGGTATCTCCTCAGTCCCTTGCCCAAGAGTTAATCCACAGCCTCCATAATATTACACATCAGGGCAAAGAAAACTGTAAGGGTCTCCTCCACTAATATTGTTGGGGACACTTCAGCTCTCATAATGAGTAGATATCCTCCATTGCCCCATGTACCAGAAATGTAATCCTGATGTTTATAAAAATCTAAAGGTGTCCAAGGGCAAGCGTCAACTCTTTTTAACCAATGACTTAAAAAGTATAAATTAAAGCTGTTAGTTCTCTGTATCTGGCTGTCTATGTATTTACATATGTTCTTTTCCTATCCTTAGATAGTATTGACATATTAGATTATAAAATGCCTTAAAGAACTCTATTTTCATTGGCTTAGAGGTAAATAAGCACTTCTATAAATTAAATATACCTAAAATTCTCAAAAAGTAAAGAAATTTAACATCTAGGATTTTCAAAAATATTCTTATAGAAACTAACCCAAATATTTTTTTAAGGTTTTTATTTAAATTCCAGTTAGTTGGGGCACCTGGGTGGCTCAGTCAGTTAAGGGTGCGACTTCAACTCAGGTCATGATCTGGTGGTTCGTGAGTTGGAGCTCTAGGTCAGGCTCTGTGCTGACAGCAGTGGGCCTGCTCGGAATTTTCTCTCTCCCCCTCTCTCTGCCCCTCCCCGGCTCATGCTCTCTCTCTCTCTCTCTCAAAAATAAATAAACATTAAAAAAATAAAATAAATTCCAGTTAGTTAACATACAGTGTAATATTATACTTTCAGGTGTACAATATAGTGATTCAACACTTCCATACAAAACCCAGTGCTAACGCAAGTATTTTTAAAATTCAAGTTTACACAGTTCAGTAAATCTTGGCAAACAAGACTAGTTTATTATTAGTAGTTTAATAAAATTAGCTCTGTCTTCTGAGTTATCAAGTTTAGATAAAATATAAGCAGACTTTTTTTTATCTATTTGGAATATTCTTCCTAAAACTTACACAGGTTTACTGATTGAATAGACTAACACTACATCTGTTAAACATTTAAGATTATTAAAAATGTAAATTTGTGTTTAACCAAATTAAATCATTATCCTGACAAACTTTATTTTACCACAAATTATGTTTCATAATATGTCAACTTGAAAACAGTTTTCAAAATCTTCTGGTAAATTAAAACCTTAGACTTATGCTAAATTAATTAATGAATATTAAATAACTAGATCATTTTTAAATAAGATAAATATTGAAACATTAATGGCCAAGCATACTTTGAAGGCTATATATGTTTGGTTCTATTAATGAACGCATTCATTTTTGCCTCACTGAAACGTTGTACTACAAGAGATAATTACGGCTATAAAAATTGTGAGACGTATATTCATAACTTCTGGTGATCTGCTACAAAATACTGGCGTGTGACAGTTCACAATTTTCCACCTCCCAGCTGTGGATGAATGTTGTAACCAGTATCTGTGAATAAAACTCTAGCAATAGTAGCATAGAGGAACAACTTTGTATGCAAAGCATTCAAGATGTGTTTTAATTGAGGGAAAAAATAGTTTTGTCCTACGGTAAAATGACTGGTTGTTCTAGAATAAAAAAGAAGAGCATGTAGGATAAAATTTAAATGGATATAAATAGTGAGGAAGGGCGGATTCTTCGTGTTGTGGTCAAAGCTGGCAAAGGGTTAATGGGCTTAGTTTTCATTTTTTTAAAAAGGGAATTTAATATAAAATATACTAATATAAAACTGAAATTGGGTTTTTTTCTCTGTTAAATAACAAAATTTTCTTGGACTGTAGTTCTGCTCTTAATAAGAAATTATAAGTTTTTCTTTGACTTTTCTTTGACTTTCTTTGACTTGATAAGAAATTAGAAGTTTTCTTTGAAAAACTTCTGTAAGTTTTTCTTGTACCTTTCCAAGAAAGACAAGAATACTGTGTCTTATCAGAGTAATTCCCTGTTTTTGTGTTGATTTTATTATGTCCTTGATCATTTAAGAAATCAAAGTCTTCTCACTTTTCAAAGTTTGAACTTCTTTACAAACTCCCATAATTTCCATGCGTTGCTCTGGGAAATCTTACCGAAACCACGAATATGATCGCCATAGAACTCCGTCAATTTCAACAAGAGGTCCTTTAAAATCATCTGGCATTGGACATGATTCTGGCTTCCCAAAGGGGCACTTATACAGTGAGCACCGGCCAGAAGTGGCTGCTATGCCTATGTTCTCCAAAACATCTCTGATGTCTGTGCCATCACCAAAAATATTCAAAACACAAACCATCAGATCACCACTGCTATTCTCACTCTACCATCTAAGGACACTTCAGGTCCAATGTCCTGAAATCCTCTTGGCAGACTCCCTTCTGACCTCAGATTTTGGGTTTACTCCCACATTCAACCTTTAGTAATCATTCTTTTTATTATATTCCCAGGCATACTTCTCACCAGTGCCTTGTCTCTAAGACCTTCCAACAGCTGCTGGTGGATAAAAAGCTCAACATATAATATATAGCTAATACTTCAAAGCCAACAAGAATGTGTAGTCAGTCCAGCCCACCCCTGAAAACTACTGTGAGCAACTTTGACCTCATGGTAACTCTTATTCTATCCATGGTAGTGTTTAAGGACAATCTTTGCCTATTTTATTTTATTTTTTAAATTTGTTTTTTTAAGTTTTATTTATTTGTTTTGAGAGAGAGAGAGCGGAGGGAGGGGCAGGGAGAGAGAGGGAGAGAGAGAGAATCCCAAACAGGCTCTGCACTGTCAGTTGCAGGGCTTGAACTCACGAACCAAACGATGAGATCATGACCCGAGCCAAAACCAAGAGTCGGATGCTTACCTGACTGAGTCACCCAGGTGCCCCCAGTCTTGGCCTATTTTGAACAACAACAGGGACTGACCAAGTGCTCCCAATTATCCATAACATACCCTCTGACCTGGCTTAGCCAAACTTTAGTCAGGCTTTTCTCCTCACAGCCCTTCGGCTCACCCTCAGGCTTAAGCAGGAACCAAGATGCCGAAATCCCCCATTCAACAGCTGGCCTCCCAGCCCGCCCACAAAGTTCCTGTGGCCCCTTTCCTATAAAAGAAACACCCTTTTCTGTTCAAGTTTGAGACCCTTGTGGGCCCTGTGGTCCGAGCATTCTCTCTATTGCAGTGGTCTTTTTGAATAAAGCTGCTTCTTACCTAAATCTCGATTTGTTTTTACTTGACAGTAAAAATAAACAGGCATTCTGTGGTTTAATGTTTATTCCTCAGTTAACAGATGTTAATTAATTAAACCCCTACGGTGTTTCGGGCACTGTTGTGGGTGCAAGGGACACATCAGAAATGAAAAGACATAGATCCCTGCCCTCATGGGGCTTATGTTCTAGTCAAGGAAGAGGAAGGGAAACATAAAAAACCAAATAGTTGTTAAATGATACTCCATAGAGAGCAAGTGATGGGTGATGAGAAATGGGGACTCTCCCCCCGCCCCCCAAGAGGGCAGTAAGCAAAGGCCTTATTAATCCAGGGCATTTAAGCAAAGACTTCAAACAGTGAGGGAATGACTTTGCTGGTATCTTGGGGAATAAATTCTAGGCAGAAGAAACAGCCAGGACAAAAGCCCTACACTGGTGTTGTGCGTGCCCTTCTGAAAAAGCAACAAGGCTGGTGCAAAGGGGACCAGGTGAGCGGGGAGGAAAGTAGAACGGGATGAGCTGCTGGTGAGAGACCGCAGGCAGGAAAAGGAGGAAAGTGATATGAAATTTATTTTTCCATTTACATGATGAATTGGTTCACAGTACACGAACCGTACTGTGCTCTGGTAGTAAAGAGGAGAGGCGTTTGTCACCGTCTCAAGGCAAGGAGGTAGGGGAGGGGTGCCTGGAAGTAAAGACACCTGAGGTGAATCCTCAAAAGCCAGAAGCAGGTAAACAAGTGAAACGCGGGAAAGCGCTTTCCAGACGAAGCGAGGGGGGAGAGTTCTCAAAGGCGCTGAGACCCAAGGAAACAGTGGTTCTTCGGGAGTAAACGTGTAGAATATGCCTGCAGTCTAAGGTAGGATGGGGAGTTGGGAGGAAAGATGGCCCCGGGGACATAAAGAGGTAAGAACTTAAAGACACACCTGAGATATGTTAATGTAATGGCTGTATTACTATGCTTTGACATAGCTTTATTAACATTTTCTAATTATAAATACATACTCAATGCAAAATAATCTGGAAATGCAAGAAGAGCTATCAGCAATGAGATCAGAACGCTTACTGTTCCACCTTAAATGTTTATAATGTGTATAATACACTTAGATGGGTGTATATACATAAATGAATATACATTTTCTATTTTGTAGAAATCGAATCAAACTCTACAAGCTGTATTGTAGTCTTCTTTTCAACACAGTATCTGGGGAAAATATTTCCATGTCAACAAACATATATCTGTCATCATTTGTAATGATCGCTATAGTGTTCAGATTCTTGCATAATCCTATACTGGATGAATATAGGAAGGTAGGGGCCATGCGTGTCTTGTTCATTGCAGCGTCCCAAACCTCTAGGAGCGTCTAGAACATAAAAAAAGCTTAATAATGTGCTGTTTGTGGATTTCCAGGTGTCTTTACAATCTTTGCTATTAAACAGTGTTGCTGTGGAGAAACACGCGCACAAATGCTTGCAAACTCTCTGGTAATGTTTTTAGATTAAATGCCTAGAAGTGAAAATGCAAAGTAAAAATGTACGTTCTTTTTAAGGCGTTTTATATCAATTGGCAACTGCCCTTCAGAAGACTTAATTGCCAATTCATAGTCTGAAGATAGATGAGGGTGCCATTTTTCTCACATCCTTGCCAACCCTACAGAGGAACAGCAGTTTGCAAACATGATATGTGAAAAAGTAATCTCCCTTAAATACATGTATGTATTTGATTACTAGTGAGATAAAATATCTTTTCATATTTTAATGATGTTGATCACTAGTATTTCTTTTTTTGTGAATTTCTTGATTACGTCTTTTGTTCTTTCCCATTTTGTATTTGTCTTTTCCTTAGCTATTATAGCTTTTCACTTATAAAAAGCTTTTGGCATTTGGTCGAGGCAGTAAATGTTACAGTTGCTTCTGTAACATTGATTTTACCCACTCCCAATTGTATAGCATTAATGTAGTTTGGAATGGATTAACCCCACTTTCAGGTCTAGGAGTAGACTCCGATTGGTCTACACTATAGAGGATAATTCCATCTTCCGCCCTTGGTGATTAATTCAGGTGCGGACCCCTAATTCAGGCCGGGGCCAAGCCGTGATTAGTTTAGAGGTGGCCAGTGGCAGCACTCCCATGGAGGAATCCTAAACTAAGACAATCCAGTAATTACACTTTACACACAGAGATAGGCACTAGTCCAAGCTTAACTGCATCAGGTGATGGAAATACTCCCTGAACCGAGTGATTGAGTTCAGGAGTAATAGGCAGTAAACTGAAGACACGTTTTATATTGTGGGAAGGATAAAATGTTCTATCCTTGCAATTAACGAAAAATTTTTATAGCCCCAGTTGCAAGTCACAACTATCTTATGAATATCAAGAAAGCTAACCTGGGATGAAGTCCGCACTAGAAAGAGTAAGGAATCAAGAGAAACACAGCCAATCAGATCCAGAGTTCTGCTATAACTGTGGCCAGATATCTACTGAAACTAAGAAAATAGAATTTTCTAAAAGTGTTTTAAGGCAGCTTAAGAATATATGAAGGTAAAAAATATTTATTTTACTTATTCTTTTTTTTTAAATTTACACCCTAGTTAGCATATAGCACAATAATGATTTCAGGAGTAGAATCCAGTGATTTATCCCCTACGTATAACACCCAGTGCTCATCCCAACAAGTGTCTTCTTAAGACACTTAACTTACCCATTTAGCCCATCCCCCCACCCACAACCTTTTCAGCACTCCTAAGTTCTCTGTATTTAAGAGTCTCTTATGTTTAATTGATCTATTATAACTGTTCAAAGTAATAATACTAACAACATATTAGACAATTAAAGCATATGGATAAGTGAGATGAAAGGCAGCAATGTTAGAAGGGACAGGAGGGAGGAATTGAGAACATTCTGTTATGCGACTTTCACTATCCACGAAGTGATAGAATGTTATTTGCAAGTTGACTTGGGTCAGTTGTAAATTTATATTGTAACCCCCTGGGCAAACACTAAAACAATTTTTTAAAGTATAATTGATATGGTGAGAGAGGAGAGAAAATAGAATCATATAAAATGTTCAGGTAAAACCAGAGAAGGCAGAACAAGATGGGAAGGGGAAACGAGACACACAAAAAAAGTGCAACTAATAGGAAACAGTTGCAAACATGGTAGGTATTAATAAAATATAACAATAATCACTTGAAATATAAATGGTCTAAATACACCAATTAAAAGAGAGATACTGACAGAGCAGATAAAAGACCCAGCGATATGCTGTCTATTAGAAAAGTACACTGAGAAAGTGTAGATATTTCAATGGAAGTTGAACTCAGGGAAACATATTGAGCCACTAAAACAGATAAACCTATTGAAAAGGACATGCAGTTAACATTTAACCAAAAACAGGAGGAAAACAATTTATGAAAAGGAAAAGACCTTTGTAAAGTGATGTTGATTATCTCCAGTCTGATACACAGATAAATAAAAAATAGGCCTTTTGGCAACATTTATTAATGAAGCAATTCCCCAGTACCTGAGCCTCCCAAATTAAAAGCCATGTCTGAACAGCAACCACAGGGGAATTCTTGAGAGCTAAGAAATACTTGAATGGCAAGGCCAGTGTCTTAGCTGAGGAAAGCAATTGAAGAAAGTACAGAATTCGGAAAATACACACGAATGCATTAAAAAGAATTGTTTTAAAAAAAATCCTACCTCCTGGTAAAAGATGACAGTATTTTGTTTTTATTTTTGTTTCTTACCGTAAGCTCATTTTAAGATCGAGATTACTAGAATTTATGGCATGGAGAGTTTCTCCTCATTTGTATTTCAAGATTTTCTGCTTGTTCTAATTTGATGTTTCCCATTCACAACAACTGCTTTATTGTGATCCTATAGTCTTCATGAAGTATTTTTGCCCATCTTTATTGATGTAAATATTTTTCCATATATCTTATTTTTTACTTTCTATTTAGCGTGCAATTTGAAGGATTTTAAAGTTGGATAAAATAAAGTCAAATTAATCAACACATCCAAGAAATGTTTATTGAATACCTCTTTTGTGCCATATATTCTAACGGATACTTACATCAGTAAGCACAAGAAAGAAAAACTCCTGTTTTAGTGGAAGTACATTGGAGGGAGTTAATATCTTCTATGTTACTCAACAGTCTTTTATATTATTTATAATTATCTTCTGATAATTATATTAGGTATTTTAAAACTATTTTATATAAGGAAACTGAGTCCTAGAGAAGTCAAGTGACTCGTGAACATCACATGGCTAATAAAAAGCTGGGCCAAGTTTATAACCCAATTTTGCCTTTGACTTTCAGGATAACTTCAGGAAATAGCATTGTTCTTGTTACAGGAATGATGATGCTATATTTGAGGGAAGAATGTTTCTGAAAGCAAATGGGAAAATGACCAAGCATAGTCCCTGAGCCCCAGCCTGCATGTTTAATCTTTTAGGATTTAATGAGCATTTGCTGACTTCTGATAAATCTCCCTTTCTTCCAGTACTTAGGACAGACATAACCTCTTCAGATGCTGGAGTTTGTATGAAACTCAGAATAGTTCAGGCACTCTGACCCAGTATACAGGTAGAGGCTTTGTTTACAGAGATCTTAGCATAAGTAGTTGACTGTAGTGGATCTTTTTTTTTTTTTTTTTACATATATACATATATAGACACACATATATATGTATACACATACACATATATATGTGTGTCTATATATATTTACTAAACTTTTACAAAATTTTTATTTATTTATTTTGAGAGGGAGGAAGGGCAGAGAGAGAGGACAGAATTCAAAGAAGGCTCCATGCCATTAGTGCAGAGCCCGACGCAGGGCTCAAACCTGTGAACTG
>CM053579.1:7354998-7521140 GCA_028646485.1 Cryptoprocta ferox | reverse complement strand
ATTGTTTGTTTTTCGGGTGTGGAGTTTGGTGAGTACTTTGTAGATTTTGGATACTAGCCCTTTATCCGATATGTCATTTACAACTATCTTTTCCCACTCTGTCGGTTGCCTATTAGTTTTTTCGATTGTTTCCTTTGCAGGACTGTAGTGGATCTTAAATCATAAGGAAAAAGCCCTTAGGACCAAAATATATGAGAATAAAATCGAGCCATGATTTTCTTATAACAGGTCATGTTCTCATCAGAAAACATTTTTTCCTAGTAATGCATCTCTTTGGAACTATGCAAAAAGTGAGAATTTTAGAAGAATTATAGGGCTTGTTATAGAGATAAATGTATTTCTATTTTTTTTTTATAATTTCCTTCTTTTGCGGGAGAGTTAGATACTAGTGTGTTGATTACACAGTGTGATGGGCACCAATAAATAGTGAAAAGAAAAATGAACCATACATTCCCAAAGCAGGTTTCATTTTGTTCTTGATGCAGTTTCTTCTTGTGTTTTGTTTTATGTGGTTTCCCTTGAATGAGTTCTTTCTCTCATATGGATTTGGCATCTTACTGTACTTCAATAACTCCTGTTCTGAGTTGTCTGCTGAGCTCTGAGACCGTATTTTTCAGCTACTAGGTGGACATGCCCACTTGGGTTACACAGGGGCAACTAAAACACCAGTAAGACTGGAAGCAAATTAATTATCTTCTCCCATGCACATTTCTCCCCTTGTATTAACCTAAACCAGTTAATGTCTCCACTAGCTACATTCCATCTCCCAAGAGAGATCTATAGAAGCCATCCTTAGCTCCTTGCCCTCTCTAATCACCCATCGTCAATAGATCTTGTCAATTCCATTCCCATAACTCAAGGGTGGCCCCTCTAACACATCCACAGTGCTGTAGTTCATGCACCACTGAGCTCTTGGCCAAACTTTTGAAATATTAACCTATCATGGTTGTGATTAAGGCAAATAAGTACAACAGTGCAGCTAGAAAGAGGTATGTATGCAATTAATGATTCTGATCGACTATATAATATAACCTGGATAAGGAGGAATCTGAGGATATAAGTGGGTGGCAGAAATCCAAAGAGTGTAGGTTCAGTGTATTAGAGAGGTTCAGTGTATTAGAGAGGGTACTAGAGGGGGTCGAAGAATGTTTTAGATGTGGTACTAAAGAGAGTGAGTTGGACAGTTAGAAGGTTGTGGTCAATGAATGAGATTAGGAAGGAGTTGTGGTTATTGAAAATTATAAGGTCTAGGATGTGGCTATGGGTGTGACTGACTAAGAGGAAGTGAAAAGCAAGTTCACTGGAGGAGAGGAAAAGGAACTGAGAAGACAGAGGACTGGTAGGACTATCTGTGTTTATATTGAAATTCCCCAGAATTAGGGCATGAGTTGAGTTGGAGAGAGTGACAGGGAGTCAAGGGTCTGTAAATGCCTGCCACCAGGGGGGACGATGGGGTCTATGCTGTGAAAAGCTGAGATCTTTTGCAAACAGTGGGGTTTATGTTGATGGTGATCATTTCCAGCGAATGGGTTTCAGGAGTTGACGAGAGGTGGGAGAAATAGAAAAGAGGAAGCACTGGGCCTTTTAGAGTCTAGGAGAGAAAGGGAGAATGACTCAGGATTCTCGGATTCTCATGGTAGCTGGCATCAATATATGTATATATAAAACAACGTGAAATCTATTTTTTTCTTTTGGTAAAAAACACATAATATGAAATCTAACCTCAACAAATTTTAAGTGTTCTAGACAGTCTTGTTTACTATATGCACACTTTGGTACAACAGACTTCTAGAACTTTTTCATCTTGAATGGCTGAAACTGCGTACTTATTCAACAGAAACTTCTCATTTTGCACTACCCCCAATCCCTGGCGACCACCATTCTTCATTTCTGCTTCTCTCAGTTTGACTACTTTAATTACCGCATGATTCCACTTGTCCTTCTGTGGCTGGCTTATTTCAGGTAGCGTAATGTCCTCAAGTTTCATCCACATTGTAGCGTATGGCCAGATTTCCTTCTTTTTAAAAGCTGAATAATATCCCAGCGTATGCATATGCCACACTTTCTTTATCTATTCATCCACCAATGGACATTTAGATTGTTTCCACCTCTTGTCTATTGTGAATAATGCTACAATTAACATGGGAATGCAGATGTCTTTTTGAGGTCCTGATTTCAATTATTTTGGAAAAATACCTAGAATTGGATTGCTGAATCATATGATAGTTCTAGTTTTAATTTTGGGGGGGAACCTCCATATTGTTTTCCTATTTTCCATAGTGGCTGCACCAACTTATACTCCCACCAGTTATGCACACATCCTTGTGTGTTCCAATTTTTCCACATCCTTGCCAACACTTGTTATTTAGTGTTTAAGATCTGTATTTGTATAACTATACACCTATCTCTATCTATCTGTCTAACCTGGCCATCCTTGCAGGTGTGAGGTAATATATTTCATTGTGCTTGTGATTTGCATTTCCCTCGTAATTAGTGATGTTGGGCATCTTTTCATACATCTTTTGGTCATTTTTAAAAAATTTTTTTCCAGGGGCGCTTGGGTAGCTCAGTTAAGTGTCCAGCTTCAGCTCAGGTCATGATCTCGTGGTTTGTGGGTTCAAGCCCCGCATCGGGCTCTGTGCTGACAGCTCAGAGCTTGCAGCCTGCTTCAGATTCTGTGTCTCCCTCTCTCTCTCAAAAATAAACATTTAAAAAATAAAAAATAATAAATAATGTTTTCAGTTTTATTGACATATAATTGATATATAGCATTGTGTAAGTTCAAGGTATACAGATTATTGATCTGATGTTTGTATATATTGCAAAATTATTACCATTATAGTCTTAGCTAGAACTGACATCATGTGACATAATTACCATTTCTTTTTTTGTGATAAGAACTATTTATTTATTAATTACTTTTTACCTTTTGATCCCCTTCATCTATTTCTCTAATCTCCCACCCTGTGTCTTTGGCAGCACCAATCTCTTCTCTATATTTATGAGCTTGATTTATTTGTTTGTTTAGATTCTACATGTAAGACAGATCATAAAACATTTGTCTTTCTCTCTCTTTGATATAATGCCCTTGAAATTCACTCATCTTGTACGATCTCATCTCTTAGCAGCTTTCAAATATATAATGCAGTACTGTTAACTATAGTCACCATACTGGACACTGGATTTCCAGAACTTGCTAATCTCATATACCTGAAGTTTGTACCCTTTGACCAACATCTCCCCATTTCCCCCACCCATAACCCCTGGCCACAACCACTCCACTCTCTGTCTCTATGAGTTTTGAATGTTTAGATTCCACATATAAGTGATATCACAGAGTATTTGTCTTTCTCTGCCTGACTTATTTTACCTAGAGTAATGCCCTCAAGGTCCACCCGTGTTGTTGCAAATGGCAGGATTTCTTTCTCTCTGATGGTTGAATGATATTCCGTTATATGTGCGACATATACAAAATATATATATATATATAACATATCACTATACACATATAAAACATCTTTATCCATTCATCTATTGATAAACACTTAGGGGAACTCTGTATCTTGGCCATTGAAAATAATATAGCAACAAACATATATCAGATATCTCTTCAAGATCAAGATTTAATTTCCTTCAGATATATATCCAGAGGTGGAATTGCTAGATCATATGGTAGTTCTATTTTTAATTTTTGATGACCCTCCATATTGTTTTCCATAATGGCCACACCAATTTACAAGCTCACCAAGAGCACACAAGGGTTCCCTTTTTTCCATCGTCGCTAGCATCTGTTAACTTTTGTGCTTTTCATAATAGCCGTTCTAACCAGTGTGATGTGATACCTCTTTGTGGT
This sequence comes from Cryptoprocta ferox, assembly GCA_028646485.1. Taxonomy (NCBI): domain Eukaryota; kingdom Metazoa; phylum Chordata; class Mammalia; order Carnivora; family Eupleridae; genus Cryptoprocta; species Cryptoprocta ferox. The sequence continues at coordinate 7,517,287 of CM053579.1, read as the reverse complement.
TTTGACTTGTATTTTTCAGATGACTAGTCATATTGAGCATTTTTTCATGTACCTGTTGGCCATTTGTATGTCTCCTTTGGAAAATGTATACTCAGGTCCTTTGTTCATTTTAAAACTGGATTTTTTTCTTGTTTTTGTTTATTTGCTATTGAGTTATATGAGTTATTTATATATTTTGGATACTAACCCCTCATCAGATATATGATTTGCAAATATTTTCTCCTATTCTGAAGGTTGCCTTTTCATTTTGCTGTTTCTTTTGTTGTGCAGAAGCTTTTTAGTTTAATGTACTTCTACTTTTCTATTTTTGCTTCTGTTGCCTGTACTTTTGGTATCATATACAAGAAATCATGGCTAAGACCAACCTTATGAAGTTTTTCCCTGATGTTTTCTTCTAGGAGTATTATAGTTTCATGTCTTACATTTAAATCTTGAGTCAATTTATTAAATGTTTATTTTGAGAGACAGATAGACAGAGTGTGAGCAGGGAAGGGGCAGAGCAGAGAGAGACAGAGACAGAGAATCCAAAGCAGGCTCCAGGCTCTGAGCTGTCAGCACAGAGCCCAATGCAGGGCTCAAACTCACAAGCCGTGAGATCATGACCTGAGCTGAAGTCAGCCTCTTAACCGACTGAGCCACCCAGGCGCCCCAATCTTTAATCAATTTTGAGTTCTTTTTGTGTGTGGCATAAGGGTCTAACTGTATTCTTTTGCATGTGGAGATCCAGTTTCCCAACACGATTAGTTGAAGAGCAGGCAGGATGAAATTTAATCATGAGGATCACAAGGCAGGAAGAGGTGACAAGCCTGTAGGACAGGCACAGGGGTGAGGGGACTTGCCAGGGGCAGGCAGAATTCTGGAGCTCCCATCGGATCCCTGATGATGCATGGATGGAGTCCTGCAGGAGGCGTTTATCACTCTCAGCACTTAGGCTCCCTCTGGACCTCTGCTGAAACAGCCTCCGAGCCAGCAGTATGGCGTTCTTATGGTGGCCCCACGAGCACTTTGTCAGCCTTTGCCTTTGTCTCTGCAAAGGAGTGATATTAATACAAGGACGTGGAGTCTGTCTTGACTTGGGGTCAAAGAAATCTCTGATGTAAATACCTTTCACCTCTTCTATGTCAATTATTCTTTGATATTAATTAATGTAATAACTTCCAACTCCTACCCACTCTTCAGTTTGTCTATGTTTTTATTATATTTTCAAAACAGATTCTTAGATGTAATTTTCAGAATAGAATGATTCGCTCTGCCTTATACGCCTAGATGACTCTACTTCTGATAAGAATTTATATCACCGTGTTGATTTTTTAAAAAGTTACCCCTCTGACACCTATTCAAATAACTCTCATGTAGGCAGCATGTAGTAAACAGTAAAAAAACAAATGAGTAGAGAGAATAAAAAACTAACACTGGGTAATTGAGAAAAGGACCTTGGGAGGTGGCTGTTAGACTTGGCTTGGAAGAATGTTGGGGTTGGGCTCACAGAGGAGAGAGCATGGATACAGGTGCAGAGGAAAACAGAGGGTTCTCAGGGAAACCATTGCATTAGTGAACTTTCCTGGAGCATAGGTTGCTTGCATAGAGGTTGTTACGGATGTGGATAGAAAGAAAAGTTGAAGCCTGTTCACAGGCGATCTTTTGTGTTAGTCTAAAGAGTTTGCACCATACTCTGTAAGTGCTAAGGAGCAAATAACAGCTTTTGCAAGAGGAAGTGACCTAAGATGCTATCCTTCACAAGAGGAATTACACCCCGTGATACTGATCGGTGGTTGTTGTGCTATTTGGATATATTTTTTCTCTGTTCATGGCTTCTCATTTACGTTTTCCTTTTTTTAGCCCTGTGTATCCTTGGATCCCTTGTAAAGTCCAGGCGTCCTCAGTTCTTCGTGGAATATGACAAAGTATCCACACACATTTAAATATATACCGGGGCTCGTTTGGGAAACATGGCGCTCTAATATTTGCTTTTGGTCAACCTCAGCTCTCGAGGCATAGAAAGCTGTTACCTTCCACTTTAACAACAAACATGTCAGCAATTCCTCCAGGAGGGTGTTCAAGTGCAACAGTGTCAAACGGTTATAATGTATGCAGATCAGGGATAATAACATTGGCCTACCCGTAGACATAAGCGCTCTCTGTCCATATCAGCCCAGTCGCTGCTTGAGATAATTGATTTTCTACGAACAAGGCATGAAAGTGCTCCCACTTCCTTTGAAAGGACAGCACACCCAGGGTGTCTTTCACTCTTATTGATTTTAAATCACATTCAGTGACTGACTTTGAATCATCAACTGGGTTTCCCTGGAGTTAAAAGTGCCAGAAAGATTTAATTAGAGAGACGCAGTCCAGATAAAAGATACCATATCATTGACTTAAAATCTGAACTGAACTTCTCTTTTGATGCTGATGGGTGGGGGGAAAAATCCGTGTTTTAATTTTTTCTAAAATGTTTTCTGAGGTCGTGAAGGCTTCTTGAGGTCAGGGACTCTACATTCTATATCCCCGGATCTGCAAAGCTTAGCAGAAGATCTGGTGTTAAGTGGGTACCCTGGAAAAGTTTTTGGTTTATTTGATTGAAGAGTCCTTTACTTTAAAAAAAATTTTTTTTCAAAATGTGGATAACATCAAATTCTATATTTTACACTCTAAAACAATTTACAAAATACCCAAAAGCATATAAGGCTTAATAAGAGGAGGAAGTATCTTGCTATAGTTTTTTAATGTTTATTTTATTTTTGAGAGAGAGAGCATGCACGCAAGTCGGGGAGGGGCAGAGAGAGAAGGGGACAGAGGTTCTCTGCTGAGCTGAGGTCGGTCCCTCAACCAACTGAGCCACCAAGGTGCCCCTGAGTATCTTGCTATATTAAGCAATTAGAATGTGAAACTGGAAAGAGGTTTCTGATGTCACCAGGGAATGATTTCAGCTACGAACCTCAGCAATGTTTGTGGTTCTTACCACGCTGTTATATTTTTCATCCATAATGTATACATTATATAGAGTTTATAGAGCTGTGGGAAAATCTCTTTGGGATAAATCCCCATAAACACAATGGTTGGGTTGTAAGGTTTGCATATATTGAATTGACTAGTTAGTGTCAGATTATTCTCGATAATGGCTGTACCAGTCCACGTTCCTTCCTATCAACACTGTCACAACACTTGTCACAACAAGTCAACTAGGACTTGACCTTATCCAGCTTTCTGATTTTTGCCAGTATGATCATAAGTGCGTCATTATGTCATTTCCAGTTTACTGAAGTATTTGAGATGCTCTGGTTTATACATGAGGAAGCTGGAGCACAGTGAGGGGAAGCCCTTTGCCCAAAGCCACACAGCGAGGTGTGTGCTGTCAGGTAATAGGGTGCATTTGCTCATCTCGCTTGGAGTCTGGGTGACCTCTTCAAAGAATTTCCTTCTGTGGGGAATTGTGTTGCACAGAATACTGCTCACGTTCTTCTGTCGTTAATAGCCTTCCAGTTCTAGATTCACACAGCTGTCACTCTTCTAATATGCTTAAGATCTTCTCATTCATGGGGCGCCTGGGTGGCTCAGTCAGTTAAGCATTTGACTTCTGCTCAGGTCATGATCTCACAGTTCGTGGGTTTGAGCCCCACAGCAGGCTCTGTGCTGACAGCTCGTTATTATCTTAATACCTTCAACACAGTATCAGCACAAGTTTATTTTTCTGAAATAAATAGACATTAATTTAAATATATGTAAAGCATATTTAAATGAATACAAACGTATACCATTTTTTTAAGAAAAATCAGATTATTTCCCAGTCACATTTCTCAGAGGTAACCCAAGTTCTTAAAGGCCTCTTTCTTTGCATATGTGTATAGATTTACTGTTCACAGAAATAAGAACATAGTACACATATTTTCTATGATCTGACTTTTTCCTTGTCTGTCTAGTTATATCTTCATTTAAAAGCCTTGCGTTCTGTGGCATGGCTATACCCAGAGGTAGGCTGGTCAATATCTACTACCTCATTCTCCAGAATAAAAAGGTCCTAACTTGTACCATTTTCCCTTTTCTGTGTTGCAAATATTCCCATGGTTGAAATCAGGGAACACCTGTGACATCACTGAATGCTGTATTAGGACGAGACGCTTATTATCAGCTCTTGCAAAGCAGTAGGACAGACTCTGGCCCACCACTGGCTGCCCTATCATTTTTTTTAAGGGATGTTTTTATAAGTGACTTCTAAACAAAAGTGAGAGATTATCTTAGGATGGACCAAAATGATTATGGTGTGGAATAGTAAAAGGATGTCTACTTGAAAATCGAAGCAAGTACATGAATAACAAGCCTATATTTTCTCAAGAACAATCTTTATAAAATGGCATAAGAAGTATAAAATATAAAACCTTATGGTTCATAAAAGCACATTACAAATACCATATCAACATCATTTTATGAGAAACTTGAGTATGCACACATATACACACATTTAGATGAACATTCAAAGTTGTATTAATAAATACTGTTAGATATAAAGTTGACCATGAGAATTCTTTGTTTTATTTATTTATTTTTGAGAGAGAGAGAGCGAGGGAGAGGGAGCAGGGGAGAGGCAGAGAGAGAGAGACAGAGAGAGAGACAGAGAGAGAGAGAGAGAGAGAGAGAGAGAGAATCCCAAGCAGGCTCTGCACTGTCAGCACCGAGCCATAGATGTGAGGCTCAAAATCACAAACTGCAAGATCATGACCTGAGCCAATATCAAGAGTCAGACACTTAACCCTCTGAGCCATCCAGGCACCCCAACCATGAGAATTCTTATCAACAGGCAGTGGGATTATTGGTCATTTTAATTTCTCTTTAAGCTTCTGTATTTTCAAAATATTTTACAAAAATCTCATCATGTTTGTAATTTATAATTCAGGTTTCAAAATAAAATTCCACTTTTATGATCAGATTCTGCAGTCCTGGAATACCCCGATTTTAAAAAGTGTTAGAAATATAAGGCAAACGAAGTACTGGAAGGACTCAATCTATGTAAACAGTCACTAAAATAATGTATAATTATTTAGCCACTGAATGTCAAAGGTCCATTGTTTAAATTTGTGAGCATTTAGGGGTGCCTGGGTGGCTCAGGCAGTTGAGCATCCAACTTCAGCTCAGGTCATGATCTAACAGTTCATCAGTTTGAGCTCTGCATCGGGCTCTGTGCTGTCAGTGCAGACCCTGCTTCAAATCCTCTGTCTCCCTCTCTCGGCCCCACCCCAGCTCTGTTTCTCTGTTGCTCTCAAAAATAAACATTAAAAAATAAATCCATAAATTTGCTAGCATGTAGAACTTGGCTCCTGGTTTACCACCAGCATCCATACTCCTTACATTCCCTCCTTATATACTAATGCAGTATAGTTGCAAATGCAATTTAATTGCATATGCATGTGCTAAAATATTAAATGAAATCGGTAATATTCAGAGGCAGCTAATGGTCACTGGGTAATTTCCCAAAATGTGCAATTTGCCCAGTAAACAGTAAGTACTGAATAAATGTTAGCTTCCACTTCTGTTATTACATCATTTATTTCCAACTCGAGGCATACCTGTAGTCAATATCCCATTAGCAAAACAGGAACAATTCTAAGTTTTTCAGACAGGAAGGGATTTATTGCCATAAATTAGTTCTTTTTGAAACCATTGCAAGGGATAAGACTTCCACTTCTGGGAAAATGGCAGTAACAAGAACTTCTTTTACCCTCCTATCTGGAACAACTAAAAAAAAAAAACCAAAACCAAACAGAGGAAGTATATTGAATGTCAGTTTTCAAGCCATCGGCCATTGGCTAATGAAGGACAGTGATATCCACGAGACACGATAAAAACAAGGTGTGGCCTCGGAGGCCCCCACTTACCACCTGGATTGACTTTCCAGGTCGTGGCGCAAGAACAAGAAACCCAGGAAGGTCTGGCGGGCCCCCCAAGGTGAAGAGACAGAGCTGGGGGTCCAGGCTGACCAAGGTGGCTGGAGTTCAGGGGGCAGAGCACCGCAGGGGAATGAGTTGAGGGGGGTAAAAGAAGGGAGAAGGAGAGAGACCGAATGATCCACCGCTGCCTCCCTGTAGTACTCGGCATACTACTCATTAGCAAGTGTGTGTGATCAGAGGACCCGAGGCCCAGGAAAGAGCTACCCAAGAGGTCTCGGAGGAACAACGCCCAGGACTCAAACAGGGTTGAGAATAGTGTGCAAAGGAGTGTGTACAGAGAGGTTTGCAGCCAGGGTTGGGAAAAATTACCCTAGACTAAATATTACTCTGGTCCCATCTGACAAAGCTTAAAAGCCCCACCCAAAAGTATTCAAGGGTTTTCTAGCCGCTCATTAAACAAGTTAATCCAGTGTGTCTTTACCTTTACAATCTTCATCATATTGTGTATTTAGAATCTCCTGTTTGTTTATTTTTAAAATTTTTTATTTTTTTAATGTTTATTTTTGAGAGAGAGAGAGAAAGAGCACGCATGAGTGGGAGAGAGGCAGAGAGAGACACACACACAGAATCCAAAGCAGGCTCCAGACTCTGAGCTGTCAGCACAGAGCCAGACATGGGACTCGAACTCACGAACTGTGAGAGCGTGACCTGAGCCATAGTCCGGCACTTAACCAACTGAGCCACCCAGGTGCCCCTAGCATCTCCTGTTTAAATGGAAGATGTGTGTATTCCATGTATGACCGCCGGGATTGTACACTGGAAGTGTTTTGGAGGTCATCTCAAACAATTTCAAACCATTAAGAAGTTTCTATTTGAAGGAGCAGTGGCGGGGCGCCTGGGTGGCTCAGTCAGTTAAGCCTCCGACTTTGGCTCAGGTCGTGATCTTATAGTTCATGAGTTCGAGCCCGGCATCAGGCTCTGTGCCTGGAGCTTGCTTCGGATTCTGTGTCTCCCTCTCTCTCTGCCCCTCCCCCCACTCATGCTCTGTCTCTCTCAAAATAAATAAACATTAAAAAATGTTTTTTTTAAAGGCAGGAGCAGTGGTAACGGCCAGCTTGTATTGAGGCCAACAGTGTAACAAGGCCTTCTCCAAATTAACTCCGTTGCAGAAGACAATGATTTTTTAAGGGATAAGTACTAAAAATGAGCTGTTTGGAATATTACGCAGACTTTTTTGCATTTCTATTGTGGTAAAATGGACATAAAGTAAGATTCCCCCTTTTTAACCATTCTTGAGTGTACAGTTCAGTGGCTGTAAGTTCATTCACAGGGCACTTATCGCCATTATCCATTTCCAGAACTTTTTCGTCATTCCAAACAGAAGCTCTGTACCCATTAGGCAATAACTCCCCACCCCTCCCTCCCCCAAGCCCTGGGTAATTTCTTTTCTACTTTCCGTATTTATGAATTTGCCTGGTCTAGGTACCTCATATAAGGGGAATCATACAATTCTTGTCCTTTTGTGTCTGGCTTATTTCACCTGGCATGATGTTTTCAAGGTCTATCCGTGTTGTAGCAGGTATCAGAATTTCCTTCCTTCTCTGGCCGAATACTCTGCCATTGCGTGTATATGCCATGTTTCATTTAGCCATTCATCCACTGATGGACACTGTGTTGTTTTTACCTTTTAGTGATTGTGAATAATGTTGCTGTGGATGCTGGTGTGCAAGTATTTGAGTACCAGCTTTCAATTTTTTTGAGTTTATAATTAGAAGAGGAATTGCTGGACCATATGGTAATTCTCTGCTTACTTTTTTGAGGAACTACCAATCTGTTTTCCACAGCAGCTGCACCATTTTGCCTTCTCATCAGCAGTGTATAAAGGCTCCAACTTCTCTACATCCTCACCAACACTTGTTATTCTTAATTTTTTCACAGTAGCCAGCCTGGTACGTGTGGAGTGGTATCTCATGATTTTGACTTGCATTTTCTCTAATGATTAATGAGATTGAGCATCTTTTCATGTACCTATTGGCTGTTTGTATATCTTCTTTGGAGAAATATATATAAACTAAATCCTTTGGGGGTGCCTGGGTGGCTCAGTCGGTTAAGCGTCTGACTTCGGCTCAGGTCATGATCTCTAAGTTCGTGAGTTCGAGCCCCATGTCTGGCTCTGTGCTGACAGCTCAGAGCCTGCAACCTGCTTCAGATTTTGTGTTTCCGTCTCTCTCTGCCCCTTCCCTGCTCACACTCTATCTCTCTCTCTCAAAATAAATAAACATTAAAAAAAATTAAAAAAAATCCTTTGGCCATTTTGAATTCAGTTTAGTTTTTGTTTAGTTGTAGAATAAACCTATACTTTTAAAACCTAAATCACAAAAATGTTTAGAATTTTATCCAAAGGATACAAAAACGCTGATTCGAAGGGGCACATGCACCCTGATGTTTATAGCAGCGCTATCAACAATAGCCAAATTATGGAAAGAGCCCAAATGTCCATTGACTAATGACCATTGACTAATGAATGGATAAAGAAGATGTGGTGTGTGTATACACACACACACACACACACACACACACACACACACACTGGAATACTATTTGGGGATCAAAAAGAATGACATCTTACCAGATGCAACAACGTGGGTGGAACTGGAGGGTATTACGCTAAGCGAAATCAGTCAAAGAAAGACAGAGATCATGTGATTTCACTCATGTGTGGAATTTGAGAAACCCAACAGATGAACGCGGGGGAAGGGAAGGACAAAAAAGATAAAAACTAAGAGGGAGACAAGCCATAAGAGACTCTTAAACACAGAGAACGGACTGAGAGTTGCTGGACAGGGATGGGGGATGGGCTAAATGGGTGACGGGCATTAAGGAGGGCACTTGTTGGGATGAGCACTGCTGTTATATATAAGTGATGAATCACTGGGTTCTACTCCAGAAGCCAAGAGTACACTGTATGTTAACTAACTTGAATTTAAATTAAAAAGAAGTAGAATCTGAACTAACAAAAGACTTTATTGAGGAAGAATGTTTTATCACTGTAGTTCTTTAGAAATGCCTGGGGTGTGGTGATAGTTAAAAGACCAGCCTTTACTTGGTTTTACAGTTGTATTAAAACTCTGTAAAGATCCTCCTTATCACCTGCCCTGGGAGTGGACTTCTTAGCAAGAAAGGAACATATTTAGTATTGGATTAGGTTCCCTCCAACCATTATTTCAGTCCTCGGGAATGCTGATGGTGACTGTTAGGAAGGTGAGCATTTTGTGGCTTCTGAGCACCGTTAGCTTACAGCATACGGTGGTGGGGTGCAGTGAGCCCCACAATATGGTAGGTGACCAGGTGCTTTGCCTTTTGGGGGAAAGTATCATAGTCACAGTCACCATCCGCATATCAAACCCTCTTCCCACATCACAAAACCCCTCATCAGTCCACACCTTTTTTCATCAAGCCCCGCCTTCCCATTTAGTCTTCATCCTCTTTCTCCAAATAATGCCCTGGGCTCACTCTCTTGCCCTTCCAGTTGCCAGGAAACAACCATGAGGGTTGTGGTAATCTAGACCCTAATGTTTCTCCCCACCCCCAAACTAATGTAGTAACATCACATCCTTTTATTCCTTGTCCCTGAGATAAAGTGTTAAGGAGAGGACTTTGTCTTCAGTGTTCAGTTCTAACCTGGTCCTTATCCCTAATATCTGGCTAACTGTGGACCTGAAGGTCTGGTCCCCAACCATCCAGGACCCCATGTCCCTCCCTTTTTCACACACTTGCCTCACCTCCTGCTTCACTCCCGACAAACAGAGAATTCACAGAGACACACAAAATATCATCTTTTCACAACTTGATTTTTATTTTAACCATAGCCATCAGTTACCCTGCTCGTATAAGATTCAGCTTCTATGTGGTTGGCCATTTCCCAGAAACTAGGCCTTTGGAGACTCAGAAGATGTCTCTAATGTTTCTAATAGATGTTTCAGTTACTGGCTGCACAAGTTTTGTGAAGTGGTGGGCTTCTCCAGGGTCTCTTGTTCTGGGACCTTTGGTCTTATCTCTTATTTTGATTCCTTCTCTCCCTTTGATGCCATTTCTATTCATCATATGGTAACAGATGAATGTTGTTGGCTTTATGCTCTTTTAAGCTTTTTTGAATGAGTGGTAGATGTTTGAGATTGCTTTTCTCAGGTTCCCTTGAAAGTGTCTTTTGATCTTCATGGTTGTTTCCTGGCAACTGGAAGGGCAAGAGAGTGAGCCCAGGGCATTATTTGGAGAAAGAGGATGAAGACTAAATGGGAAGGGGGGGCTTGATGAAAAAAGGTGTGGACTGATGAGGGGTTTTGTGCCAGGCAACGAGAGGGTAAAGGATTTGGGAGACAAAGTCAATAGGGGAAGAAGAAGAGCTTGCTTCAAGTCATCTCACTTTGACACCATCTCTGGACCTCAGTCGATAGAGGGTCTTTCTCATCTTCCTCCCTTTGGTCCTTGGCGTTTACTATACTGTAATTATTCTAGGATTCTAAGGTTTCTTGGTTACCTTAGCCATGAAGAAGCCAAGAACTTAGTCTAACTCAGAGCCTCTGACCTCCCTATATTTACCCTCCCCAGCACAATAAGGAGCCACATTCTTCAGTTTGATTGATCAGCTAAGCACTACCCTAGCCAATGGTAGCTTGGGGGCCTCAGGCATCACAGGAAACCACTTTGGACATCAACATAGAGTGGTGGCTACTGGAGAGGCCATGATATGGCTTTGAAATCACAAAGTATCACTCCTAACACCTCTGTCGGGGCGATTCTGTGGGAAGCTAAGGTTCTCTGGTTAGACAAAAGGGGCTTTCTTAAAGCCTCGAAAGAGCATTCTCACACTGACCTGATAACTTTTCTCATAACTCCACATTCAATTCTGGAGTCTCATAGGCCAAAGAGAAGGTATTTTCTCTAAGTCATTCCCCATGGCCACCCCATACCATGATTAATTCTGTTCTCTTTCACCCTTCACCATTGCTTACTATTTTGTATATCTTGCCTAAAATCTCTCCAGGCTAATGTGGCAATTTTTAAGTATTTTTTTCTCGAGAGAGAGAGAGAGAGAGAGAGAGAGAGAGAGAGAGAGAGAGAGAGAGAGAGAGAGATGGCAGGAGCAGGGAAGGGGCAGTGGGAGAGGGAGAATCCTAAGGAGGCTCCACACCCAGCATGGACCTGAGTGGGGCTCAGTCCCATGCCTGTGAAATCATGACCTGAGCCAAAATTAAGAGTTGGATGCTCAACCTACTGAGTCAGCCACATGCCCCATTTTTAAGTCTTGATGGAGATGTGGATCATCCTACTTCTCTCCTATTAGAACGGATAAAATTAAACAGACAATTACAAGTGTTGGTGAAGATGCAGAGCCACTAGAAATCATGTACAAGGGTACAATCAATACAAAACAGTACAACCACTTTGGAAAACTGGTGATTTCTTCAAAACTTGAAGAAACCTCCCTATGATCTAGCCATTGCACTCTTTTTTAAAAATGTCTGATCTTATTTATTTGTTACTCTTAGAAAATCTCATTTTTGACTAGACTCAGATTTAGAGGTAGAAGTTCTCCAAGAGGACTCCGTCTCTTGGCAATCTATTCCTGGCATTTTTCTTTGGCCTCCTTCATTCTCTTGGCCAAAAGTTTAGCATATTCTGCAGCCTCTCCCTATTTTTCTTAGTACACTGTCTTCAGAGCAATATGTGAAAGTTTGTGTTGGAGGACACGTGGGAGTAACAAGATGCTGAATCTTGGGTGCTTTGGTTCTAGGGTTCTTACCTTCTTTGTTTAGGGGCTTCCTTACAACATACTGGCGGACATCATCATCTTTACAGAGATTGAAAGGTTTGTGGATTCTGCTAGCTCTTTTGGGTCCCAGGCAGTGAGGTACAGTAGTATCAGTGAGTCCAGGAATATCCTTCTCCCCTTTATTTTAACAATGACGAAGTTGCCAACACTGAGATTGGCATTCACAGTGCAACCCCAGACAGATTTGTGCTTTCTTTCTCCAGTCCTCCTTGGCCTAGCATGTGGACATGGCCATGGATCAAGACACTCTGTTTCATGGGAAGCCTTGTTTGTCATTGCCACCACTGATTTAGACCACATAACTCTTCCATTCTTCACCCAGAATATCAACAGCAACTTCTGTGGCCACATGCTTCTCAAAAAAGGTATGAAGTTGTGTTCATTGTCCACCGCAATGAGTTTCTGGCAGCCAAGAGATGGGAAAGAGATGTTCAGCTTCATCCTGAAGCAGCCTACTTACTGCCTTTGAGGTGCCACAAAAAAGAGCAAGCCATTGCACTCTTAAATTATTTATGCAAGGACAATGAAAATATGTCTATACAAAGTCTTAAGGAATGTTCATAGTAGCTTTATTTGTAATAACCAAAACTGGAAACAAAGCAAGTGCAAGTGTCCATCAGTGGGTGTGTGGGTGAACAAGGTAAGTCCATATAAAGTAATGAAATCTGATGCCTGCAGCAACATTGATGAATCCCAGAAAACATTATGATTAGTGAAAGAAGCCAGACCAAAAAAAAAGTACATACTGTGAAGATTCCATTTATATAAAACTTAAAAATGTAAACTAATCTATAGTGACACAAAGCAGATCATTAGCTGCCTGGGGCTGGGGGACAGAGAAGAGGTTTAATTATATCAATTATAGCTCAATAGATGTGTTAAAACATCAGCAAGCAGGCACCTGGGTGGCTCAGTCAATTAAGCGTCTGACTTTGGCTCAGGTCATCACCTCATGGTCTGTAGGTTCGAGCCCTGCGTTGGGCTCTGTGCTGACAGCTCAGAGCCTGGAGCCTGCTTTAGATTCTGTGTCTCCTCTTGCTGCCCTTCTCTCTCTCTCTCTCTCTCTCTCTCTCTCAAAAATAAACATTAAAAAAATTTTTTTTCGAAGGTGCAAGTCAAGCAGAGGCTTACAGAGCTGCTGCTGCCCAGGGTCAGGGATCTGCAGGAAGTTCACAGCCAACCTTACAGGTCCTCTTCTGCCTCAAAGCAGATGAACTGGCTGGGGGATGCAGAGGGTGCAACAAAAACATGCATATGGGGATCCAAGTGTCTGCTTGCCATTTATGCAAGAAGATGCAAATCTATTTGTGAGTCTCACTTGCCTCCAAAGCCTCATGCCAATGGGTCTCAGCACGGACTCTAAGACTGCCTGGACCTCAGTCCGGTAAGGGAGTCCTGGGTTCACATCTTCTGTGATAGAGGGGAAGATGCAGAGCAGAAAGGTGAAAGGGTACTGAATGCCAACGGAGAGTTAGCAGGCCCAGCATAGGACTGGAAGGCCTGATGGCAGTGACGGGGTTCTAGAGCAGAAGCAAGCTTTGGAAGAGCTGCTTAGGGAAAGCAAGGGAACAGATGGAACATTTCTTCTGCACCTGCTGTTTAACTTTGGAGAAACAAGAGCGAACTAGGATTGTGCTGGCAAAACAAGGACACATAGTCCAGCGACGTAAATGAGAAGAGCCCTCCGGATCAAATAGTTTGTTCTGTCGGATTCAGCATCCTCCAAGTCACAGTCTGACAGATGGTCATGAAACGTGTCTGGGGTTCTCTAATTGCAATGAGGCTTGGGAAAAAGTTGTTTCACCTAAATTATGTTGAGTTCGTGATGAGGCCTAAGAGGCTGCTGCTTTGAGAACGTGCGAGCCTCCAATGTAAGAATATCACTGATGCGAAGTTGCCTAATACCTTTGAGGCAGAAAGCTACAAAATGAACCAGAGAAGGGAAATGAATATTGAGGTTCTACAGGGGGAAATGAAGAGATCGTCCTCAGGCAGCAGATGAAACTTAGATTTATTTAAGCACTCCACTTACGCCATCTCAGTGCATTCTCGTAACACCCCTATGACACAGGTAGCGTTAACCCAATTTGGGTAAGTAAAAGCTAGTGGTGAGTCAGTAATTGAGCATAATTCTCTTTGACTCCAAGCTTCGTGTTTGTTCCACTAAGACCATGCTGTCCTTAGTGCCATCATTTACCACTGATTTCTTTCCTTACTCATAGTATCGAGACAAACCTAAGCATGAACGTACTGGAAGATTCATGAAACTGAATCTGTAACTGGATCTGGAATGTTTTTTAAATGTCCTTTTACAGTGTTTTGGGTGGTGCTTTTCAAGCTATAATGTGCTTACAAATCTCTTGATAAAATGCAGATTCAGATTCAGTAGGCGTGAGGTGAAGTGCGACATTTTGCCTTTCTAACAGGTTCCCAAGGAATACCGATGCTTCTGGTCTGCGAGCCAGTTTCACTTAGGAGACTGCAGGATGTGAATTGATCTGGATCATTCTTGAACTCCACTTTAAGAAAGTTTAATTCTGCTAGGGACAAGATAACTCCTTTGTGACTCTGTTTTATTTTGTCGCTAATATGGACCTGTGGGCATTCAAGCACACCACCAGCATATCTGAGTTTTTATTTTTACTTTTGTATTTTTAAATGTGTCTGAAACTTGGGGGGGTTATCATTCTTGGGTTGTATTAGTTGTAGGTGGGGGGGTACACGATGTGTGGTGTAGAACGCACTCCTCATAAGATGCACCTTTTCACTTCTCGCCCAGAAGTATATCTTCTCCTGTTTTCTCTCCTCTACTGTCCAGCACTTATGTGAATGACAGGGCCAACCATTATATTCTCTGAATTGTCAGTCAATATAAATATTAAAGAATATCTGTTTGCCTCTGTAGAAAATCTACACCTTCAGAACACCAGTTATCCCAGACAGATTGGCATTGGATCTATTTAGTAGAAAGGATGGCTGAATCATGTCTTGGGTAACTCTCAAATATAATACACTTTCAGTGGGAGTTTCTCCCTTATTGAGATGACATTGTGTACAACCGAATACTGAAAGAACTAGAATGAAAATTGAAGAGTATTCTGTCTTTTGATATTTAGGGCTCTCGCGCTTGTCACAAAAAGCGCAATTCTACAAGGCAGTCTTGATAGGAATGACTGAGGCCTCTTCCAAATCATTAAACATACTTACACAATTTAAGGAGAGTCTCTGAGGAAGATAATCAAGAAAAGGACAGCAATCTTAAATTAGGGGTATAAACAAATGATATTTTGCAGAGTGTAAAAAAAAAAACCCTGGAAGATTTGGAAAAGTGAGTTTTGTTTAGAGAGAGAAAAGGGACAGAATGAATATACAATTACTGAAAAGCCTCCTCCTTCACTTCTAATGATAAAAAGAGCAATATCACCAAAACCAAACCTCAGGTCAAGCAGTAGCAAGAGGAGATGACCTGACTTCCCACTATAGCAACTATATGCTACCTTCTTGTTTCTTTGCTTCTCCTCTACCACAGATTACTTCATTACTTTGAAAGGATCTTTTAAAAATCTTGAGTCATTCTGGAAGTCTTTCCAATTGTGGTCTGAACAACCAATATTAGGAATTACTTTTTTTAATCTTTAACCTCTTGGAAACAAAGACCATTTTGAGAAATTGACATTGCTTGTGTCATTTGTTTAATACTCATTCCCTTATAAACATCATTCTACTCCAAAGCCAGCACTCAGAAAGACAGCTGCCCTTGTCTGCAACGACTTTCCCACAGTTCCAATAAATGTCACTGATGCTTTCATAAAGAAAACATTCCCCCCACCCCAACTCCCTTGGATGTTAAAATATTTACTCACCGATAATATGAACACATGTGTTTCACTCGGAGAAGATGTGGTTCCTCAAAGACTTTTCAGAAATCAACAGTGTGCAAACTGATCCATGAGATCATAGGAAACGCCTGTTACTTTGAAATCTCAACATGTTTTCATCTATATTTCTGATGGATCTTCAATTGTCGGGGACTCTTCAATGGCCCCCTTTTAGCCATGTGTAGTAAAGGACCTGTAAATAGCCTCGAGGGTGAGGATAACAGAGAATTTAAAGGAGGTCTTTCATTAAGTCGATCTTCAAGGTCTGTTTGTTCAAATTTTACAATATCACTTTGGGTTTTGGTAACCCGCCCCTGTATTTAGGTTGGAAAAAAAAATTAATAATATCAGCCCCCTAAATCTTTCAAAATCCTCAGGGAAACCGTTTCAATAGAGAAGGGCCTTCTGAGTTCTTCCTCCCCCTCTCCTACTATTCACTTTTCAGCTACGTTTCTAAAAGCGTCTTTGAAATCCCATATCCTTTTGGTCAGTGCTAGAAGAAGAGGGCTTTCTGCCGGCGAAGCCAGCTCCTTCTTAGTAACAGATGACACACACGCACCCGGAATAGCTACCAGCTCTGTGCTTTCTGTGTGTCTCTTGTATGATCAGTGACAATTTGCTTAGTTTCCCCTCACCTGCTTCCTAGTCA
This sequence comes from Cryptoprocta ferox, assembly GCA_028646485.1. Taxonomy (NCBI): domain Eukaryota; kingdom Metazoa; phylum Chordata; class Mammalia; order Carnivora; family Eupleridae; genus Cryptoprocta; species Cryptoprocta ferox. Next base: position 7,501,048 of record CM053579.1, on the reverse strand, counting down.
GTAATTACCCAGAGACAGAAGCTTTGTGTAACTCTGCCTTACAGCTATTAGAATAGGATGTAATTGTACCCAGTGTAATTGGCTCCAGCCGCAGAGCCCCATTAACCTGGCACGGCCGTTCTTAAAGCAGCCTGTGATCTAGCTCATTAAATTTTGTCTTCAGTAGTAAGGAAAGTTATGACCTTTACTGTTCCTGTCTTCATGTATTTACGCAGACGTGTCACCTAGGATATCAAAACATACAGTGCCGTCAAAATGCAGACGCAAGCCAACCTCGTATACCCTGAGTGACTAAAAATTGAGTGCCAAATGTGATGCAGATAGAAGACATGACCCATGCTTAAGGAAGGCCCTGAGAGGTCTGCGGCAAGGAAAGCGTTTCGCGGGGAGAGGTGTTCCGCTTCACCTCCTGATAAAGTAGGAGTAAGAGCTTAGGTAGCATCTCAGATCATTTCAAAATAAAGATTTCAAAACAGTCCAATAGACATTATGTTTTATTTCTTAAACTATCCGAATAATTAAATCGCATCCCATCAGTTCTTCCTTTCATTCAGAGACAAGACTCATAATGGCCACCTGGTGTCTGATAAAGGTAACCCAAGAAAATTGTATTAATGAAAAAGAAAAAAAAAAACAGCTTTTGGATGCTGACAGCTTTAGCATGTGCTAGAACTTCAGAAAGTTCTTCACCTGACAATTTAATTTTTATGTTTGATGGTTAGTTTTCTGTGTCCACCTGGCTGAGCTATGTATAATACCTAGTTATTCAATCAACCACTAAGCTAGATGTTTGCTGTGAAGGCATTTTATTGATGTAGTAATATCTCCAATCAATTGACCTGAAATAAAGTGAATTACCCTCGATAGTGAGGAGGAGGGCTCATGCAATCAGTTAGAAGGCTCTAAGAGTAAAACTGGGGTTTCCTTGAAGAAGAAATTCTGCCTGAGGATGATGGTTTCAGCTTCTGCCCCATATATTTCTGACTTGCCTAGCCAGATGCTACGGTTGCATAAGCCAATATTTAGATCGCTAGATAGATATTTAGATGAAAAATATTTCTCACTATTGGAGTTTGACTTGTGTCCCCAAAATGATATGTTGGAGTCCTAATTTCCAGTCCCAGAAACTGTGAACGTGAGGTTATTCAGAAATAGGGTCTTTGCTGATGTAATCCAATTAAGATGCCGTCCTATTGAATTACGGTGGGCCTTAAATTCAGTGACCAGCGCCCCTATGAGGAGAGGGGGATCTGAAGACATGGAAGAGACATAGAGAAGAACGCCAAGGAACATCAAGGATGGTCAGCAACCACCAGAAGCCAGGAAAGCCAAGGAAGGATTCTTCCCTACAGCCATCAGAGGGAGCATGGCCCTGTGGACACCTCAAATTCAAACTTCTAGCCTCTGGAAGTGTGAAGGAATAAATTTTTGCTCTTTTAAGCCATTTGTTTTGTGGTAATGTTTATAACAATCTTAGGAAATGAATACACCTACTTAACTACCATCCTGTTTCTTTGGTAGACTTCTGACTAATTTAGTATTCTTTTGGTGAAAATTTATCTTTCTAAGTGAAATTATAAGACTTTTTTTCTCAGGCTATCTGCATAATTACTTTTGCAGAAATGGAATTACTTCTAAGAAATGTTTGCAGGAAAAGAAACTCATGGTCAAATAAATGCAGGTAACACTTGGTAACTTTGGCTTCTTTATCACAGGTCTGGTCAGAGCCTTTCATACGATAATATATGTCAAATGTCTCCAAGAGGGATCCATAGAATGTAGTGTTTTCCAAAATTACATAAGCTTGGAAATTCCGGTATACATATTCATATGTCCCGGAGGTAATGCTTTTTGAAAAACGCTTTGAGAAATGCTGGATCAGAACCAAATTAAATTATTTGTTATGCCATTACCTTTTTTTTAGGATATGATCTATTGCTCAATATAGAGATAAATGCAGAGCTAAAAGTTAGGAAAAGCTAGCCTACAGAACAGCAGAGCCAAGTGCATAACATAGAGTAGTTCTTGAAATGTTATGAAATCATTGAGAAACTGACAAAACCCATTGCCATCTGTGTTAGTCAGGATAGGCTAGATGGGTAAAGCCTACGCTGTGGTAATAAACTTGAATACTCACTGGACTTACTCCACAAGGGCTTGTCACTCATGTCACAGTAACATGTTATACCTGTCACATGTATAATAACATAATAGGATCAGACTACTCTCCCGTTAATGACTCAGGCCCTATGGTCCTTGCAACTTGTAATGATGCCATCTACAAGTCCATTGGTTTCATTCTGATGGCCAGAACTCAACATATGGCGCTAATTCATTTTAATTTTTTTAATGTTTATTTATTTTTTGAGAGAGAGAGAGAGAGAGAGAGAGAGAGACAGAGTGTGAGCAGAGAAGGGGCAGAGAGAGGGAGTCACAGGATCTGGAGCAGGCTCCAGGCTCTGAGCTGTCAGCACCGAGCCCGACGAGGGTTCCAACTCACAAACCGCAAGATTGTGACCTGAGATGAAGTCAGATGCTTAACCGACTGAGCCACCCAGGCACCCCTGCACTAATTCATTTTAGAGTCACGTCTTCCATTTTAGTGGGAAGTGGGAGGCAAAATATACAGGTACACATATAAAAGAGCGGTAGATTTGGTGGCGGAAAAACAAAGAATTTCTTCTCTGATTGCTTTTATTTCCATCTTTGCTTTTGAACTATAGCCTGTACCAGTATAGCACTCGTCCCCTTGGGATTGGAAAAGGTGGGCTTTGTTTCTGGCTTTGTTCTTATTTTTTTAGAATGGGCTTTGTTGATGTCAGCTGACAGTTAAATTGAAGTTTAAAACTGTTGTCAGTCCAAACAGAAGTTAAAACAATTAACAGTGAGCACATTATTTCCTTCATTTCTTCTCACATTTTTAAAGCGGCTCTGCTATTTAGCAAAAGTAGTATAAACCCATCTATCTCAAAGACAGGTTTGGATTTATATACCATCCCTTTTCTATAGTTATCTCGAGTCAGCAATTTCAGGATCTATTCATTTTTTTCCAATAAAATAAATAATTTAACAAACGATCTAGTCTTTTTCCTGTAAAATAAAATATTTAACAAAAAGCCCTGACATTCCCAGGGCAGCAGCAATTACTGCCAATTTAGGAATTCAATCTTTGGAATTAGCGATGAATGAAAGATCTGGTTAAAACAAGGCTTTCCTAGGCACAAATGAGGCACCTTCTCCACCTAAACTTCAGTTGGAAAACCTCTCAGTTTTCCTTAGAGACTTGGCTATAAATCCCCTCTGGCCAGTGTGTGGTGCTTATACTCTGGGCTATCCTGCTACAGCGTTATTTGTAGAACTAGAAAAGTTTCAGAGGGGGGTGGCATTGGGTGGAAAGACAGAGAGGGTGGGCATCTAATCCCAATCCCCTTTGTGCCAACAACCACACGAGTTCTTCTTATCTTTTTTTTTTTTTTTTTTTTTTTTTTTTTTTTGCGATAGAGCACAAGGAAGGGAAGGGGCAGAGATAGAGGGAGAGAGAATCCCAAGCAGGCTCTGCATTGTCAGCACAGAGCCTGATGTGGGGCTCGAACTCCCAAACCATGAGATCATAACCTGAGCTGAAGTCTGACACTTAACTGACTGAACCACCCAGGCGCCCCTTTTTATCTTAAAAAAATTTTTTTTAATGTTTATTTTTGAGAGAGAGAGCAAGAAACAGAGTGCGAGCTGGGGAAGGGCAGAGAGAGAGAGAGAGAATCCAAAGCAGCTCCAGGTGCTGAGCTGTCAGCACAGAGCCCGACCTGGGGCTCGAACCTATGAACCATGGGATCATGACTGGAGCCGAAGTCAGACGCTTAGCCGAGCCACCCAGGCGCCCCGATCTTTTCAATGTGTTACAGTTACAGTCCTGGCTCAGAATCCAGTGGGAAATCAGTCCTGCTTCAACAGCTACAGGCGTCTCCGTTCTGCTGTCACACGACCTGCCAGTACAAGAGTGAGCATCAGGATGCTGTTTGTCTTTGCAGGACGCACCTTTCGCCTTCTCACACCCCATCGAGCCTTCTCAGTCTGAACCTTGAATCCTTGCGTCCTGTCTCCTTCATGCCCGGTTGAGAAGGAAGACAAATAACGGCAATACCCTACCTTTCCCCCCCGAAACGCCCTTCCAACTGTGTAACTTGTCCTTTTGTAATCAGTGTTTCCCTGACAACTTGAGTGCCTCAACAAATGGAGAGAAAGGGAACTAATATTTACAAAGCGTCTACTGTGTGCTGCTACATAGTATTTATTCTCCCCAAGCTAGGCGCTTCCTGTAGCTTCGCTCATTTACATGGACCCCTTTATTCCCCATTCCGAGAGGTGTGCTAAAGGACTTATGCCTGTTTCTTTGCTTCTTGGAATGTTAAAAATAACTGCCACTGACTAAATTAATTCAACAACGTTCTAAGGTATTTCCCTCATATATATTCCCTGTCACCTGTGTAGAAACAGCCTTATTAAGGGATGTGGTAACGGGGCTGAAGTCATGGCTCCCCAAACATAGCTAAGCCAATTACAAAAATATCCTCCCGTCCAGAAGTTCATAGGCCACATCAAAAACGTGGTTTATAATTATCTGTTTAGAAGAGTCTCTTAGGAAGCAGACGGCATTTCTCCTGATATCACAATTTTCCTCTCGGAAAGAACATTTGTCCTGGAAACTGCGTTCTTTTTCATGACCAGGAAACTGTGAGTTTTATAGGAAGAAAAATGCAAGATAGTAAAAAGGTGTTTTTTAAACATGGTTTTCAGAGAAATTTATTTTTTCTTTCGTAGACAGAAACACAATTTCTATGATGCATAATAATGCCGCCAATGATTTCAGCTCAGACATTTCAAGGACGTAACCTGAAAATACAAATAAAAAAAGATTTCTGCATGGAGAGCTGAATAATCAATTCAAAGTCGATCAAGTGCCCAGACATCCTGAACTATAGTTGATGTACACAGTGTGTCTTTTTTGAAAATTTTAATTCCAGTCTAGTTAACACACCGTGTTAAGTTTCAGGTGCATACAATGCGTCTTGCAACCTTGTTGAAGGCGTATCGTGTGCGCGACCTTGTTGAAGGCCTATCGTGTGCACGTGCTGAGTTAGGTCCTGCAGTCCAAGGGTGAGCAAACCCGGACAAGTTCCTTGCTTCGTGGTGCTTATTATCTAGTAGAAGAGATGGAAATCAAGCTGATCGTCAAATGGACATGAGTTGAAATTTACACTGAGAAGATTCGATGGTGAAGGTGTACACGGTATAAGAAAATATATACAAATTGGTAGTGCGGCCCTTGGGTGGCTCAGTCGTTTGAGCGTCCAACTTTGGCTCAGGTTATGATCTCGCGGTTCATGAGTTCAAACCTCGCCTTGGGCTCTGCTCTCAGTGTGGAGCCTGCTTCTGATCCTCTGTCTCCATCTCTCTCTGCCCCTCCCTGCTCGTGCTCTCTCTCTCTCTCTCTCAAAAATAAACGTTGGTAGCTAAGTGGATCTAGGAATTATGTAAGGCTTCCATGAGGAAATGACTTGGGAGATGAAATCCGAGGGATAAAGAAGCACCAACTAAGAGATGGGGAAAAGCAGGAATAATACTCCACGCAGGAAGCAAAGAAAGGCAGTCATGTTGGGGGAGCTGAATGAAGGACAGAAGGGAATAAGACGTGACTGAGGTGTTCGGCTGGGTCTAGACCATGTAGGACACGACGGGCCCTGGTCAGGATTTCAGCTCGTGTCCTAAAAGCAATGGAATGTACTATGTCCTACGTAGTTACCTTTACGGATGCCACGTTCTTCTTTTTCTGATTGAAGTATAGTCGACACACACGAGGGTGACATTCATTTCAGGCGTACAACATAGTGATTGGACAAGTGTCTACATTATGCCGTGCTGTCCACAAGCGTAGCCACCATCTGTCACCATGCAACACTAGTACAGTACCATTCACTGCATTCCCTCCGCTGTGCTTTAGTCCTGTGACTTACTTAGTCCCTAACTGGAAGCCTGTACCTCCCCCTCCCCTTCACCCAATTTGCTCATCTCCCCGCCCCCTTCCTTCTGGCCACCATCTGTTTGTTCTCTGTATCTATTGGTCTGCTTCTGCTTCTTGTGTTTGCTTCTTCATCTGTCTTGTTTTGAACGGATTTCTCTGGCCTCCGTGGTGTTCTGATTGGATGGAGACATGTGCGGATGTAGGGAGGCTGGTTAGGATAAAATTGCACTAGTCCAGCCAAATGATGATGGAGGCATGGAACATTCTCAAATGCTTTGCTGGCCACCTCATCCTTCCATGCAAAAGCTCTCAACTCTGAATGTATGCCAGTTTGTGCCCCATTCCCCAACTCCACCCTATGTGGGTCCACTTTACACGTTTTTCTGCCCATGGTGTATACTGGAGACAGAGCCTTGCTCCCTTGCTGGCTGTCTTCTGGATGGGTTTTGGCCCGCTGGAGGTGCCAATGGGACATTGGAGGCGGGGAAGAGAGAAAGGCAAGGGTAGTATTTCTCCCCAACTCCTTCCCAGCCTCTGCACTGCTTTACAGTTATGGCTCCTGCTGGCTGGCCTCTCCATACGTCACTCTCAGCTCCCAACCCTTTAGAGGTGCCAGTAATTTGAAATAAAATACTTCATCCATCCCCTTTCCTGAAGCAATATGATTATGTGTGCAAGTATACGATTAAAATAAATCTCTACCTGGATTATTAAGTGAGTCGTGCTGTTAATATAAAGCAAGGAAGTAGCAAAAGACAAACTAGTTCAGGTTAGCAAATCATGTAACCTTGGCTGCCAGCCTACGTCCATTCAAATCCCAGTTTACTCATTTTTTAGAAAAATTTTTTAACGTTTTACTTAGAGAGAGAGAGAGTGTGTATGTAAATGTGGGAGAGGCAGAGAGAGGGGGGACAGAGGATCTGAAACAGGCTCTGTGCTGACAGCAGCGAACCCAACGTGGGGCTCGAACTCACAAACCATGAGATCATGACCTGGGCTGAAGTTGGATGCTTAACCGACGGAGCCCCCCAGGCACTCCTGGCTTAGTCATTTCTTAGCCGTGTGCCGTGGTGCAAGTTACCTTGTCTAGAAGCACGCTTACCTCCCTTCACTTTTCTAGCCCTAGCCATGGTAACCGCTTCCTGCTATTGTTTAGTCTCCGGGACTTCAACATCCATTGTCAGTCCCCTTAATCCTGCCTCACATCTCTCGAAAGTCTACTCATGAAAGTGGTTTCACTTGAACCACCTAAAGGGAAGGTTATTCCCTGCTGGAGCCATGATTATACAAAATACAACGGGAAGAATCATTTTAGAAAGACAGAAAAGTAAGTGTACTAAGATGGGATTAGGTTGAAACATAGCCTTGTACAACACATCCCAGAGATGAGTACTGGGCTGCCTACGTTTCATACGAATATCTGGATGCCTGAGACCATCTGGGGATCGCGTACGCGGGTTAGTCCCTGCAGTTCTGCCTGCTCCTGCACACATTCCGGCCATATAAGCGGAATGAGTTCATTTGATCAATTATATCCTCTGGTTGACATATCCCCAGGCTGCTGAGTGAGAATAGGGTCTTTTTCTTCCGTTTATGCAGGGTGACGGTGGGTTAATGAAAAAGTAGCTTTGGATATATGCAGTGGTATAACATTAGAAACATGATGACCCTAGGTCAGTCTTCGAGACAAAAAGCAATAAATGGGCCGATTGTATGGGTCTAATGGGAAAACCATGTGAATGATCTCAGAGTTCAATTTCTATGGGCATGCCATTCACATTGCTCAGTCCCCTCATAAATGAGTATATTTCTTTTCTAATTCAATGTATGTATATTCTCTCGGTGCACACATTCCCAAATACCATACTAATTCCTTCCAAGACCTCACTAATTATCCAGAGCAAGACATAAACTGTTGATGAGAAAATGAACTGCTTTAATAATATATGCTCTATCTTTGGCAGTTCCTTTTGCTTGTCAATAGCTATACTATATCTCCACAGTAAACTGAGAACACTAGACTGAAGTACTGACAAGAGGTCAATACATGCTGTTGTCAGCATAGACTATAAAGCAGTGTTCTTGCATTCCATTATAAAGTGGTAACGACAGCAGAATATAACATTTGCAGAAGACCTCAGGCTCCATTTCCCTACAAGTTGCCTGTTATGTTTTTCAAGAGACTTGATTGCATGCTAGGGTCTTCAAATTCACCACTCAGTACTCAAGGACAATACAACAGTGACAATGTCCTTGACAATTGCACTCCTCAGAAAAAGATTAGGCTTAGCACAAATCAAAAAGGCATTGTTAAAGGCATTATTCTTCCATGTGACAAAAAAAGTATGCCTACCCTTGAATTTTATGGAAGGAAATTAAAAAGGCAACTATTCAGATAAGCCTTCTAATGGGATCTATAAATGCTATCCAGTATACATGGACATTTGCTATGGCTTCTCCCTATTCTCTATCTAGAGAAAAGTTACCTCTTCGGGAGATGTGATTGTTTGGACTTGCACTGTGGAAGCTTGGATATGCGAAATGGAGGCTGTGCTTTGTTTTCTATTTGTGGTTGCAGTGCCGGCCCTTTATCTCCACATACAAAGCCATCTTCTGAGAGCACAGGTTCCTAGAAATATCTGTTACCCCAAAAGAAGATTTACATATAATTAAAAATGGAATTCTAACACATTCAGGGCCTGTGAGTTGAGGGATATGAGCATAATGTGGATGGGGCCATTTGGTTCAGTCAGCTCTTTACCCACAACCTGAAACCATTGGCCCAGGCAAAGAACTATCAATATTGATATCAATATCATGTTGGTCAGAAGTACAACTAAGTGGGTTTAACACATCCTCACCTACTGTATACACCTTAATAGGAGGCTATCAGGTTCTGACATTTTTAAAGTCACATGAGACTATTTGTACTAAAGGAAAACATTTTAATTTGGGGGGTCCATTGAACTCTTTAGGTTGTGTCTTTAGTAGGAGACAGTGCGGAACATGCTATGTCAGGGAGGGGAAAACGGAATCTTAGACTCATTAATGCCTACTCTTGGAAGAAACACATGCTGTGGGGCCAGACGCAGAGGCAGTGAGTTGAGGATTAGCATAGCTGGAAGTCTAAAACACAGTTTGTAAAAAAGATATGATGAATGGAGAAATAAATGAATTTATAAACACAGATATTTACAAACTCCTTTGTTAGCCACTGCTCAAGCACAGAGACAAAAAAAAGAAATTATTATAGAGAAGATTTGAACAGCCAATATGACATAATTGCTATTTATTGAATAGTAGTATGTCCCCAAACTGCAGTATACATTCTAGGCCATAAAATAAATTGCAATATATTTAGAAAGTTTTATATCATCCAAAATATATTCTCTGACCACAATTAAATTAAATTAGAAATCATCAATAATAAGATATTTAAGAAATGCCTAACACAAAAGTAGACATATAGATCAATGGAACAGAATAGAAAGCCCAGAAATAAGTCCACAATTATATGGTCCATTAATCTTTGACAAAATAGGCAGGAATATGCAATGGGAAAAAGACAATCTCTTCAACAAAAAGGTAGTGGGGGAAATGGACCACTTTCTTATATCATACACAAAAATAAACCCAAAATGGATTAAGGGCCTCAGTGTGAGACCTGAAACCATAAAAATCCTAGAAGAGAGCACAGGTAGTAATTTCTCTGACATTGGCCATAACAACATCTTTCTAGATAGGTCTTCTGAGGCAAGGGAAACAAAAGCAAAAATAAACTATTGAGACTTCATCAAAATAAAGAGCTTCTGCACAGTGAAGGAAACAACCAACAAAACTTAAAGGTAATCTGTGGAAGGGGAGAAGATATTTGCAAATGACATGTCTTATAAAGGCCTAATATCCAAAATACATAAGAAACGGATACGACTCAACACCAAAAAAGCCAAATAATCCAATGAATAAATGGTCAGAAGACATGAACAGACATTTCTCCAAAGAGGACATCCAGATGGCCAAGAGACACATGAAAATATGCTCATCATCGCTCATCATCAGGGAAATGCAAATCAAAACTACAATGAGATACCACCTCACACCTGTCAGCATGGCTAACACAAAAATCAAGAAAAACAGGTGTTACTGAGGACGTGGAGAAAAAGGAACCCTCTTGCACTGTTGGTGGGAATGCAAACTGGTGCAGCCACGGTGGAAAACAGTATGGAATTTCCTAAAAAGTGAAAAATAGAACTTCCCTATGATCCAGGAATCACACGACTGGATATCTACCCCCAAAAATACAAAAATACCAATTCAAAGGGATACATGCACCCCAACGTTCATAGCAGCACTATCAATAATAGCCAAATTATGGAAAGAGCCCAAATGTCCATCGAATGTGAATGAATAAAGAAGATGTGGTGTGTGTGTATATATATATATATATATATATATATATATACACATACACATACACAACGGAATATTACTTAGCCATAAAAAGAATGAAATCTTGCCATTTGCAACAACATGAATGGACCTAGAGGATATAATGCTAAGTGAAATAAGTCAGAAAGAGACAAATGCTATATGATTTCACTCAAATGTAGAATTTAAGAAACGAAACAAATGAACAAAGAAAAAACGAGACAAACTGATGGTTATGAGTGGGGAGGTGGGTGAGGGGATGGGTGAAATAGGTGATGGGGATTAAGGAGTGCACTTGTTGTGATGAGCACAGAGTGATATATGGAAGTGTTGAATCCCTATACTGTACACCTAACACGAATGTAACAGTGTATGTTAATTATACTGGAATTAAAAAATTTTAAAGGCCTGAACATTTGGAGATTTAACAACATACTTCTGAATAACACATGGATCAAAGAAGAAATCACAAGGAAAATTATAAACTACTTGGACTCAATAATAAAATCATAACATATGAGACTTTAGGAATGAGCTAAAGCAATGATTAAAGGAAAAAAATATAGCTATAAATGCACATATTAAAGTGGAAGAAAAGTTTCAATTTTAGTGATCTAAGTTTCCACCATGAAGAGCTACAAAAAAAGAAAAAGAAAAAATTGATCCTAAAGTAAGTGGAAGGAAGGAAACTACAAACAGTGAAAAATCAATAAAATAAGGGCACCTGGGTAGCTCAGTCAGTTAAGCGTCTAACTTCAGCTCAGGTCATGATCTCATGGTTCAGAGGTACGAGCCCCACATCGGGCTCTGTGCTGACAGCTGGGAGCCTGGAGCCTGCTTCGGTTCTGTGTCTCCCTCTCTGTCTGCCCCTTCCTGCTTGTGCTCTCTCTCTCTCTCTATCTCAAAAGTATATAAACATTAAACAAAAGCTTTTTTTAATAAATTTTAAAAAAGAAAAAAAAATCAATAAAATAGAAAATAGACAAAAAGTAGAGGAAGTCAAAAAAGTAAATACTTGATCTTTGAAAAGGCTGATTAAAATTGTGAAAAGACTGATTAAAACACCTAGCAAGATGGATCCAGAATTAAAGGGGGAAAAGAGAAACCAATATTAGGAATGAAAGAGGGAAAATTATTACAGATCACACTGATGTTAAAAAGAAAAGGAAATATTATAAACAATTTCATGCCACTAAGTTAAATAACTTAAATGGACAGCCTTCCTTTGGGAATACAACTTCCCAAAACCTGATACAGAAGACATAAAAATATACATGACACTCTACCTCTTTAAGAAAATATATGATGGTACTTCCGGCCAAGATGGAATAACAGAGACTGGATTTACCTTGCCATCTCAGACAACAAACAAAAGCCAAAAAATATATGAGACAATGGTTTTCAAGATGATACTCAATGGCAGACCGTGATATCTGAGAGACAGGAAACAAATGGAGTGAGTCATAGGATTGCCCCAGCTTCCTGCCTTGAGGAAATTTCCAGGCCGCAGCGCAGTGGGGAGAAACATAGGCACAACCTGCAGGAACCTCTGAGTTGAGGAGCAAGACAGCTACAGTCCAGAGGTCAGAGTACTGGAGAGGACAGAGCGACACAGAAGGGGAAAGCTAGGTAGCTGCAGAGCATTCTGAAAGCACTGGGCAGCCCAGGCACGGAAAGGAACGGCCCAAGGGCATCTTGCAAGGATTAACAGTACTCTGCTCACTGCTCTGGATCAGGAAGAGCTCAGTTCCCACCAGCCAGTCTGGCAGAGACCTAATCCACAGGGCATTTGGTAAGAACTCAGAAAGGATTCAGCTCTGTAGCGAGGAAAAAGCGCTGCTCAGCTCCTGCTTACAAAATAGAAAAAGGAAAAAAAAAACAAAAACAAAAAAAACACAAAAAACAAAAAAAAAAGAAAAAGGTAAGACCCTGATGGATCAAACTGTTTCCGAACAACAAATATTTCAGGGGTACAAAAATATTCAGCTTGCGAGACGGTAAAGCTCACAATGTCTAGCATCTAGTTACAGATTACCAGACGTGAAAAGAGGCAGGAAAACATGACTTATAATAATAAGGAGAATAATCATTCAAAACCAACGCATAACTGACACCAATGTAAGAAATAGCAGACAAGAATATTAAAACAGTTATAACTATATTCTATGTGTTTTCAAAGTTACATAGATACAGGAAATATAAAGAAACACTAAAATGTCAGAGATGAAAGAAATGAATAGAGTGAGGGGCACCTGGGTTGGCTCAGCCAGTTGAACATTCAACTTCGGCTCAGGTCATGATCTAACCATTCATGAGTTTGAGCCCCGCATCGTGCTCTGTGCTGACAGCTGGGAGCCTGGAACCTTCTTCGGATTCTGTGTCTCCCTTTCTCTCTGCCCCTCCTCTGGTTGTGCTGTCTCTCTCAAAATAAGTAAACATTAAAAAAAAATTTTAAAGAAATGAATACAATGAAAAAGGTCAAATTTCCAGTTATAAAGGGGCACCTGGCTGGCTCAGTCAGTAGAGCATCTGACTAATGATCCCAGGGTGGTGAGTTCAAGCCCCACATTGGGCGCAGAGCCTAGTTCAAACAAACAAATAAACAAACACATTTCTGTTTATAAAATGAGTAAGCCATGGGGCTGTAACGTACACCATGGTGGCTATAGGTAACCATATTGTCTTGCATATTTGAAAATAGCTAGAAGAGCGGATCTTGAAACTTCTCATCATGAGAAAAAACTGTATGTATGGTGATGGATGTTTACTGGACATATTGTGGCGATCATTTCACAATATATACAAATACTGAATCATTACATTGTACACCTGAAACTAATGTTACATCAATTATACCTCAGTTTTTAAAACATTATAACTGTATTCTCTATGTTCTAGAAGTTAAGTACACGAGAAACAAAAGCAAGTATAATGTCAGAGATGAAAAATACACCAGATGGAAATAAAGCTAGATTGACATTGTGGGGGAAAACAAAGGTGAACTAAAGATGAACTATCCAGGAAGAATAATTTTTAAGAGATTTATTAAGGCATCTCTGTAAAATATGGAACCTGACACATGAAAGTACTCAAAAAATATTTAGAGTGTTTGGGTCTAAAAGGATGGGATGAATTTTATGATAGGTCTTGGCTTTAGTAGGGAAATGAGGTGCTAGATGGGGACACAGAGGAAGGAGCACAACCCCATGAACTGGGTCAACAAGGCAGGGGTTCCATGAAAGTAAATTTTTTATAGCAAGAGAATATGACATCTAGGACCCCCAAGATATAGGAGCAGATCCAGCAGTGAAACACAGGGAAAATTAAGGGTGACAGTTATTTTATTATCTTTTAAAATTAATTTTATAAGTAGACTCCTGAGGAGTCCAAAATTTATTTCAGTACCAGGAAGAATGTCTTAAAAATTTATGCTGGTAAAGATCAGGAGAATATAGAATGGAGGAAACTGTTTTATGAGGTAAAAATGTTGTACTGTCCACAGTCATCCAAGATATGCCTCTTTCCTGATTATAAGTCGTACGTCTCTTAAAGGATGTAGAAAAATTCCTAGGGGCAAACCACATTAACTCAACAGACAACCATTTAGAATCAAGTCCTATGTAAAATACAAAGCTGAATTAGACATGGCCCCAATACCCAAGGAATTTATGAATCAAACTATGACATATTATCATCTGATACCAATCCCCATGGTTATTTTTATAGCATGCATTCATTCTATTAAGCATATCTTACTCAATTTCAACAGCATTGAATGGATGTCTTCAAATATATTTACTGCAGTGAATGAAATCATTTTCTGGCATGACATGTGTTTTCTGACATGACATAAGAAACTCTGTTTAATCCAAAGGACATGGGAGTGCATTGGCGTACAGACCTTATGTTGTCTATGAAATAGAATTGCTAGTTTGCAAGGTTTAAAAATATCTCCATTAGCTTTCTAAGGGATGGAATCTGATATTTCACGATTGGCACATGAATAGTCTTTAGCACGAGAAAACAGATTGGGGTGGTAACCAGCGGAACAAAAAGAGGCACTCATTGAAAAGGCACTGGAATAGCACGGATACCATCCACCATCCATACCAAGACATGCAGAATGGATTCAGCCCATGTGCCTGAGATCTTCTAAATCCATCAGAAGACTGTTAAAACGAGCGGGTTTTTTTAGTTCGCATCTACACATAAAAGCCTTTTTTTTTGGACCTTGAGACAAAGTTTGAACAAAATTCCCAAAACCATTTTCTAAAGGTTGCCAGTAATTTGAAATAAAATACTTTGTCCATCCCCTTTTCCTGAAAGAGCATGTTTATGTATGCAAGCATGTGGTTAGAATACATCTCTACCTCAGGGCGTCTGGGTGGCTCAATGGGTTGAGTGTCCCACTCTTGATTTCAGCTCAGGTCAGGTCATGATCCCAGGGTCGTGGGATCGAGCCCTGCGTTGGGCTCCACTCTGAGCATGGGGCCTGCATGGCATTCTCTCTCTCTCTCTCTCTCTCTCTCTCTCTCTCCCCCTCCCTCCTTCCCTCTCTTCCCCTCTTTCCCGCTCATGCTCTCTCTCTCTCTCAAATAAAAAAAAAAACAATTAAAAAAATCTCTACCTAGATTTTTGAGTGAGTCATGCTATTAATATAAAGCAAGAAAACAGCAAGAGAACTAGTTCAGGTTAGTAAATCATGTGAACTCGGGTGCCAGTCTACGTCCATTGAAATCCCAGTTTACTCATTTCTTAGCTGTAGGACTTCTTGCGAGTTACTTTGTCTCAATTTCCTCATTTGTAAAACAGAAAAATAATGGTTTCTGTCTTATAACATGGTCGGGAGGATTAAATTACCTAATTCATGTAAGCATTTAGTACAGTGCCTGGCACACAGGATGAATGCAATAAATAGTAGTCGTTGCTATTATTATTCCCTTCAGGAGGTAGCTCACCATAAGCAAATAATTACTCAGGTTATAGGAGTCTTCACGGCCCTCACTGTTCTTCTGGCCCATGATTGCTCACATAGAGGCTCAACTTGGAAAGGCAGGCCCATTTTATCTCTGTAATTTGACCTTCCCTGGTGTTATTACAATGGCCGGGATGGCATTTTATACTTATAGAATAGCAATTCGTGGCAGTGCCTGTCTTCTTGATCGATTCCAGGCGCTGGTTGGAGCATATGCTGCTGTGGGTGTTAAAACAGCAAACCAGTAAGGTCTATTTTGATACAAAGGTTAGGGAGCAATGTGACTTTTGATTTAGCAATATGATAACTTTTTTTCATTTGTTCCTTTACTGTGTGCACAGTTTCCTATAGATATCATGGAGTAGGGAAATAATTGTATAAAGACCTCTAAATCAGATCAACAAACATTTACAAAATACCTACTATACTAGGTGCTGTTGAGAATGCATAGATGTCCGAGGCATCCCTTAGGGAGCTAATGATCTGGTTGGAGAGAGATCAGAGATCTCAGAATTTATAGAAATGTAAGTAAGTAACAATTAAATATTGCAATTGCAGTGTCACCAGCAAGATAAATATTTCTTGCACACAGGGAACCTGGGATTGGCTCTTAAAAGAACTATGTGGCTAGAGGAGGAGAATGAATCTTCAAGGAAATAGGAAGTGTAAGAGACTAAACGTACAAGGAAACAGGAAGTGTAAGAGACTAAACGTACAAGGAAACAGGAAATGTAAGAGACTAAACGTACAAGGAAACAGGAAGTGTAAGAGTTTTTTTAATGTTTTTTAATTTATTTTTGAGAGACAGAGAGAGACAGTGTGAGCAGGGGAGGGTCAGAGAGAGAGGGAGATACAGAATCTGAAGCAAGCTCCAGGCTCTGAGCTAGCTGTCACCACAGAGCCCAAAGCGGGGCTCGAACCCACGAACTGTGAGATCAGGACCTGAGACGAAGCCAGATGCTTAACCGACTGAGCCACCCAGGCGCCCCAGGAAGTGTAAGAGTTTAACTGGATGGAATCTAAGGGTGAAGTGGACAATAATCTTTCACATCAGGATAAGGAGTGTGCGTTCTGTGCCTGTAATTGGGTGCCACTGAAGAATTTATAGAAAGAAAGAATAAGAGGAAAGTGAAAATTTAGAAAAAACAATTATTTGTAGGACTGGAAAGAGGAAGGCAAGAATTGGGTTTCCCAGTGTTGAGGTTATGCAAGGAATCTGAGGCCATTGGAAGAGAAGGAGAGTGAGGAGTCCCTGGAAGAATTGACAAGATTTGGTGACTGATTGGGTGGGAGTGGCAAAGAAAACAAATGAGACAAAATTCCTGATTTTTGGAGCTAGGAAGATGTTGAGACATTTCAAATAACCCGGGAATTAAACAGCCTGAGCGGTTTGGGGGATTTTGTTTTTGTTTTTGAGACGATCAACAGTTGAGTTGCAGTCAATAAGATGCAATAATTGGAAGGAGACAGAACTTAGGAGACTGTAGGATTTGGAGTTTGGAAAGTTACCCCAGTGGTGGCATTTGGAAGTGTGAGAGGGTTGGAAACGAGCACAGGGAAAGAAGAGCCTCTGGATGAAGACCAAACCTTGGGCGACATCCATAACTCAGAGGAGCTAAGCAGAGGAGAAAGCCGCTGTCAAGCATTGTGGGTCAGGGATATTCTTAGCCAATTTACCATTTCTGCCTGATAACCAGGGAGTCCAAAATCAATTTGGTGCCAAAAGAGAAGATTTGCCTTATCTCAAACGGCTGATACATCCCTCTCATTCCTAATGATTCAGATTTTTTAAAAAGCTTTATCTAATCCTTTCTCTTTCGCCTGCAGCTCTGTATTTCAAATTGACACAAATCTTTTCTGGTGATAAACAGAATATAAATGACAGATGAAGAAAAATAACATAAAACCATGGAGGAGACAATTCAAAAAAGATGAAATCTCTGATAGTTTCAGTTGCCATAGACATACGGGGTAAGCATTGAAAGGCAGCCTTGCATTTTGCCAATTAGGAAACTATGTGACTTGAGGAGTAAAACGTTGGAAAAGCTTGGGATTGGGGTGAGAATCCCAAAGGAGAAGCATGTGATAGGGAATCAAAAATATATGAATAAAACATCATATGAAATGTTACATATGAAAATACTTTGGGAGTTCTACCTTAAAAATCATGTTTTCATAACATTAAATGCTTGCATGTTGCCCCACACCCACGAAGCAGGCATCTGGGCCCCTCGTTGCATTTGTGACAAGGTCTCTGCTATGAGAATAGATTGAGGACTGGAGGTACAGGAGCAGGAAACCTTTTTCTACCTGCTGCTTGTGTTCTTAAGATGGGCCCAACAGTACAGCCTAGGGAATATAGTCAACGACATTGTAATAGCATTGTGTGGTGACAGACGGTGACACTTGTGAGCATTCCAAACGTTACAGAGAAGTGGAATCACTATGTGGTACACCTGAAATTAACGTAACATTGTGTGTCAACTACACTCAAATTAAAAAACAATTAAAATTTTTTAATGTTTATTTATTTTTGAGAGACAGAGAGACACAGAGCACAAGTAGGGGAAGGGCAGAGAGAGAGGGAGACAGAGAATCCGAAGCAGGCTCCAGGCTCCGAGCTGTCAGCACAGAGCCTGACGCGGGGCTCGAACCCACGGACCGTGAGAGCATGACCTGAGCCAAAGTCAGATGCTGAAGCGACTGAGCCACCCAGGCGCCCCTCAAATTAAAAAACAAATTTAAAAAGATGAGCCAAACACATGGGGAGAAGTCTGTCTAGAGGGAACCTACGTGCTTCTTCCAAACACAACTACCTGAAGCTTCACTGGAAATTAAGAGAATGGTATTATGAAGACATATGATTGTATCAGACAAAATTGGACAAAACAATCCTTTTGGCTTTGGCCTTATTGACAATCACCAGAATGCCTGGCTTAAAAGCACACATAAAGCGATGGAACAGAATCGAGAGCACAGAGAATAAGCTCCCACGTGTATGGTCGGCTCATATTTGACAAGGGAGCCAAGAATACTCAAAGGGGGAAGGGAAGTCTTTTCAATAATCTTTTCACAATATAAACTCTCAACGTTTTTAGCTATGACAGCAAAAGCATAAACAACAAAAGCAAAATAAGTGGTATGTGTCGAACTAAAAAGTCTCTGCACAGCAGGAGAAATGGTCAACAAAATGAAAAGGCAACTTACAGAATGGGAGAAAATATTTGCAAATCATATATCCAGTAAGACCTTAATATCCAAATTTGCGAAGAATTCTTACCACTCAATAGCAAATAATAATAATAATAACAACTTAAAAATGGGCAGAGGACACGAATGGACTTTTTTCCGAAGAAGACATACAATACAAATGGCCAACAGATACGTGAAAAGGTGCTTGACACCACTAATAATTAGGAAAATGCAAGTCAAACCCACAAGGAAATATCACCTCATCCCTGTTAGAATGGCTGTTCTACAAAAAAAGACAATACAACAAGCATGGGTGAGGGTGTGGAGAAAAAGGGACCCTTGTTCAGTGTCACTGAGGAGTGTAAATTGGTGCAGCCACTATGGAAAACAGTATGGAGGTTCCTCAAAAAGATGACAATAGGACAACTGTATCATCTAGCGTCCCACTTCTGGGTATGTATATCCAAAGGAAATGAAAATCAGGATCTCGAAGAGATATGTGCACTCCCATATTCACCGAAGCGTTATTCACAATAACCAAGACATGAAAACAACCTGTGTGTCTGTCTATGGATGAATTGATAAAGAAGACGTTGTATTTCACCCCTTGATGCCTTCATATGTGCTCCATTTTCTATCTGAAGTGTCCTTTAGAGTGAAGAAGAACTGGGAGAAGGTTGGTTCTAGTCTCATAAATAGGGAAGTCTTGAAAGAATTTGGTTGAGAAGTCTTGAAGGGAGTTCAGAGGATACGTTCCATTTGGGTGGTGTTGAATTTGACGTCTGAATGCAATATTCTAAGAGGTGATATCCTGTTGCCACTAATTAGCTCAATCTCTGTCAAAGGAACCCCATGGCTCTTGCCCTTACGGAATTTATATCTAAAATTTCAAAGTTTGCACGGGGGATCTTTTCTGGGTCACCAATATCTTGGAGAGTATCATAAAAGTTATGGATTTTCCTTTTTTAAAATGTACATTTATAGACAAACAAAATTGTACACATAAATTTAAGGGAGATTGCGAGAACCCTGATGTCTCCATTATGACTTTTTGAGAGTCCATATGCCTGGATGAATCATCCTTAGTGAAGGGAAGTTAAATAGATCTATGTTCCACTCAAAATAGCTCTGTAAGCCTCATTTTTCTCATCTGTAAAATAACATAATATGGCCCACTTTGTGAGATAATTATGATAATTTGAGATAATGTGTGTAAAGAATCTCTTATGTTGTTGTTCTTATGACAATTCACAAACCTCATGCATTTTCAACCTCTGTGGATCCATCAATCATACAGTACCTTTGGATGTTGTTAATCCTAAAATAAAGGATATCTATAATTACACATTGTGTAAGTGTCATAAGAATCACATACTTTAAACAAATATAGTTATAAATTATATAATCATATCCTGCTAGAGGACAACACTGGGAAAGACATGTTATTTACCGTTCGACACAAGCATAATTTTACTTATTTAGAACATCTCTTTTTGTCCTGACTTCTTAAAGTGATGAACCCCATGTTCCATCAGAAATTGCAGGTAAAGTGATATGGTGACACATGGATGATTTGTTTACATTTTGAAAATCATCCTGAAATATTACATGTATTCACTCATAGAAGCTCGTTCTTTGTTCCGTTTTGGTATTTCTATTTTTGCATCATATTGTATAGACTCTGCTTTGTTAGCTCAGCAACAGCCTTTGGACAAAACAATTCAATGAGGACCTGACCTGCTAACAGAAACATTGATTTCTTTTTTCCTCCACCTTAAGAGTCAAGAAAGCTTATCAACTTATCTAAACAAAGTAACATAGATGACCCCAATAAATACCACAGTTATCATTAAAGAACTTCTGTGTGTTTCTCTGTAAAGGAAAAATATAGAGAAAGCTGATGTCATTTTTTTCAAATCCTAGGAACATCATGACACTGCATGATTCAGATAGAACATATGTCCTTTAGTACTGAGGCAAACAGAATATATTAATGACAGATTTTGATTTTGAATTTTCAGGGATTTCAAAGTCTCAGAATACTATCTTGTATTTTTCCACTCCCAGTCGATCAAAATGTGTTAAAATAATGGCTCAGATAGATAACAGTGTTTGAAAACCATGTATTTGGTGCTCAGAAAAAAAGTCTGTCTCTCACAGTCAGATATTTATCAGTGCTGCTTTGTGTGTTTTAAATCTAGTTGAACAACTTAACGTATGTGTGTGTGTGTGTGTGTGTGTATGGAAAGAGGTTTTAGGTAGCAATATTGAATTGCATTTAAATTTCAGTATGAAAATATAATATCTGTACCACATATTCTCTGTCTGACTCCAATTATGAAGTCCCTTCAACATCAAATGTAGATTATAAGAGCCCAGTATTGGGATCTGAATTGTCTCCTCTGCGGCCAGTAGCTCAAAGCATCTAAATTAGTCATTTTGAAGGGCAAAAGAGATAACTCTAATAGACTTACTATAAGCCCACGGAACTCTTATAATCCCTCTTTATTTTTTTCTTTCTCTCAGAATCAGGTTCTGAAGATCATCTGCTTCATTTTTAGTGCCTAGGGATTAAATAGACATATACATGGTAGAGCTTTATTTCACAGAGGTTTATAGACTTAGGGCATGGAATGCTGCTGAGAACAAAATGCATAAAAATAAAGACCATTCTTCAAACAGCCTTCTCAGAATAGACATGTGAGAATACACACATCTGTATCTGGAGGAAACAAATAATGTTTCGTTTTCAATAATGAAAGAGTTGTTTTGGTGTTCTTAGTCTGATTGAGAGGTCAAAATGGCTTGCCCTCAGCTTGAAAGTGTGTTGTTTGACCCACATAGCTTGTTTTTAAGAAATAACTTCTAATGATCCAGAAATTTCACATAAAAATCCAAATTTGTAGCATCCTCTGAAAACAAGAGTAGTTGGCAATGCCGGAAGCATGTTCCCATGTGGCGTTGATGAGGGAAAGCGAAACCGTTTCCAACTGGGGGTGTGTGTGATCTCTTTCTTGCTCCCCCATGCATTTTCATTACCTGCCCAGCCCCTGTCAGCGTTTCAGCTTGGGAGATCCTTGCCCAAACAGTCCACAGGTATAATACACAAGCATCTGTGTTTTTGCACTTCCTGGAAATGAAACAATTAAAAGCCACCGATTAACTCCCAGGACCCAGACTATAAAAATTCACCTCTGTCTCTTCAGGGAGGAGAAGTTCATTCAATGGAGCAATGGCCTCTGAGAAATCGATCTTCCTTGTCCTTTTAGATTGCTTTTGCCTAGCATTTTTAGCGTATTGTCCAACATGAATTAACTGCAAGATCCAGTCCCATCTCCAAGCACAGCTTACAGAGAGTCTTCAGCCATTCCGTACGGGACTAAGCCATATTCCAGTGCACGGTATTTGCTATTTTAGTAGTTCTTGCCACTCTCTAAAATTCACATAGTAATTGTCACTATCTGAAATCAATGTGTTGATTTATGTACATGTTCGTCTCCTTCTCCACTGGAATGTAAGCTCCATATAGCAGGGTGTTTTTTTTTTCTCATCACTGTATCCCCTGCACCTAATATTAGCCTACAGTAACACATAATAGGCACTAGTAGTGTGGAATTTGGCACATATTCCAGTTGCCCTGGTTGTGCACTGTGCACAACACCAGGGTGTACCATAAAGCCATGGAGTAATTCAATGCACAACCTACACAACTGTATCAAAGTTCTGCCAGTTTGGAAACAATTTTATTATCCCAGACAGGGGATTAATGGCCTGCATTAGAGTGATAATTGTGGAAATAGAAATAAGTCATCAGCTCCAACATATATGTTGGATTTTTAGAGCCAAGTACAATTGCTGATGGATGAACAATGCTGATGGTGAGTGTTCGAGGGATCAGTATGTCTCACTTCCATTGAAGTGACACTCTCAGCCTCTTTCCACCCCCTGACTCTTATACGTCACTTGCTGGTCTGCAGGTACGAATAGACTTATCTAATTATTTTAAGGGAACTAACTGGGCATACAAGGCTCACTCCCATACTCTTCCAGTCTCTTCCTTAGGATGTACCTGTCTACAGGGAGGGTGAATTTTGGTCTTCATCCTTGGCCATTGTGGTGAGGCTCTACTGCACATCCATTAGCCTCTCCCAGAAAGCCTGAAATCTGAGAAGAGTACGTCCACTTCAGAAAGTGAGACTAAGCCCAGTTAGCTGCGCACCTAAGCCACATCCTCTAATGGAGCTTTAATCAATACTCAAGCTGATTACTGATCTCTGTCTGTCTATTTCTGTTCCCTCTCTCCCTCTCTTTCCCCCCTTTCCATCCCCCCACCCCTTCCAGTTCAGAACTAAGGAGGGGAAGGCAGGAGAGGTATTATTCACTGTCCTAAATAATGAGAGCTAGAATATTTTGAAAATGAATATGATGTTGGCTGCTAGCTTCAGACCGGTGGAAATAGCCTTATATAACTAATGTCCGCCTAAAAGTGTTTTCTCGTTTTCCTTATGAGACAACTCGGCACTAATTCAACAAATATTTATGGAGTGTCCACAACGTGCCAGGCATTGTAGTAGGTGTTGGGTGGGTATGGAATGTAATAAAATGACTTCATACACCTGTTAGGTTAATGGCGTGGCCTTTCTTGTTGGAACTATTAATGTTAAGTGTTATATTACTGCCATCATACCTAACTTTGAAATTTAAATCTGAACACCAACTTAAACTACGTTTCTGTTGTTTCTCCTTCTCATTTTGCCTAGACACAAACTAAAATGCCATGCCAATGTTTTCATTTAGCATTCTTTGATCCTATAAGATAAACTTGCAAGAATGTATTTTTTCAGTGGAATCAATATTGGTATTTTTTAATGGCAAACAAATATACAAACCTTTTTTGTTTTCTCCGTTTGGGTCATGTGCAAAAGCTGCTCGGTGTCACATTAGAGATGTCACAATGGGTTGATGAATTTATTTTTTTGTAAACCTTGTGTTTCCTTAAGGTCACAGCTGATGCTACTTGAAAGGGAGGCTGTTAGAACCCATATTTTGTTGATTCTCATCTCCGCCTGACCCCACAGCATTTCCAGCTCACTGTAATGTTCCTTCCTGCTAATTTGAATTTTTCCAAATGGTCGCATATTTTATTTAAAACTTAAAAAAAACTATTTATTTAATTTGAGAGAGAATGAGGAGAGAGGGGAGATAGAATCCCAAGCAGGCTCTGCACCATCAGTGCAGAGCCCGACATGGGGCTCCGTCTCACCAACTGCGGGATCATGACCTGAGCCGAAACAAAGAGTCAGATGCTTAACTGAGCCACCCAGGCGCCCCCAAATTGTTGCATATTTTAAAAGAATCTATTATTTTGTCTGGCGAAGAGTTGTTGCTGTAGACTTTGCTTAGCTCTCTGAAGCCCCAGTGTCCAGTTTTCACTATACATGTAAATATCTTTCTGTAGGGTGACCCCTTTTAGTTAGGAACGTTAGGATCCTCTCAAAGTCCGAGGCCTCTATAATTAAGTCAAACCTCCCCAAGGCAGAATCTCTGGACTGCCACAATACGAGGAAGCATCAGCATTACTCTTTGCCGTGATACATTGCAAAAGACAACAATATCTAATGAGTTGCTGTAATTAAACACCAAAGTAGACACCATATCAATAACAGAAATGATAGCCAACATTTAGTGACCATTTGCTATGTGCTAGATCAGGAAAGGAGAGCACAGAATGATTAGGTAATATCCGAGATTGGATTCCTTGGAAATAGCACTTGACGTAGACGTTCAGGGGGATGTGATTTTTTTGGGCGTGTGCTCTTCGGGTGGAACCCGTATGGTAGAGCTAGAAACAAAGCAGGAAATTGGAAAGAGTTGAGGAAGCATGTCTCAGGTAACATTTAGCTTTGGTTTATTCCTTGCAGGGGTTGGGGGGGGTTGTGTATGTAAGGCTCAGGGAGCATAAATCACACCACAGAGTTATCCCACCTTGTTAACAAGAGGGCCTCAGCGCTTTTGTAGCCCTCCACCCCTAAAGTCAGTCAATTGCCACTCCCAGAGGTGGGAGGTTACCCTCACACGCATCTCTTGGCCAGACAGCTGTCATTCCCCAAGAGGAATTCTCCAGAGTGGGTTGCAGGTGTTAAGCTGTTAGTGGCAGCAGCCACGAAGCCCATGGATGAGTGTAACTTGCCTGTCATGGCATGAATTGTGTCCTCTCTTCCTCAGTTTCATATGTTGAAGTCCTAACCCCTAACATCTCAAAATGTGATCATATTTGGAGATAGCATTTTCCCAGAGGTCGTTAAGTTAAAAGGAGGTCACTATGAGCAGCCCTTGTCTGATACCAGTGGTGTTCTCATAAACAGGACAAGTGTGGACACAGGTGTGGATAGAAAGAAGACAAAGACAGACACAGGGAGAAGTCAGCCGTCTCCAAGCCAAGGGGAAACGCCTGGAAAGGATTATCTCTCACAGCCCTCAGAAGGAACCAACGCTGTTGACACCTTGACCTTGGACTTCTGAGCCTCCAGAACTGGGAGACAATACATTTCTGGGTTTAAGTCATCCAACGTGCAGTAGCTGGTTACGGCGGCCCAGGAAAGCGAGCTCATTACCTAAGAAGATGCAGGTAGTGGCAGAAGCAAGATTAGAATCCCTCACGCTTCAGAAAACTCACCCAGAAACGTTAGGAGACTCTGCGCACCTAGAGCCCCGCCCTCTGCGCCTACCTGGGTTTCTGCCCTGGCTAATCAGGGCGTCTGCGGGCCTCGCATCCAACCTCCACACCAAAATAACAGCCCCCCAGAAACTGACGTAGCCCAGCCTGCTTTTCCTGCCTCCTGCCTCTTTGCTTCTCAAGTCCACGCACGTATTGACCACTCGCGACCCCCTGATGTGCCGTGGTCACTCTGCCCCCTGGCCTGGCACTCACACACACACACACACACACACACACACACAGGGGCTTATAGGGGCACTGCCAGCTGCCTCCAACAGCCACCTCCAGTCTTTCATCCGTGATGGCCTGAGGCAACTGCAGAGCCGGCTTTTGCTTTCTCCCCAGTGACCAGCTCCGAGGCCTCTGGTCTCTCATCTTGCACAAGGCCCCCGAGCAAAGTTAGTCTCTCCCCTTTCACACTTTTATGATGGGCTTCTTGTCCCACAGCAGAATAACTTAATTATACATTGATGCATCAGTTCAGTCAGGTTTCAGGTTTAGACGAAACGTGGATTCAAATCTCACATCTGCTGTCTACAAACTCGATTTTTTAGTTTGGCAAGTTTCTTAACTCCTGTAACCTTCCATTTTCTCATCTTTAAAATGGGGATGGAGGTACCTGGGTGGCTCAGTTGCTTAAGTCTCCAACTTCTTTGGCTCAGGTCATGATCTCCTGGTTAGTGAGTTTGCGCCTCTCTTGGGGCTCTGTGCTGACAGCTCAGAGCCTGGAGCCTGCTTCAGATCCTGTGTTTCCCCCTCTCTCTGCGGTTCCCCACTCGTGCTCTGTCTCTGTCTCTCTCTCTCAAAAATAAACATTTAAAAAAGTTTAAAAAAATAAAATGGAGATGAGAGTGGCTACTTATATGGGTCTTTAAGAATGAAATGCATGCAACAGGAATTTTTTTCTACTTTCTGCATTTCTCTTTTTAATTTTTAAATGATAAACATATTTTATACTTGAATGGAAAATAGAAACTTCATTTTTTTCTTTTAATCTTATTTAAGTCCAAGTTAACATATAATATAAAAATGGTTTCAGGGGTAGAATTTAGTGATTCATCACTTACATACAACACCCAGTGCTCATCCCCACAAGTGCCCTCCTTAATGCCCATCGCCCATCTAGCCCATCCCCCCACCGACCTCCCCTCCAGCAACCTCCAGTTTGTTCTTTGTATTTAAGAGTCTCTTATGGTTTGTTTCCTTCTCTGTTATCAAAGTGGTTGGAACTAGAGTGTATTATGCTAAGTGAAATAAGTCAGAGAAAGACAAATATCATGATTTCACTCGTGGAATTTAAGGAACAAAACAGATAAACATAGGGGAAGGGATGGAAAAATAAGAAAGTTCATTTTAAAAAGAGCAGCATATTAAAATAGCATCCCCAATAAAATCAAAAGTAAATGTTCTAGGAAAACAAAAATAATGAAATGCATGTAAAATGTTTAACACAATTCTTGGCACATAGGTAATCAATAAATGGTACTTATCATCATCACTTTTTAATCTTTTTTTTTTTTTGCATTCAAGATATATAGAGTACCTGTTTTGTTCCCATCTTTCTCTCTTCCACTAGACTTTTAGGTTTCTGACAGTGTGGACTCTGATTCCCTTGAAAATTTTGTAATAAAAGAAAAGTGCATAATACATATGCAACTCAGGTACCAGAAACAACTAAAATGTCTCATAGTTCTCCAAAGGAAATGTACAAACTGAAATATAAAAAAGGCCTGGCTTTTCTACCCATCTACATAGAGAGAGAAAATGAAATTTCTAAAGTCTAGAAATTTCTTCAATACTCTGCATTCAGGCAAAGAAACTCAGAAGTTAGAACATATGAGCATAGACAAGACTAAAATCATGAAAATTAGTTTAACTTATATTTTTGTGGAACTTGATTGAATGCAATGACGAAAGAGATCTAGACCCCACCCCAGAGTACCAGTTGAGTGTTAGCAATATTCTGTTTAGTTAAGAAAGAGCAGCGCTACAAACTTTTATTGAAAGCCTGTTTAAAGCATAAGGCAGGGGGCTACCAGCATGTTCAAAAGAACAAGATGGCCACTGCCCTATTAAATGTCACCACGTCATAGCTGGGAATAACTCAGTGCCTAAGTAATTACAGCAGAAGACACAAAAGTAGGAATGAACCAAGATGGCCAAGAGTTCAGAAGCGAAAATGCATTGGCTTTGTTTTTTTAACACCCTCATTCTTTGGGTAACACTGGCCCTAGACAACAAGACTTTGGGAACCACACCTCCATTTTCTGGGTTCCCTTTCTCCTTTTTTAATCAAATTCAGTTTCATTACAAGCCCATTTATCCCTCCTGGGGTGTTTGCTGTCTCTTCATGCCATGTGGCAAAATAATAATCTTGCATAACCCTACTATGGATTCCCTCTACTCCTGAACCTGAAAAGCTGAGCTGGAGAAAGTCATACCACCAGACAATGGCTTCATTACAAACTAATGACCAGCATTAACACATCCTAGTGTTCTCTGATCGGTTCCCTCTTCCCTTGTTCCAGTTATGTTTGCTGCAGAACAAACTATTGTGCAATTTAGTGCTGTAAAGTTCTTTGGCCGGCTGGGCTCAGCTGGGAGGATCTTACTTGCGGTTTCTTATGCAGTGGCAGTGAGAAGGCGGCTGGGGCTGGAGCTGGCTGCAAGACTGACGATGAAGATACACTGTTAAACGCGAGGAAGCACTATGATTTTTGTGGCAGGCTAGATACATCTCAGGCCTAATTGAGAGCTTAGAGAAACCACAACAGAGACTCGGGGAATTCACATCTGCTATCATTAGTGGCTTCTTTAAAACTGTGGCAAAACCCATCCCTTTTCCCCAAACAATATTGTAAACTGTGTATGTATGTACTAAGTACAGAGAAATGAAAATAAATGCTCAATTCCAAGCCAAAAAGGAAAGAATGTATCCAATCTAATGGATGTCCATGGAGGGTGGAGATCTCAAGAATGGTTGAAAAGATTTATCATTTATTCGTAGGTTGTTAGACATTGAATTGATCCTTGAGTTTATCTTGTCCTTCCCATTAGATTTTCTCGAACCCCTATGGCAGTAACATGAGGACTTCAGAGCCACTGTTCTGTACTGTCACAGCACGGACTGGAAATTCTCTCTCTCTCTCTCTCTCTCTCTCCCTCATTCTCTCTCTCTCTCAAGCAGGCTTTAAGCCCAGTGCAGAGCCCAACATGGGGGTCGATCTCATGACCATGAGATCAAGACCTGAGGCAAAATCCAAGAGTTGGATGCTTAACTGACTGAGCCACCCAGTGGCCCCGGAAATTCTCATTTTTAATCAGTCGTTTCAAATAATCCATCTTCTCTAATAACTTGTCATTTTGACCAATTTCTTCTCTACCATGTGATTTCAGAGAGTTCACCTAGAACCTCATTCCCCACTGTTATTTCTATAAAATGGAACAAAACTTGCAGCCTCTAACTTGGTGGTTAATGAAGGACATGAGAGAAGGACAATGGTGGTCCTTCCATGTCTGGGTCAATCATTTCTGGGCCAAAGCCTAAAGAGTCAGGCCCTAGCACCACTCTAATACCTGTCCTTACGTGGCCCTACTTCCTACAGCTAGCCAGTAGCCTTTCTCCTTCTTTCTTTCTAATCATTCATTAAGAAGTGTTTCCTTAGTTTTCGGGGAAATGCAAACCAAAACCGTAATGAGACACCACTTCGCAATCACTACAATGGCGACAATAAGAAAGATGGACAGTAACAAGTGTCGGTGAAGATGTGGTGAAATTGGAGCCGTCACCCACTGCTGTGGGAGTATAAAATGGTACAGCTGCTTCGGAAAACAATTTGGCTCTTCCTCAAAATGTTAAATATAGATGTACCGTATGACCCAGCAATTCCACTCCCAGATATATCCCCAAGATAACTGAAAATATATTTCCACACACAACTATTCATGGCGGCATTCTTCATAACAGCCAGAAGTGGAAACAACTCAGATATCCATTAGCAGATGAATGCATAGGCAATATGTAGTATATCCATACAATGGAATATTACTTGGCTCTAAAAATCAGAGGAGCGCTAACACATGCTAAGAAGGATCACATGTTGTATGATCCCCTTTATAAAAATGTACATAACGGGCAAATCTGTATACGCGGAAAGTAGCTTAGTGGTTGTCCAGGGCCAGAGGGGGGAGAGGAGATTTGGGGGTGATGACTTACTAGTGCAGGGTTTATTTGAAGGAAATGAAAATGTTTTAGGGTTGATGGTGGTGATGGTTGCACAACACTGTGAATATGCTAAGAATTTTTGACTTGTATGCTTTAAATGAGTGAATTATATGGTATGTTCATTGTATCTCTATAAAGTCGTTATAAAAAAAGAAAAAACATTTCATCCGAGGAGACCCTGAGGTCACGGACCAGATCAGACTCTCATATCTTGAGGCCTATTTTATCATAGTTTATTCTTCAAACTCTAGGACCGTTAAGATTTAATGATTACGGCTAGTTCTTTTATGCCCCATTTCTCTATGCAGCGACGAGGAGACTTTTTGCCACAAAAGCTTCATGTTATGAAAACTGAATGCATTTTATGAGGATAGGAACTGATGACAACTGATCATTTTTATTGACAATCTCATGCAAGACTGTTTTCTGCTTCTGGAGACCCTTCCCAGGTGGAGGCCGCAATCCTCTTATGTGGCTCCTTTGGCCACACTTTTGAAAATGCGGTTTTCAGCTGCAGCCTCGTCCCTCCCATGGCTGCCACTGTCCGCGGAGACTG
Source organism: Cryptoprocta ferox (assembly GCA_028646485.1). Lineage (NCBI taxonomy): Eukaryota > Metazoa > Chordata > Mammalia > Carnivora > Eupleridae > Cryptoprocta > Cryptoprocta ferox. The sequence continues at coordinate 7,470,935 of CM053579.1, read as the reverse complement.
CCCGCCATGCTGGTGGGCAGCAAGCACTCGTGCTAATGTAACATCGTATGGAGCATGCAGATTCCTCCCTCGCGGGAGCACAAAGTGACATCAGTTCTCTTTATATGGATATTCTTATTTAAGATGGATCACTGGGTAGAACATGGTTTTTCCCCTAAGATTCTAAAATCTTAAATGTATAACCAATTTCATATAATCTATAGTGTCTATAGTCCATGAGTCAGAAAGTAACATTTTTATATGTGTGGATTGAGAAATGAATGCAGAGAAAAAATGATACAAATAATATCACAATCAATTTTCTCTGAGCACTGATATAAATTGCATTTGGCTACGCTTTTCTAAAGTCTTGATTGCATTGTCACACCCGAGATTTCTCAGCACTTCCAAATGAAAAGGCAAAACCCACCGATGATCTAATGGATTTTAATATTTGCTTCAGTTGCTAATTAGAATGAGCAGGACATAGGAATGGGATTGAAAAATGGACATGCCCATGCAACATCCCTAAGGCCACTCATTTTTTTCTGAATTCCCCTTGTAATATTTTAAATGGTAAAATATCTTTAAGCATTTACCATACTGGTAAAAACCTAACTTCTCTGACTCAGTGAAGTCATATATAACTTTTAGCTGCTTCTTGATTTTTAGCCATCAGGGAGAGCACAAGATTGTAATAGAAACTAAGAGAAATAATCCAGTCCCTTCATAGGATTTTTACATAAATGAGCCCTTAAATGTACATATTTAGTTGTCCTTTGAGAGCCACCTCAAAGGGTCCCCACTGCAGGTGTCTGCCATAGCTCAGGTGCCAGAATTGTTATAAATCAATGGTCATTTAGTAAATAGATACTCTGGTCTGTTTGTCTACTCACCAGCACTTCTGACAGTGAATGTGCGAGGTTTTGTTCCCCACACCAACCCACCCTCCAACTCCTCAGACACTGAGACAGACATCAGACGCTACAGATGAAAGGCTCAGTCCCACAAGCCTGCCTCCCAACCTCAGACACCAGTCGCTAGTCTCTGGGGCTCCCCTACTTCAGATGGAGCAGCTATCACTACGACCTCCTCCTCAGGTTTGAGAACTTGCTAGAATGACTCACAAAACTCAGGAAAACAGTTTATTTACTATTGAGTAAAGGATGCAACTCAGGGACAGTCAAAGGGAAGAGATGTATAGGGCAAGGCATGGCCAGCCCTCTCTGTGTGCACCACCCTCCTGGCACCAACTCAAAAGCTCTTTGAGCCTCAACATTTCTTTTCAATGGAGTGTTCTATTACATGGACGTGATAGAAAAGCATTAGCCATTGGCGATTAACTTAATTTCTAACCCTTCTCCCCCAGCTGGAGGTTGGGGGGTGGGGCTGAAAGTTCTAACCCTCCGATCAGGCCTTGGTCTTTTTGCCAAGCACAGCCTGATGCTGATGCTACCTGGGGGCCCTCAGCTACCAGCCATCTCATTAGCATACAAAAAAAGACTCTCATCGCTCCCTCCGGAGATTCCAAGGGTCTGTGAAGCTCTTGTGTCAGGAGCTGGGACTAAGACCAAATATTATAAGAGCCGATGCTCCTATCACCTCCGTCACTCAGGAAATTACAAGAGTTTTAGGAGCTGTGTGCCAGAAACCGGGGACAAACACAAAATATTTATTTCTTCTTGTAGCACAACATCACAGACCAAGGTTGCTTCTTGATTTGTTGAAGCTACGGGATCTACGAATGCGCAAAATAAGGTCATAAGATCATGTGTTTGCATCTCTTTGGAGCTTAAAACACATTATTCTAGGCCCTATACAAGAGAAAGCAGTAGGCTATGGACCATCACCCCTCCCCCCATGCAATCCCATGTGATATGTGATATGTGATATGTGAAATTATAACATGAGACACAGTTAAATGAACACTACCATAGAAATTGAGGTTATCCCAAACCAAAGAGTTCCTTTTGTCCTTTTGATATTTGAGGAGGGGCATATTTTCCAATGTGCTGTGAGTAGCAAAAGCCCAAGAGACAGCCCGGCATGTGAGAAATAACAGTGAAAGGGATTTCTAATGTGAGCCCCCAAAGCAAAATTTATGGAGAGGAAGCATAGTAGAGATTCTGGTTCGAGGCAAAAACTAGAGTCAAACTGCTTGAATTTAAGTCCAGATTCCTCCTCACTAGTTAAATGATCTTGGGCAAGTGAATAAATTCTTCTGTGCCTCAGTTTTGCCATATGTAAAATGGGTATAAATAGTAGCACTTATTAGAATTAATTATTTATTTTTTCAAGGATTGGCCCAAATATAGGTGAGAAATCAAGGATCAGGAGTGCACAAGAAGTAAATTCACATAGCAGTTAAATTAGTATTTAGCACATAGTAAGTGCTCAATAATCTCAGCTATTATCATCATTGATGTTAAAGACAGGGATCATCATAGTTTCATTACCTCTCAAACATAACTATCCACTCAAAAGAATACTTTAAAGGAAATACTTGCATAAATGGATACAATAATGCTGTACAGAGTGCTATTTATGATGGTGGGTGAAAAAGTAAACCTAAATGTACAACAGGAGAATGGCTAAATTAATTCTGACTTATTCACACAATGAAATATTATGCAGCTTTAAAAAATTACAAAATGTATGCAAATGTGTATAGTTTGAAACAAAAGTTTATATCTACTTACATGGAAAGAGAAAAGCAGATTACAGTTATGCCAGGTGATCTGATTTTATTTTATTTTTATTTTATTTTATTTTATTTTGTTGGGGTTTGTGTATTTTGAGAGAGACAGCACAAGTGGCAGAGAGAAAGGGAGACAGAATCCCAAGCAGGCTCTGGGCTGTTCGGGCTGTCAGTGCGGAACCTGATGCGGGGCTCAGTCTCACAAATCATGAGATCATGACCTGCCTGAGTCAAAACCAAGAGTCAGACATTTAACCAACTGAGCCACCCTGGCACCCTGGTAATCTCATTTTAATATACATGTGGGTGCATGCATGTAGAAAGCACTTTATTAGTCATATAGGACAAAAAAATTCTCTGGAGGCATATGTCACAATTTAACTGTAGTCCCATGGCAGGATCAGTAGTGATTTTTTCTTTGTTTTGAATACTTGTATCTTATCAGTTTTTTGTAATGGATAAGTAAAGCCTGTATAATACTTTAAAAAAAATCTTTCAAATTTTACAAAGCAAAAAAAAAAGATGTTTTTGAGTTTTTCACAGAGATGACTTGTGGGAGGATAATGACACCGTTTTTTTTTTTTTTGTACAGAACATAAAAACTTGTTTAGAATCAGTTAACAGGTCCAATATTATATGAATTAGACTCCAGTGAGAAGCTATGTCTATTTAGACACATTGTTTTAGCTCAGTTTATGTCTCTTTAAATATAGAATACAACAAAATGTTTTTGTTGAATCTGTCCATGAACCGAAATTAATAGTTTGACTGTGAATTTCAATATATCTGAAACTTTTCCATACCTTTGGGTAAAATGCTTTTATTTTTAAAAATGTTTTTATTATTTATTTATTTTTGAGAGTGGGGGGAGCAGAGAGAGAGAGAGGGAGACACAAAAACAGGCTCCAGGCTCTGAGCTGTCAGCACAGAGCCCGACGTGGGCCTCAAACCCATGAACCCATGAGTTCATGACCTGAGCCGAAGTCCAATGCTCAACCAACTGAGCCACCCAGGTGCCCCTAAAATGCTTTTATTTTGATTCCTCCCGCAAGTATAAGCCCTAGACTCCAAGGACGCACTGCTCCCCTTTTAACACCCAAGTCATCCTGTAGACAAACTCCTCCTGTCAATCCCCTGAGTCCATATCAGGCAGAGTGGGATTTTGCAAAGGACCCCCCCCCCAATATAGGTAACAATTCAAGGAACAGGAGTGTGCAGGAAGTAAGTGGCACCTGACTAACAGAGGCAGGTTTTGTTTTCTCTTGCCGTGGGCCTCATTGCATTCCGCCATGTGCATTCCACCTGTCTCCCGCCCTGTTTCCAGGCGGAGGGTTCAGACCCACCACCAGTAGCTGTCTCCTCAACGCCTGGACATTGCTCAGTCTCACTAGGCTTATTTCACGGGCTCAATAGTCAAACATGGCTAGTGGCTACTGTAGAGGACAGCGCAGAACTGATCTGTCATTATAGAAAATTCTACTGGGCAGTGCTGCTCTCCAAGACTTGGCCCCCACCCTCAAACATACCCCTCCTGCAGTTCTAGTTTCTGTTAAGAAGATTGCATTTTCCCTCCAGATAATCGGATCGGTGCCAGGAATTACCTCCTCGTTCAGATGAGCCAGTGCTCCCTAGATCCATACATTAGCCGCAGCTAGATACTGATTCATTCCCTATCCCCTCACCATAGAGCAACGCTAACTGTCACTTGACTGGAGTTATCCGCTTCAGTAATAAGTCTGTTATCATGACAGCTCTTATGTAGCGACCGAATCCCTCCCCATGGAGCAGAATTCCACAAATTGGAGGCTCATGACACTTGCAGCAGCACTGATGGAAATTGGCTGAGGTGTCCATTCATAACTAAGCCATCCTGATATTTTGCTTTATTTTCCTAAATGAGCCTGGCTGCACACCCATTATCCTGCTATGATTGTGCGCTCATCACTGCCTCGATTCTATTAGCTTCCTCTGATCCTTCTTCACATTTTGCATAATATGGAGATTTCACACTAAGCCAGTCACCTGGGTAATTGGAAGTCTTGCAGCTTGTGAGGCTGCAGCTACCGAAAGGAACTTCTTTCTGGCCTTTTGGTTTCCAGTCCTTACCAAATTCATAAGCATGAATTATTCCACAGAGTGTCCCTTTGGGGAGAGTGCTTTGCTTCAAGTACAGAGAAGTTTCTTTAATGACTCAGCCTTCCTTGAGGCTTTTTTCACCTCCCACACACCTGGGTTGCTCGTTAAAAACAAAATGATCTAGACTGATTTCTTACACCCATAGAGTGGCCCCACTGAGTCACAGATTCCAGTCCTTCAGTGTCATGGCTTTCAAACATTTTTGATAAGGATGTTCTCAGTGATCCGGTATGTGTGTGCAACGCGCACACACACACACACACACACATACACACACACACACACACACCAAAAAAGTGTCAAGCTGATGCTTCATGGGCTGCACTCAGAAGCATTCTATCAATTTTGTTCCATTAATTTTTTTAACTTTTGATTCTTAACTTCATCACCAAAGAATGGATTACAAACTAGCATAGTATATTGGTGTGGATGGTTCTGGTCGTTAGGCAAGAGAAACCCAATTTAAAGTAGCCTAGGTAAAGGGAATATGTTTTAGAAGGCCGTGAAGTGTGGGGCACCTGGGTGGCTCAGTCGGTTGGGCGTCCAACTTCAGCTCAGGTCATTATCTTGGAGTCAGTGAGTTTGAGCCTTGCATCGGGCTCTGTGCTGACAGCTCAGAGCCTGGAGCCTGCTTCGGATTCTGTGTATGTGTGTGTCTCTCTCTCTGTTCCTTCCCCACTCGTGCTCTTTCTCTGGCTCTCAAAAATGAATACACGTTAAAAATAATTTTTAAAAAAAGACCGTGAAGGGTTCATAAAAATGAATGAAGAAATGAACCAAGCTTCCAGGAGGCAATAACCCAAACACTCTGGAACTAGAAGCAGGGGCTTGACCACTGTCCAAACTCTCTCTCTCCCTTTCTCTCATCTATTTTCTCACCATCTCTCACTTCTGCTTCTGAGGCTTCACACCCTTCCCTATGAAGCTAGGTATATGACTACCAGAGAAATATGAAAAATCTCAGGGAAAATCATCTGATGGGACTAGTTTGAGACAGAAGTTCAGGTGCACAAAGAAGCAGGTTCTGGAAGGAAGTGCTGAAAGCAGAGGTGTCACAAGAGGATCACTAGTAACCAGAAAGCCATGTCAATTTATGAAAAATTTATCTTGCCCCTTGACTGCCTAGCATAGACACACCTTCTTCCTACACTATGCTTGTGAAAATACCCCTCTTCCTGTTATCATTAGCACCAAGGATAATGCAATTTTCCCACATGCAACCATACACATTCCCAGGTCTCCCTCACAAGAGGCAACCCAGAGTTGGTCATACATAGCCACGGCATCATCTCCAAGTCCAAGATCTCAAAATGACACCCATTCTTCTTGACCAAGTTCGAATGGGGTTCCTTATATACATTCTGACTAAATGACACATGCAGCCATCTGCAAAACAACCAATATTTAACAGTGGAACAAAAGCAGAAGAAAATAGCAATAAAAACTTGCATTCAATAAAGGGAGAAAGAGAAAGTACACATCACCCTGATGGGCAGTTGTTTCACTGGAGAAGGAATTATTTGATTGGCCAATGTCATGGTTCTAAATTCTGCTCCCATTTTTCAAGTCCTCCTAGGCTATTCCTCATAAGAGAATTAAGGTTAATTCTAGGTCACATGCTTTGTTACGGTTTTGTCATCTTCTCTCCTTTGGCCACAAATTATGACCAGGGGGGTGTGTGATATAAAAAAATGGTAGGTTCCATTTACACAATGTGTTTGGGGGGAGAGGGGCACCTGGGTGGCTCAGTCGGTTGGGCGTCCACCTTCAGCTCAGGTCATGATCTCATGGTTGGTGAGTTCGAGCTCCACATCGGGCTCCCTGCTGTCAGCGCAGGGCCTGCTTGAGATCCTCTGTCCCCCTCTCTCTCTCCCCCTGCCTCTCTCTCTCTCTCTCTCTCATTCTCTCTCTCTCTTTCTCTTAAAAATAAATAAATGAACATTAAAAAAAAAAGGGAGGAGAACACAGGCATGGTCACCTATGGGATTGCTGTGAGCCAGAAAGTGATCCCACTTTACATCCGCTATTATGAGTGAATTCAAACGAACAAACACTTATTGAATGCCTATTGGGTCTGATGCCTCCTCTAGGGGATTGGATTAAACCAATATGAGTGGATGCCAGCCGTGGGAGCCAACTCTGAAGAGGATTATGGCATTTGATCGCCTTATCAAGAAATGTAGCTACTGACGGTAGCCAAAACACACTGGATTGACTACGAGGCAATTTCAACACAGTCATAGGAGTTTCAAAGCTGGAGAAGCAATTACAGATCCAAGGGGGTGAATGCAGGGTCCAAAATGAGAAATGATGCAAGAAAGAAGAAACCAGGGAAGAAGAGGAACAAGTCAGGAAATAAAGCAAAATCAAGGAAAAATGGCCAAGGACTCTAGCCATGAATGGGGCTTAGGGGCTTGAAGCCCCCTCTTGCTGGGTGCTGGCTATAAGGCCATGAATCAGTTAGGGTCACGGCCATTGGCAGACAACATGCCAACACGAAATCCAGTTTACAAACCCACTGGTGCCACGATTCTGGCAGAAGATACAGCAGCACCCTCCCTTTTGAGACTTTTGCCCCATGCCCTGTGAAATGAGCAAGAACGCGGTGCTTTAGGGCACACAAAGTAGTATGATGCGGTACAAGGAATCTGAATCTAGACATCAGAAAAAACAATTTCTTTGTCAATTTATTAATTCAACAGATATTTATTGAGGGCCTATACTATTCCAGGCACTGTTCTAGGCCCTGGAGATACAGCCACGAACAAGATAAGTCTCCTTTCCTCCTAGCTTAGATGCTAGATGAGTGAGTGTGGACAGATGATATATGCAGTTACTTCTGCATAGGATCTCAGCTGAAGGACTCGCCTCAGTCAGCGCCCTGGATTCTCCCAAGTTGCTCACAGCCTAATGGGGCACTCCTAGCCTACTGGTGTACTCCTAGCCTAATGGGGCACTCCGAGTTAACCGGCAATTCACTTTGGGATGCTAAATGCCACCATGGATGTGTGCATAGAAGGCTGGGGAAGGTAAAGGAGCACTGGAATCCATATTAGGAGGTAAGCAGTTGGGTGTACCTTGGGAGCTAGATTCTACATTCCTTGAGGGTAAGGACTTTGGTTCATATATGTACATATCCTACGGCTTAGAGGATTACTCAGCACTTACTAAACACTCCATACAAACTCACTGAATGAGTGGATTAATCCATGGAGAAGAATTAATTGTGGCATTTGTTTGCACAATTTGCAAACACAATTTGCTGCATTTATAGTAAGACAGCCCACTAGTGAAAAAGAGGAAATTTAGTGAAACCGGCAACTTGATGACACGGGGCTGTGAGTGGAGGGGGTTAAGGATTTTATAGCCACACTCTGGTAAGCAAATTACATTTCCATCTACTTTCAACAAATCGATTCATTCTCTGATGTGACCAAACAGTACCAGCTGTTTTAGCATCACGTCAAGCTGGCTTCCTAACACCAAACTATGTGTATATATAGATATAGATGTTAGAGGCCTTTATGAAACAGGCCAAGACATCAGAGGACCTGTCTCTCAGCAGTGACAGCTCCAAATCATTGCTGACACATCATCTAGTTAATCCTCATTTTGTCTTCCCCACTCTTGAAATGGATTGTGCTGTTATTTTTAGCATTGTTAAAGCAAGAGTGTTAGCAACCTGATGCTTCCAAGGGACAAACCACAGTAGCTGTTTGACAGCTATGGAGTCCCTCCGCGGTCTCTATTTAAGTATTTGGGTATTTTTGGAAATACAAAAAACCCTGAAATCTAAAGTATGCATTTATTTTGATCTTGCTTTTATGTTGCATTTTTGAATGCCATTACCGTGTTTATTGTGGTATATATACGTTGATAGAAGTGATCAGTTTTTGATCGTAGGATGTTCTAGGGCTGTCAGTCTCTTCCCAGGCCTGTCCCCAGACATTTCTCCACTTTGTAAACTCAGGAGTAAAAGCCTAGCCTGAAAATATATTTGAATGATTCACCTGCAAAGGTATGCATATCCTGTTGTATGATACACCAAAGTCAAAGCACCCGACGTCTCAAAAATAGCAGCATGCATATACCTACGAAAGTGGCTGGTCTTCATGACTGGCTCACCTTCAACCAGGACGCGTGGAGCTAAGCCTCCTCTCTCTCGGATGATCTGATACACAAGGGTAACTTAGCCCTTTCTTGCCACAGCCCTGCTAGCCGGCCCTGTTGCTAGAGAACATGCCTGATTCTCTCCATTCCTTCTTTATGGTCAACTTTCCCCACAGGACTTCTGCCACTGCGGTCTTGGTTCTCAGTCTTGAGACATTATTCCCAATATTGTTCTCTAGGGTTTCAACTCCTTTGAATTCTGACCTCTACTTAGGATCCGACTGAAGTTTAATATTCTCAGAGTTCATGTTGTTGAAAATTTCTGGCCTCTGACTCGTGAGGGAAAGGAAGACTGCCAATTCCATGGGAGATCTCTCCTCCTCCTCCTTCTCCTCCTCCTGGGTCTTTCCCCCTGTAACACACACCTCTACAGCACTCTGCTCCAAGCACTGTATTTTTTTTTTAATTTTTTTAATGTTTATTTTTGGGAGACAAAGAGCGCGAGTGGGGGAGGGGCAGAGAGAGAGAGAGAGAGGAAGACACAGAATCCGAAGCAGGCTCCAGGCTCTGAGCTGTCAGCACAGAGCCCGATGTGGGGCTCAAACCCACAAACAGTGAGATCATGTCCTGAGCTGAAGTCGGATGCTTAACCGACTGAGCCACCCAGGTGCTCCAAAATTTCCAAATTTCATGAAAACTATAAACTTACAAATCTAAGAAGCCCAATGAACTCCACTCCAAGCACAAGATAAAGAGAAAACTACACCATGAAGAAGAACAAACTAAATCCAGAGCTAGCAGAAGGCACCCCTCTAATCACTTTATATGGTCAGTACTGAGTCATGGTTTGTAATAACTTCTTGTTAGGAACCATATCTGACTTGTTCACTGTATCATCATTTTTGTTTTTCAATTAATATTAAGTAAATATGGTTGTCTTATTATCGCCATTTGTAAGTGAGAAAACTGAGACTCAAAGAGGTAAAAAAAATATTGTCTAATAATACACAGTAAGCTAGTGCCACAATCAGATTTACCTTTCTCCTGGGTTCCTTCCTTCAGTCTTCCTTGTATGAGATGCTGATATTTCTCATTAATATTAAAAGTATCTATTAACAGCCGAATGTGTATTAAACTCCACTGTGACTTTTTAAACGACATTACGTGACCCTTATTGATTTCAAAGACATATTTTTAAGCAAATGCTTATTTAAAATTTATTTACAGTTATGTGATATGATGTCTAAATTACTATTGTGTTTCCATTTTTTTTTCTATCTGTATAGTAAGGCCAGAGCCCAGTGCCTTTAAGAAAACTCTCACCATTGCCTGTCTGCTCCATTTCATGAGAAGAGTAAGAGGAAGCACTTTACTTCTATATGAAATAACTGAATGGAAACTTCCAAAAATGAAGAGAGAGAAGATCTGAATAGGAATGTAGGACACAGGATTCTGACTTCTTACTGGGCAAGATAAAATCCTAATAATGAAATCAGATTTCTTCAGTACATGAAGTCTATGAATTTGATGCAAAACATAGTTCTTAACTCCTAGGAATATACATAGGAGTAGGAGAGTAATAAGTGCAAAAATTCAATATTCATCATTTTGGTAAACATTTATTGAGCACCTACTGTATGGCAGGCATTGTTCTAGATGGAGTGCAGAGCAGCAGATATAGCAGTGAACAAAACAGACACAATTCCTGCTTTCACAGAGCTTGTGTTTTATTTTTTTAATTGTTTAATGTTTATTTATATTTGAGAGAGAGACACACTGCGAGCAGGATTGGGGTAGAGTTAAAGAGACACAATCCGAAGCACACTTCAGGCTCTGAGCTGTCAGCACAGAGCCCGACGTGGGGCTCAAACCCACAAACCATGAGATCATGACCTGAGCTGAAGTCAGACGTTCAACCAACTGAGCCCCTCACAGAGCTTGTATTTTATATGAGACAGACTAACAATAAAGAAAAACAAAGTTATATGTCAAGTGGAGATAAGTGTAAATAAGGAAAGGAAACTAAGGAGAGACTATACAGAGAAAGGAAGGTATGGTATTCTAAAATAGTGCACTGAGAGGAGGCACTGATGACCAGGTGACGTTTGATGAAAAACTTGAATGAAGCGAGGAAATAGTACATGAAGATTTGGGAGATGTGATTTGCAGAATAATGACCCTTAGACATGTCTGTGTCGTAATCACTGCAAATCATACGGCAAAAGGGACTTTGTAGATGTGATTAAGAATCTTGAGGTAAGGGGGAGCCTTGGTGGCTCATTCACTTGGGCATCTGACTTCGGCTAGGGTCATAATCTCATGGCTCCTGAGTTCGAGCCCCACGTCGGGCTCTGTACTGACAGCTCAGAGCCTGCAGCCTGCTTCAGATTCTGTGTCTCCCTCTCTCTGCCCCTCCCCTGCTCATGTTCTGTCTCTGTCTCAAAAATAAATAAACATTAAAAAAAAGAATCTTGAGGTAAGGAGATTATTCTGGGCTACCCAGATGGCCTCAAAAGGATCCTTGTAAGTGAAAGAGGGAGACAGAAGAGTGGGTCAGAGAGATTTGAAGAGATTTGAAGGTGCGACACTGCTGGCTTAAAGACTGGAGAAGTGCCACCAGTGAGCAGAGAAATGTCATAAGAGAGAAGGTCAGGGAGGTAACACTGGCCGGATCAGGTGCAGTCTCCCAGGCAATGATAAGCCTCTTGTATTTGACCCTGGATGACAAAGGGAACCCTTGCAAGATGTGAGCTAGAACGATGAGGGTAGGCTGACTGGAGGAGTTCACACTTTCAGTGACTAGGGAAAACCAGGAGTCTATTCAACAGACAGAATGCCAGCTAGAAGAGGATAGTGTGAGTAAAAGAGAGGCTGCAGGCAGTTCATGGATGGTTCTGAGATGGAATTAGATTAGTTCATGTGGAGAAGTACTGTAGAGGCCAGGGTGGGGCGAGCCTGCAATGCCAAGGTAAGAAATCTGGGCTATTTTTTAGTAAAGAAGGAGCTGTTGACTATAAGGGAGGGGAACAGAAAGATATATGACAAAAAGGGTTTTAAAGAAGATTGAGTTGGTATGTTATGAATTCAGTGTACATGAGACTGGACGCAGGAACACAGTTTAGGAAGCTGTGACCATAATGCCTGTGAAATTGAACGCAGGTTAAGGTAATTTTCTTGATAATTTGAGGGAAAACCACAGGGTCATTAATTCTGAAAAAATAGGTTCAATGCCTATAGATGGCCCTTTTCCATTTTACCTATGTAGATCAAGGCAGCCAAGAAAGGAAACTATTTTTTTCTCTTAAAATTAAATTTAGAGGGACGCCTGGGTGGCTCAGTCAGTTGAGCATCTGACTCTTGATTTCGGGTCAGGTCATGATCTCGAGATCATGGGATGGAGCCCTGTGTTGGGCTCTGTGCTGAGTGTGGAGCCTGCTTAAGATTCTCTTTCTCTCCCTCTGCCCCTCTCCCCAACTCGTGTTCTCTCTCTCTCTCTCTAAAAATAAAAAAATTAAATTTAGAAACTCTAGTTTCTAATTAGAAACTCACATTATCACCCATCACACAGTTTGTAGGTTAAAATGTATCTCACCTGTTGCTTAATGTAGGTAGTCCCAGGTTGGAGACAGTAGAAAGAAAAATTGCTAATGTTGTTATGAAAATATTTATCCCTGTTTTATACTGCTACATGAAATGACTTTTCTAGGAATATCTCAAATTTATAATAGGAAAATATCAAAATTGATGGAGGATGAAAAAATATCAATACTTATTCTACTTGGATTTAAAATTATATATTTTAATTTAAATATGTCTTCTATTGGAAATCCATAGGCAAAAAAATGAACCTTTATCTAAACCTCATATCTTATATAAAAATTAACTCAAAATGGGTCATATTCTTAAATACAAAATGTAAAACCACGAAACTTTTATAGAACAACATAGGAGAAACTCTTCAAGACCTAGGGCTATGCAAAAAAAAAAAACTTCTTAGACTTGAAACCAAGAACATTATCTATTAAAAAGAAAGACTGATAAACACCAGACCTCATCAAAATTTAAAACTTTTGCTCTGTGAAATAGTGTTAAGATGATGAAAAGACAAGCTAGAAAGTGGGAGAAAATACCTGAAAGCCATATATCTGCTAAGAGACTAGTGTCTAGAATATATAAAGATTTCTCAAAACCCAACAGAAGAAAAACCAGCAATCCAACTAAAAAATGGGCAAAACACATGAAAGAATATTACACCAAAGAGCATATACAGACTGTACATAAGCACCTGAAAGATGTTCACCATCATTAGCAATTTAAGAAAATGCAAATTAAAACCACAATGAATTATCATTATACACTTAACAGCATGGCTAAAATTTTAAAAAGTGACAAAACCAATTGTTGGTGAGGATATGGAGAAACTGGATCACTCATACATTGCTGGTGGGATGTGAAGTAGTACTCTGGAAAACAGATTGTCAATTTCTTTTTTTTAATATTTATTTATTTTTTAGAGAGAGAGAGACAAAGCGCCAGCAGAGGAGGGGCAGAGAGAGACACACACACACACAGACTCCAAAGCAGGCTCCAGGCTCTGAGCTGTCAGCATAGAGCCCAATGCGGGGCTCGAACCCATGAACCGCAAGATCATGACCTGAGCAGAAGTCGGTCGCTTAACTGACTGAGCCACCCAGGTACCCCAGGTTGTTGGTTTCTTGAAAAACGAAACATGCACCTACCCGATGACCCAGCAATTGCAATCATGTGCATTGATCCATTTTTAAAAATGTGAAAACTATGTTCACAGAAAAATTTGTACACAAATGTTTATAACAGTTTTACTTTTAACATCCAGGAACTGGAAACAACCTAGATATTTCTCAACATGTTGATGGATAAACAAGCTGTAATGCATGCTCAAATATCTCACATCTTAAAACAATAATAACCAAACCTCTCCTGACCCAGACCCTTTGCTCGCCTTCCAGCTACCGTTCCATCTCTCTGCTCCTCTTCACAGAATAGCTTGTCTAAAATGTTGTCTATACTCTCTGTCGCCATTTCACCATCTGCTCTTCTTTCTTCACCCTTTCCAATCCTGCCTCCCAACTGCTACCATTTCCCTGAAACAGTTTTGGCCACCCATGGCCTCCATTTTTAAATCTTGGCTCCCATGATATTATGCTTATTCCCCCTCCCTGCCCAGCTCTCTGGTCATTCATTCTCAGTTCTCTTTTCTGTTCCCTCCTCTTAAGCTCTACCTCTTAATACTGAAATCCCCAACGGCTCAGCGTTAGACCCCTCGTTTCTTCCACCATTAACTCAGTCACTTGCTACGTTCCAGCCACAGTGGATTTCTTTTCTAATCCTTAAACCTGTCAATTCCATTCTCAGCTAAGGGTGCCTCATTCCCTAGAACATTATTCCATTTGACCTTCGTGGAACTTGCTCCCTCACCGTATTCAATCTCCCCTCACATGTCTCTGCATCCTTGATCTTCTGTCATTCGTATGTTTGTTGACATACCCTCACTGAGGGTATTCCTAACCACCAGTCTAACTTAGTGCCTCTCCTTTAGTCATCTTCTATCACCCTTCCTCTAATATCTTTTCTTCCTAGTACTTCTAACTGGCAAAATTCATATTGTTTATTTACTCATTTTTTTTTCTCTCTGCCCCTCATCCCACTAGAATGTAAACTCAGTGAAAGCAGAGTGATGCTGAACCGGAAAGCGCCAGACTCAACTCAGGGACTTAATAATATCTGAGGAATAAATGAAAGAATATATTACAAACACACCTTTTAAATGGAAATCCTATAAAAATTATTGGTTGGCTGGTCCTTAAACATGTGCTTCATTTAACGGCACTGAATAGGTACCAAAAAGTGGAATTATATTTGTATCGTGTTCTGAAGTATCATATCTGCTATCACATGTTCAATGAAGGCAGTTAATACCACTTCAACATGTCAAGTTAGAAGCTTTAAAATAGCATTAGGGAATGGAATAACCCCTTGTAATGTTATTAGAAATTCTGTGTTCAACCAAAGGCTCAGTATTTGAACTTTAATTGGATTTAGAGGGATCATTTGGGGGTTGTTTATTTGTCGGTCAAAAGAGCAGACTTTATATGGTTATTTTGGTTCCCATTGCAGCCAAGATTGTCAATTACTGAGCATAGTGACCAAAGTAAGAGAAAGAAGCACAAAACTAATGATCATGATCATTTACTCTCAAAGTAAATAGAAAAGTATAGGCAACAGATTAATCAAAATATAGTAGCATGAAAGCAATACTAAATCCATCAGCAGGGAGCATGGGGGTCAAAGAGGGAGAGAAATATTATGTGTTATGAAATTAGAAAATAATGAATACTATAGCTTCTTATCCATCCATCATCACCTGAAAAATCATTTTTAAGATAAATGAAACTTAACTCTTTTGTGCATTACTATTTTTATTTGCTGAATGAAATATTTTAAAAAGGCATTGCATCCTTTTGTTTTTGTTTTTGTTTTTTTGTTTTTTTGCCTGGTGACCTCTCTACTTGTCCACACTCACAAACAACATATTTTACTTTTTGAAGTCTTCTAAGCCTGTCATCCTGTGCATAGGCAGTAGTTTCCTGACACCCAGTCAGGAAGGCTGGAGAAGAAATTTCGCAGCCCAGAGTCAGCTGGAACATTTGAAGAGTTAAAACATTATGTTGAGTCATTTTGATTCTGATTACCTTTCAAATGAAGGCGTCAGTCCTCCCAGATGGTTGACTAGCTGAACAGGCAGCAAAGTACCAGCAACTGTAACGTTGAATTTAGTCTTAGGTGTGACACATGCTTCACCTCTTCAGCACCAACGTTCTAATATGTAAAGTGAGGTGGTTGGCATTATTATGTTTCCAAAGTAACTGCTACCTCTAAAATTTGATGATTCCATGAATAGGTTTCACTTAACAACGGTATTATATAAAATGCCCTGGAATCTAAGTGGTTTGGGACAGAACCTTTGTTGTCAACATTTTGTTTTCTTTCCTTATTAAAATTTTGCAGACTCAAGAGCATGCACAAGAATTCCTCCAAAGTAGACTCATCTGCAGACTTTCAGAACAGCATTTGCAGTTAGGAAAACAGGAACTCCATGGAGATGACTATTTGTGTTTAGTAATTCTGAATTTACTACAAAGGAGCCTTGAAGTCCTTTTCTACTATGTTATTATTTTTACTCTAAAATATTTGAAATGCAAAGTTTAAACACTGGAAGGACTAGGGGCGCCTGGGTGGCTCAGTCGGTTAAGCGTCCGACTTCAGCTCACGTCATGATCTCACAGTTCGTGGGTTTGAGCCCCGCGTCAGGCTCTGTGCTGACAGCTCAGAGCCTGGAGCCTACTTCAGATTCTGTGTCTCCCTCTCTCTCTTACCTATCCCACTCCTGCTGTATCTCTCTCTTTCAAATATAGATAAATGTTAAAAAAAAACTTAAAAAACAAACACTGTAAAGACTAAAGTATACAAGTGATCCAGGGAGATACAACAATAGGCTGATGAAATACTCTTCATTTCATAGTTTGGTTTGTTGTTATTTATTCTTGTCTTGTTACAGGATATAGGCTAACTATGAGCACTGAGTTGGTTACCAAGGTACTCTCACTTGCTTTTAAATTTTTAATGTTTATTTATTTTTGAGAGAGAGAGAGACAGAGCATAAGCCAGGGAGGGGTGGAGAGAGGGAGAAACAGAACTTGAAGCAGGCTCCAGGCTCTGAGCTGTCAGCACAGAGCCTGATGTGGGGCTCGAACTCACGAACTGCAAGATCATGATCTGAGCCGAAGTCAGATGCTTAACAGACTGAGCCACCCAGGCGTCCCTCACTTGCTTTTAGAGAAAAGATTAATCTTTTTGCTGTCCTCACCTCTGCTTTTTTTTTTTTAAGAATTAATAAACTTCAGCTGCAGCAATTTCTTACTCGACACATCTCCAAAGGCAAGGGAATTAAAAGCAAAAATGAACTATTGGGACCTCATCAAGATAAAAAGCTTTTGCACTGCAAAGGAAACAATCAACAAAACTAAAAGGCAACCAATGGAATGGGAGAAGATATTTGCAAATAAAATATTGGATAAAGGGTTAGTATCCAAAATCTATAAAGAACTTACCAAACTCAACATCCAGAAAACAAATGATCCAGTGAAGAGATGGGCAGAAGATATGAATAGACACTTCTCCAAAGAGGACATCCAGATGGCCAACAGACACATGAAAAGATGCTCAATGTCACTCACCATCAGGGAAATACGAATCAAAACCACATTAAGATACCACCTCACACCGGTCAGAGTGGCTAAAATGAACAACTCAGGAAACTACAGATGCTGGCGCTGATGTGGAGAAATGGGAACCCTCTTGCACCGCTGGTGCAGCTGCTCTGGAAAACAGTATGGAGTTTCCTTAAAAAATTAAGAATAGAACTCCCCTATGACTCAGCAATAGCACTGCTAGAAATTTGCCCAAGGGATACAGGAGTGCTGATGCATAGGGGCACATGGACCCCAATGTTCGTAGCGGCACTTTCAACAATAGCCAAATCATGGAAAGAGCCTAAATGTCCATCAACTGACGAATGGATCAAGAAGGTGTGGTTTATGTATACAACAGAATACTACTTGGCAATGAGAAAGAGTGAAATCATGCTATTTGCAGCAACATGGGTGGAACTGGAAGGTATTATGCTAAGTGAAATAAGTCAGTCAGAGAAGGACAGATAGCATATGTTTTCACTCATGTATGGATCTTGAGAAACCGAACAGAAGACCATGGGGGAGGGGAAGGGAAAAAATAGTTACAAACAGAGAGGAGGGAGGCAAACCACAAGAGACTCTTAAATGCAGAGAACAAACTAAGGGTTGAAGGGGGGGGTGGGGGAGAGGGGAAAGTGGGTGATGGGCATTGAGGAGGGCACTTGTTGGGATGAGCACTGGGTGTTGTATGTAAGACAAATTCATAAAAAATTTTTAAAAAAGAAAGAAAGAAAGAAAGAAAGAAAGAAAGAAAGAATAAACTTGACTAGCTGTTCCAATGCCCACATATTCAAATTCTTTATTATAATGGAATTTCTAGCCAACCCTATACTTTTTCCTTCCATTTACTTTATTCCTCTCATTTCTCCATCAGACGAAGTTAAAATAAAACCTGTCAGCTTGAGTAATTCCAATTGAGCTCCCAAAATGAGAAAAACACTCCCCCACCCTCCCTTTCCTACCTTTAATTTGTGTAATTTCACGTGTTCCTGGAAGTGAGCCCTGTGGTTTCAACAAGGAAAGAACTGACATTTAAAATATAATGTTTTTTGTTTGTCTAATTGCGAAAGCAGAGGAAGTTTAGTATGGAGAACTTGGAAAATACAGCGACATAAAAAACAAAAGAAAAAATATTCAATCACAGAGACCCCGTCATTTTTTATAATTCCTTAAATGCTTTTCCCTCTGCGTGGGATCACGCTGTGAATAAAGTTTTGCATCCTTTTCCTCACAATTGAGATTATAGCATAAAACTGTCAGTTGTCATGAAGTATTCTTCAAAAATATGATTTTATTGGCATCATATCATTCCATCGTATGGATAGACCACAAGTGACAGTTAACCAAACCAAAGAAAGAGCTGATGGAGACATCAATTCTTTCCACCATTAGCGATGGTAACGGAAGAGATGATGTGGTGGTACATTTCTCCTTTATGGGCCAGAGTGACAAGAATTCCATTATTATCTCTCCCTGGTAACAAAGGTGAAAACCACACTGTCCTCTTAACCCCTTCTCACGTGTTTCTGTCACTTGTTGTATCCTACGTGTGCTGTGGAGTCATTTCGTAATCAGTGATCTCAGTCAGTCTCTACTCCCTCACCCTTCAGACCTCAGGATCTAGCATCAACCATCAGAGAAAACTGACATCTGTCGCTGGGAAAGTGGCAGAAGGTGTCAAGGAGTAACGATAGCTCATTTGATAGCATGTTACATATCATTCTACTTTTAATGAAATGCGCATTTTCTTCTTCTGGTTTCCAAAGGGGAGTAGTAATAACCTGTAAACCCAACCTTTACATTGTCACCAGGACTGAGCCCATTAAGAGGGGTCTCTGGTATCTCAGGACACCTGGCTGGCTCAGTCGGTGGAGCGTGCGACTCTTGATCTCCGGGTTGTGAGTTTGAGCCCCACGTTGGGTGTAGAGATTACTTAAAGGTAAAATCTTTTAAAAAAAGAGGGAGACGTCTCAGGTATCTGGTTGGTCTGGATTCATTTTTCAGCAAACATACTCTAACCTATGCGCTCCATCAAAAAATTGTGTAGCACTCAGGGCGGTTTCAAAATTGAGTTTAATACGTGTTTAAGTCCCTCCTGTGTTTCAATTTTCCAAATATCTAAAGACTTACCAGGGTACCAGCCCAACACTTAAAAACCTGAAAAAAAAAAAAAGGACCAAATTTCCAGTTGCTTCAACTGCTTATAGTATTATTTTCTTCAGCTTTATTGAGGTATAATTAACAGATAAAATTGCAATGTGTTTAAAGTATAAGCATGAAGATTCAATATATATATCCATAGTGAAATGATTTCCAGGGCACCCGGCTGGCTCAATTGGTTAAGCATCTGACTCTTGATTTCGGCTCAGGTCATGATCTCATGGTTTGTAGGTTCGAGCCCCACATCAGGCTCCATGCCGACAGCTCAGAGCCTGCTTGGGATTCTCTTTCTCTTCCTCTCTCTCTTTCTCACCCCCCCACCGCTCCCCCACTCTCTCTCTCTCTCTCTATCTCTTTCAAAATAAGTAAATTAACTAAAAATAAAAAAGAAATGATTCCCATGACCAGGTTAATTAACACAAACGTCACTTCACAGTTATCTTTTATTTTTAGAACACTTAAGATCTACCCTCTTAGCAAACTTCAAGCATGCAATACAGTATTATTAACAAAAATCACCATGCTATACAGTAGATCCTTAGAACTTATTCCTCTTATGACTGTTTTTTATCATTGCTGTTCTATTTATATTCTCACCAGCACTGTACAAGACTCCCTTTTCTCCACATCCTCACCAGCATTTATCTCTAGTCCTCTTGACAACAGACATCCTAACAGGGGTAAAGTGATATCTCATTGTGCCTTTGATTTGCACTATCGAGCCCCTTTTTCATATACCTGTTGGCCACTTACACACAGTCTTTGAAAAAAATGTCTATTCAAGTCCTTTGCCTATTTTTAATGGGGATATTTCTTTGGTTTTGGGCTTTATTTTTTGTTGTGGGTGTTTTGTGTGTGTATGTTTGCTTTACCATTGAGTTGTAAGAGCTCCTAAAGATTTTAAATATTAACACCTTGCCAGGTACATGGTTTGCAAATTTTCTCCCAGTCTGTAGGTTGCCTTTTCATTTTGTTGGTTCTTTCATTTGCCGTGCAGAAACTTTTTAGTTTGACGTGGTCCCACTTGTTGATTTTTACTTTTGTTGCCTGTGCTTTTGGGGCAAATCCAAGAAAAAATCACTGCCAAGACCAATGTCAATGAGCCTTTCCTTTATGTTTTCTTCGGGGAGATTTACAGTTTGAAGTCTTATGCTGAAGTCTTTTAAAAAAATGTTTATTTATTTATTTTGAGAGAGTGCACGCACACGGGACAGGGGGAGGGCAGAGAGAGAGGGTGAGAGTGAGAATCCCAAGCAGGCTTCGCGCTGTCAACACAGAACCTGACTTGGAACACAGACGGATGCAGGGCTCAGACTCATGAACCGTGAGAACATGAACTGAGCTGATATCAAGAGTCAGATGCTTACCTGACTGTGCCACCCAGATGCCCCTATGCTTAAGCCTTTAATCCATTTTGAGTTGATTTTTGTGTATAGTTTTGGATAGGGGTCCAGTTTCATTCTTTTGCATGTGAATATCCAGTTTTCTAACGCCATTGCTTGCAGAAACTATCCTTTCCTCATTGTGTATTCTTGGTATCTTTGTCAAAAAATAGTTGATCGTGTATACCTGGGTTTATTTTGGGGCTCTCTATTTTGTTCAATTGATCTGTGTGTCCTTTTTTTAAAAAATATTTTTAACATGTATTCATTTTTGAGAGAGAGAGACAAGAGTATGAGAGAGGGAGGGGCAGAGAGAGAGAGGGAGACACAGAATCTGAAGCAGGCTTCAGGCTCTGAGCTGTCAGCACAGAGCCCAATGTGGGGCTCAAACCCACGGACTGAGAGATCATGACCTGAGCTGAAGTCAGATGCTTAACTGGCTGAGCGCCCTAGGCAACCCTGTGTGTCCTTTTTTCTGCCAATAACATACTGCTGTGGTGCCTCCAGCTTTGTTCTTTCTCAAGTTTGTTTTGTCTGAGATCTTTCTGGCTCCATACAAATTTTAGGATTATTCTTTCTATTTCTGTGAAAAGTGCCACTGGAATTTTGATAAGGACTATTACTTGGATCTATAGATAGATCACTTTGGGTGGTATGGACATTTTAATAATACAATTCATGAACATGGATATCTTTCCACTATTTTTGTGTCTTCAATGTTTCATCACTGTTTTATAGTTTTCAGTGTACATATCTTTCACCTCCATATTTAAATTTATTCCTAAGCAGGGGCACCTGGGTGGCTCAGTCGGTTGAGCGTCCGGCTTCGGCTCAGGTCACGATCTCACGGTTCATGGGTTTGAGCCTCACGTCAGGCTCTGTGCTGACAGCTAGCTCAGAGCCTGGAGCCTGTCTTCAGATTCTGTGTCTCCCTCTCTCTCTGACCCTCCCCTGCTCACACTGTCTCTCTCTCGATAAATAAATAAAAAACATCAAAAAAATATATAAATTTATTCCTAAGTATTTTATCCTTTTTGGTGCTATTAGAAATGGGATTGTTTACATGATTTCTTTTTCAGATAGTTCATTGTTATTGTAGAGTAATGCAACTGATTTTTGTATGTTGATTTTGTATCCTGCAACCTTGCTAAATTCATTTATCAGTACTAACAGTTTTTTTAATATTTATGTATTTATTTTAAGAGAGAGAGAGAGAGAGAGAGAACGAGCACAATTATAGGAGGGGCGGACAGACAGGGAGAGAAAGAATCCCAAGCTGTCAGCGCAGAGCCCAACATGGGGCTTGAACCCACGAACTGAGATCATGACTGAACTGGAATCAAGAGTGGGATGCTTAACTGACGAGCCACACAGGCACCCCAGTTCTAACAGTGTTTTAGTGGAGTCTTTAGGATTTCCTTATACATAAAATCGTGTCAATGCGAACAGTTAATTTTACTTCCTTCTTTCCAAGTTGGATGTCTTTTAAGTCTTTTTCTTTTCTAATTGTTCTGTCTAGGATTTCCAGTTTAATAGACGTGGCAAGAGAAGGCACCTACTTTCATTCCTGATTGTAGAGGAAAAACTTTTAGCTTTTTGCTATTGAGTATGATGTTAGCTATGGGCTTGTCATATGTGGCTTTTATTAGATTGAGGTGCATTCCATCTATACCTAATTTGTTGAGAATTGTTGGAATGGAAGGATATTGAACTTTGTCAGATGTTTTTTCTGCATCTATGGAGATGACCATATGATTTCTATCCTTCAAATTGTTGATGTGGTGTATCATTTTTATTGATTTGTGTCTGTTGAACAATTTTTGCATCCCAGTGACAAACCCCACTTAATTGTGGTGCGTGATTCTTTTAAAATGCTGTTGAATTTGATTTGTTAACATTCTGTTTGGAATGTTTGCATCTATGTTCATAAGGAACATAATATTCTGTAAAATTCTTTTCTTTCATTGTGCTTGTAAGGCTTTGGTGTCAGGGTAATGCTGGCCTTATAAAATGACCTTGGGATGGGGCACCTGGGTGGCTCAGTCAGGTGCACGTCTGACTTTGGCTCAGGTCATGATCTCATGGTTCGTGAGTTCAAGCCCCACATCGGGCTCTGTGCTGACAGCTCAGAGCCTGGAGCCTGCTTTGGATTCTGTGTCTTCCCCTATCTCTGCCCCTCCCATGATCATGCTCTGTCTCTCTCTATCTCTCGATGATAAGTAAACATTAAAAAAATTTTTTTAATGACCTTGGGAGTGTTCCCTCCCTCCCCCTTCCTTCCTTCTTCCTTTCTTCTTTTCCTCCTTTTTTTTTCTTCCCTCATCTACCCCTCATCTACATATTATGCTCTGGTGATTGCATTTCTATGTAAAAGATTCCAAATGACCCATCTCACTAGTATATATAGCCTAATCTATGTCATGGAAAAAACTACAGTCCTTACTAACTCTTGGTTCCCTGAGTGGGCAAATAGGAATCAATGAGGTGGGTGGAAAGAGTTTCTTTTTCCACCTAAAGGTTTTTGATGACCATATTGGAAATGAGAAAATGGAAGCTCAGGGCAACCAATTGATTAATCTCACGTGTTAATTAGGATAATGTTAATTGCCGTAATAAATAAACCCCAAAGTCCCATTGGCCAAAATCAACAGAAACTTATTTTTCACTCGTGTATCAGTCCAATGTTGCTGTTTGTGTCTGGCAGAGCAATCTTCCACATGATGACTCGGGAATCTAGGCTGCTTCTGTATTTCGAGTCCACTTCTCCATCGGACCTCTGTGGCATGTAGATTCAGCCATCAGATGGAAAAAGAGAAATTAGAGAAAGCACATCTGCATAAGTGCCTTGCCCTGGAAATGTCTCACATCGCTGCCACTCATAGTCCAGTGGCAAGAACCAGTCATATTATTCCACAGCTGACTAGCCATGTCCAAGTAATAATTCTAAACTGCGTTAGAGAGAACACTCATCTTTGGTAGAGAACTCTTCCTATTCCTCAGGTCACATAAATATTAATGAAAGGGGTCGAGGTAAACCTTATTTTTGCTATTTATGTTTCCATGTGAATTGGTCTTATGGTTTTTATGCTGTCTCTTCCTTTGAGGATTGTGGTTACACTAGTCTCCTAAAATGAAATGAAAGTACGTCATTGTTTTCCATCCTCTGAAAAGTTAAGATACATGACAATAGTTTATACCTTGGAGTTTGAAGGAACTTACCTTTAACATCTTCTAAGGTCAGTGCTGTTTTTGCTGGTAGTTCTTTAATAATTTTTAAAATTATTTCCGTGATTAATGTCCTATTCCAATTTTCTACTTCTCTAATACACTTGTGATAATATGAATTTCCCTAGAAAATACCTCATTATGTGAAGATTGTTTATGTATTAGCTTAAAATTCTATATATAACATTTCAAATATTCTCTAACCCTGTGGTTGTATCCTTTCTTGATTTCAAATGTTATATATGTATGTTTTCTCTTTTTCTATTTTGTTCTTTACTAGTTTTATCAGAAGTTTGCTTATTGTGTTGATCTTTCCAAAGAACAAAGTTTTAGATGTATTTATAGACTTTATTGCTTTTCTCTGTTCTAACATATTAATTCCCACTGTTGTTTATATAATTCCCATGTTTGTCTGTATTAGCCGCCTGATAGTTCCCTCTCCCACTTTCCAAAGTGATTATTTACACCTTCTCCCCTTGAACTTCCAATATCCTTTCACCCTCCTTACTGTAAGCTCATGAACCTTCTTCTAAATTCACTGAGAAGTTGGAATTAATTAGAAGAGTTTGCACAAACTCCCAAACCACGTCTGGCTATCTGCCTACAGATGGATCCGTATACTCTACTTCTTTCTTGTTGGCATGGATGAACTGTTCATGCTCCTAGCTAAAGCCAACACTTGCCCCCTTTCTTGCGTGATCAATCTTTCCTCTCTACTGTAGCCTCCCCATCAATATACAAACATAACATTAGTATCTTCCATTTTATTTTTTATTTTTAAAAAATTTTTGATGTTTATTTATTTTTGAGAGAGAGAGAAAGAGAGAGCAGGGGAGGGGCAAAGAGAGAGGGAGACACAGAATCTGAAGCAGCTCCAGGCTCTGAGCTGTCAGCACAGAGCCTGATGCGGGGCTCAAATTCATAAACTGTGAGATCATGACCTGAGCCAAAGTCGGATGCTTAATTGACTGAGCCACCCAGGTGCCCCAGTATCTTCCATTTTATAACACAAACCTCTCAACTTGACACATCACTTTCCAGCTATCAGCCCCTTTCTCTGCTCCTCCTTGCAAAATAACTCGTTTAAAAAGTTGTTGATTCTCACTGCTTATACTTCCTTACTTCCTATTCTCTCATCAACCCACTCCATTCAAGTTGAGCTTCCCATCTGTTACAGAATAAATATTTGTGTCCCTGCAAAATTCTTACGTTGAAACCCTAACCCCATACATGATGGCATGAGGAGGTGTGGCCTTTGGGAGGTGGTTAGGTTCTGAGTGTGGAACCCTCATGAATGGAATCAGGGCCCTTAGAAGAAGAGACAAGAAAGCTTGCTTTTGCTCTGCTCTTTTCACTGTGTGAGGACACACCAAAAAGTCAGGTTTGCAACTTGATAGATGGCCCTCAATCAGAACCCAACCATACAGACATGCTGATCTCTGACATCCAGCCTCCAAAATTGTGAGAAATAAATTTCTGTTGTTTATAAGCTACCCAGCCCATGACACTTTGTTATAGCAGCCCAGATGGACTAAGACACCATCATCCCACCAAAATTACATCAGTCAAGTTCATCAGTGACCTTCATATTCTACCTACAGTGAATGACGTATTAACATTAGATTCATTGGTATGTCTTCCTTTGATAACATTCTCTATTCTTGGCTTCAAGAATAATTGTTCCTTTTTGCTTTTTGTTCCATTGCCCATCTAGCCCACCCTCCCATTCACCTCCCCTCCAGTAACCCTCAGTTTGTTCTCTGTATTTAAGCATTTCTTATGGTTTGCCTCCCTCTCTGTTTTTACCTTACGAACCACTACAAGATCAGGACCTGAGCCAAAATCAAGAGTTAGACGCTTAACTGACTGAGCCACCCCGGTGCCCCTGGTTTTGTAAGTTTTTAAACTTTATATAAATGATACTGTGCTGTGAATACTCTTCCGCACATTTTTTACTCCACATTTTACTTTTGAAAATAATCATATTGATAGTAAGCTGTACAATATAGTTCACTCATTTTGCTGTTATTTATATTCTACTTACTGAGTAAAGCACAATTATTTTTTCACCCTTCAATTGATGAACTCTGAACTTGTTTCCAGTCTTCAACTTTTATAAACAATTCTGCCATTAATGTCTCTATTCATACCTCATTTTGGACATGCATAGGAATTTCCTTAGGGCACATATCTAGGAGTAGATTTGTTCAGTCATAAAGTTCATGCATTTTCAACTCTACGAAATAATGCTAAATCAATCTCCTTACTCTTTTTATTTCTTACGCATTTCTCAGTGTGGACTATCTAATACTATTTAAGGATTCTGTAAAATCAGCATGACTTCAGAATTTGGACTGCAATTCATTCTTGTTCCAGTTAGAATCTTCCATAATCTCCCTCCTCCCTTC
The DNA here is from genome assembly GCA_028646485.1 of Cryptoprocta ferox. Classification (NCBI taxonomy): domain Eukaryota; kingdom Metazoa; phylum Chordata; class Mammalia; order Carnivora; family Eupleridae; genus Cryptoprocta; species Cryptoprocta ferox. The sequence continues at coordinate 7,444,546 of CM053579.1, read as the reverse complement.
TCCCTTTCTCTCTCCCCCCTCTCTCTCCCTCCCTCTCTCCTTCCTTCCCTCCCTCCCTTCTTCCCCCTTTCTCAAGTATATACTTCTCTCTCTCTCTTTCTCAAATATATACTTGTATTTTCTTTCTCTTGAGGGAAGTTTGAACTAATTTGTCAACCAGTAGGAATATAATATCTATACACTTCATTCTCTATGCAGCATTAAAATAATACTAACTGCCTTAATAATAGTACTATTCAGTGGTCACCTAACTACCTGTTGACTGTCAAGCATTTTCCTTCCACTCATTTAACACTCATAATAACCAAGCAAAATAGGTATTTTGATCCAATTCTATACATAAGGAGTTCAGAGACATTAATTAACTTGTTCAAAGTCACAAAGCTGATAAAGTGCTAAGCCAGATTTCAAACCTAGTTCTCCATGATTGCAAAATGCATGGTCTTTCCACTCTCCTGCTTCACCTAAGAGTTACAAGGTACTTTCATACCTTATCACGTGTGATTTATTCCTTGTATATTGTGCTATAGAGCTACATTATTATCCTTATTTTACAAATGAGAAAATAGAGGCTCCCAGAATTTATATGCTCTGCCAAACGTTACACAGCTAATGAGTGGTAGTAATAGGACCCAAATCCAGGACTTTGGACTCCTTTATCAGTTCTTTTCTATTACCCAACACTTCCTCTGAAGTAATGAGATTGTTGTTAACATAGTATTAGGCTAGGTCACATTGGGTAAAGAGTGCCTAATTAAAGAATTTGCAACACGTTCTGCAATTGATAGAGAGCTTCAAAAGTTTATGACGATTAAAGGAACTTGGTCTTAAGCATGCTCTAAGAAAATGATTCAAATGGCACAGGACACGGAGGTGGGTGGGTTGGGACAAACGTTGGGGTGCAAGAGGGTGCCAGCAAGTTCTTCTTTGCACTAAGGCAATTTTTATCTGTTTTATTCACTGACAAATTATCAGTGCCTACTAGTCCAGTCCCTTGTCCACATTAGGCAATAAATACTTGGTGGATGAATTTTGAAGTTTGGCACTGAAAGAAAACTTGGAATTTACCTAGCCCAAACCATTTGTTTTATCAGTGAGGCCAGTGAGACCCAGAGGAGCTCAAGTTTCACAGCCAGCTCCTGGTAGAACAAACACAGTAGAACACTATCTTCAGATAAAGGATTCTTTGCACTCAGCAGTACTATCAGACGCTAATACATTTAAAATGGAAGTTGTGGGGCGCCTGGGCGGCTCAGTCAGTTGGGCGTTCGACTTCGGCTCAGGTCATGATCTCGTGGTTTGTGAGTTCGAGCCCCACATCGGGCTCTGTGCTGACAGCTCAGAGCCTGGAACCTGCTTCGGATTCTGTGTCTCATTCTCTCTCTGCCCCTCCCTCACTTGTGCTCTGTCTCTGTCTGTCAAAAATAAATAAATATAAAACAAATTTTTTAAAAATAAAAATAAAATGGAAGTCATGCATAGTTCTCAGGCATCACAGTAATCAAATGGTCACTTTATTATGGCAAATATACATACTGTGAGGTCATATGATATTTTCCCCTCAATTTGTGCAAACCTTCCCCAAATAAAAACCCCAAATTTTCAACTGTCTCATATATAGATACAAAAAATTTTTTATGTTATTATGAACTAGAAAAACTATCTATAAAACAGCATACAGGAAGCATCTCTGTATGAAGAATTCTTGGAAATGCACTTGAAGCTGGGTTAGGGTCATTACATTAGAGAACTCGGGATTTAATGAAGGCATTTTCAGAATTGCCAGACACCCATAATTATGACTCCTCCACAATTTTTTCCTTATCCAGAGCTGAAAATGTCTATGTTGCATTTTGTTCCCATTTTACTTCCTTAAAGGAAAATGGATTTTGCTCACATAATCGTGTAAAACTAAACATCTAGTGGATCTATTCGATGTTCATGCAGGCGACAGAAGCATCTATGACTTACCCAATCTTTGTGAATTATGAAGCAGGTATGAACTCTAGGTGGAGTTCGTCATTTTTTCTAAACTATATGAATGTCACAGGTCTTTTTTTTAATGCTTATTTATTTTTGAGAGAGAGAGAGAGCGTGGGTGGGGGAGAACCAGGGAGGCCGAGGATCTGAATCCACGAACCGTGAGATCGTGACCTGAACTGAAGTCGGACACTCAATCGGCTGAGCCACCCAGGTGCCCCTGCCACAGGTCTTAAGTTGAGAAAACAACTAAAGTCTTGCTAAGCTGAACTTAACAGGACTTACAGAATGTTACAAAAATCACTTTGGTTATTCCTCAAATATTCAGTGATTGACTATGCTTTGTTATAACTGGCCACGAATAGACTGACAGCTCGTAACTAGCCACCTTCCAACACACACACACACACACACACACACACACACACACACTGTGTATATTCTCGGAGCACCTGGGTGGCTCAGTTGGTTAAGCATCTAACTCTTAACTTTGGCGGTTCAGGTTATGATCTTGCAGTTCGTGGGTTCGAGCCCCGCATGGGGCTCCATGCTGACTGTGTGGAGCCTTCTTGGGATTCTCTTTCACCTCCCTCTGCCCACCCCCTCAAAATAAATAAATAAACTTAAAAAAATACCTATACATACTCTCTCTAGATTCGAGTCCCGGCTATGTCCAGAGAAGACAACTCATTTTATTGCATTCCAGTTCAACCCCATAATGTTTCAGATACTTCTGGCCTAAACTTTAGTCTCTCTTGTATACATATGCAATCAGATTCAAGTCACTGTCAAGTTCACCATCCCAGGAAGAAAGGGCTTCCCTTTCTTGCAGGCATTTTCTCCTTCATCTTACCTAGTTCTGCTTTGGTTTCAAAAAAAAATAAAAAGAAATATTAAAAGTGCCTGTGTTAGTCTTCTGGGGCCACCATAACGAAGTACCACAGAGTGAGTAGCTTCAATAACAGAAATTCGTTGTCTCGTAGTTGGAGAGAAGAGAAGTCTGAGATCCTGATGTGGGAAAGGTTGGTCCCTTCTGAGGTGTGTGAGGGAGGGATCTGCTCCACGCCTCTCTCCCAGCTTCTGGTGGTCTGCTGGGCATCTTTGGGATCCCTAGGCTTGAAGCAACATCACACACATCTCTGCCTTCAACATGGTGTTCTCCCTTGTGTGTGTGTGTCTATGGCCAAATCTCCCCCTTTTTATAAGGACACTAGTCATATAGTACTGGGGCCAAACCTTATCTTAAATGATTAGACCTGCAATGACCCAATTTCCAAATAAAGTCACATTCTGAGGTACTGAACATTAGGACTTCAACATGACTCTTGAAAAGACACAGTTCAGCTCATAACAATACCTGCTTCCTGAAAGAGGAACCTTCTGCACTGCTGGTGGGAATGCAAACTGGTGCAGCTGCTCTGGGAAACAGTACGGAGGTTCCTCAAAAAACTAAAAAAACTACCCTATGACCCACCAATTGCACTACTGGGTATTTATCCAAGGGATACAGGAGTGGTGTTTCAAAGGGGCACATGCACCCTGATGTATATAGCAGCACTATAGACAATAGCCAAAGTATGGAAAGAGCCCAAATGTCCATCGACAGATGAATGGATAAAGAAGATGTGGTATATATATTCAATGGAGTATTACTCGGTGATCAAAAAGAATTTAATCTTGCCATTTGCAACTACATGGATGGAACTAGAGGGTATTATGCTAAGAGAAATTAGCCCATCAGAGGAAGACATATGACTTGACCCATATGAGGAATTTAAGATACAAAACCAATGAACATAAGGGAAGGGCTTATATAAAAACAAACTGAGGGTTGCTGGCGGGGTTGTGGGTGACGGATGGGCTAAATGGGGAAAGGGCATTAGGGGGGACACTTGTTGGGATGAGTGCTGGGGGTTATACGTAGGGGATGAATCACTGGCATCTACTCCTGAAATCATTATAGCACCGTATGCTAGCTAACTTGGATGTAAATTAAAAAAACAACAACAATACCTGTCTCCTGGAGGGGCTGGCAGGGCTGGGCTGGGTGGGGTGGGCGTGGGGGACGTGGCTGTGGAAATAGACGGCAGCTGGCTACATCCTCAGCCTAAAGGAGCAATGGTACATCTACTGATGTTCCTGACTCTCAGTGTGTTCTATTCAAGGACAGAAACAACAAAGCCTGTCCAAAGCTTCTAGTTATGTCTGGAACAATCAGTGGTTTATAGGCCTCTCCTAGGCAGCCTCTCCACAGCCTTTGGATACCAATGATCTACAGACATACAACTACTAGGCCAAGTGTGTGTTTCACTCCACAACTTCTCATTGAAATCCTTTCATCCCACTGGGCGGCTTCTTGAATGGATCTGGCAAGCCAACTAGTGCCCCCTGCTATTGCTTCCTGTAGCCCTCCAGGTCGACTTTTATACAAGTGGGAAAAATCTTTGCCCTGTCTTGATTTCTTGGACTACTCTGCCCTGTCTATGCTACTCCTATCTTATGATTTCTAACACAGTGTGAGTTGCAGATCAAATCCCTCTATTTAGAAACAGCCCTCCTGACGCACCTGGGTGGCTCAGTCGGTTGAGCATCCGACTCTTGATTTCAGCTTGGGTCATGATCTCTCTCTCCCTCCCTCTCCCTTTGCCCTCCTCCCCCTCTCTCCCACTTGTGTGCTCTTTCTCTCTCAAAAAGAATTTTTTTAAGAAATAGCCCCCAGATTTTTAAGGGGATTATTCGGCATTGAGGAGGGAGGTCACCCTAAGAGGAGGAATATGACAATATTATGTTTGCTATTCACCTTTTTTGAAGCTGTTCAACAGACTTCCTTTCATTTCCATCTTTGTGAGGATTAGCATAACTTCACCCCCTTAAATGATAGTTCTTTGAATTTAGAAGCTAAAGGATATAACTTTTTTTGTTCACAGCTCTGAGCTTTTCCCAAGGCAATCCAGTACATATTTGAGTTTAGCCACCAGATGGAGAAGAATCTAGATCAGTATTTCTGGGAGCACCAAAGACTATTTGCTTGTCTCCCCCAAGATAGCTGAACATAACTAGAGAAAATACAAACCATGCAAAGTGGCCTCACTTTCAAATCCTGACCATAAACCTCAAGGGGCAAGGAGTCCTAATGCTGCCAAGAAATCATACTATGTGTCCCCAGTTCGTTTCCTCTCACACTCTCCTAGATGAGCATTTTTTAAAATATTTCTTTTTTTAATATTTATTCATTTTTGAGAGATGAAGAGAGACAGAGCATGAGTAGGGGGCGACAGAGACAGAGAGACATAGAATTTGAAGTAAGCTCCAGGCTCTGAGCTGTCAGCACAGAGCCTGATGCGGGGCTCCAACCCACAAACCGTGAGATCATGACCTGAGCCGAGGTTGGATGCTTAACTGATGGAGCCACTCAGGTGCCCCTAGATGAGCATTTTTTAACACGCTCTCCTCTTTACTCAGACCTCCAGCTCCTCTCCGATCCTCATTCTTCATCCATTACCTTCATTCCCACCTTGGTGAAAAAATTGAAGGATTCAGAAGAGAATTTCAAAAACCTTTCAAACCACATCTACCCAGCTACTTACATTTGGGTCTCTGTACTCCGTCTGCCCACTGGTTTCCATGAACGAGCTGCCCGAACTCTCAGCTGAGGCCAATAGGGCATTAGTTCTCCAAACTCCTTCCTCATTCAAGGTCTTTGCTTCTTTCTTTTCTTTCTCCTGCATCATCACCTCCCCACACCCTTTACTGGATCTTTCTGATCAGCATACAATCATGTTTTTATTTTTCTCATATTAAAAAGAGAATTAGGGGCACCTGGGAGGCTCAGTCAGTTAAGCGTCTAAATCTTGATTTCAGCTCAGGTCATGATCCCAGGGTCGTGGGGTCTCAAGCCCTGCATTGGGCTCCATGCTGAGCATGGAGACTACTTGAGATTGCCTCTCTCCTCCTTTCCCCTCCCCCACTTGCATAAGTTGGGGATAGTGCACACTCTGTCTCTCAAATTAAGAAAAAATTTTAAAGAGAATTAAAGAATAACCTTCATTTCACCCCATTTTCCAGGGGTGCCTGGGTGGCTCAGTCGGTTAAGCGTCCAACTTCGGCTCAGGTCATGATCTCACGGTTGGTGGGTTTGAGCCCCGTATCAGGCTCTGTGCTGACAGCTAGCTCAGAGCCTGGAGCCTGTCTTCGGATTATACATCTCCCTCTCTCTGACCCTCCCCTGCTCACTCTCTCTCTCTCAAAAATAAATAAAACATTTAAAAAAATCTTCACCCCATTTTCCAATCCATCTACTGGCCTTTCCTTAAAACACAAAAACAACAGAAGATTTATTAATACTCACTGTCTCCAAATTCTCTCCTCTCTTTCTCTCTGTGACCATTCCAAACAGGCTTTTTCCCTGCCACTCCACCTAAACTTTCCTTGTCAGAGTCCCCAGTGACCTCCACATGGCTAAATCTGATGGTCATTTTTTGGTCCACATGTTACCGCTACTCACAGCAGGATCTGACCGAGCTGATCACTTCTCCTGAAACAGCTCCTTCACGTAGCTCCCAGGATCTCACACTAAAGTTTCCCTTCTACCACATTGGTCACCCACTCACTCTTTGTCGCTTTTGTTGGTTCCTTAAACTTTCTCCAGCCTTTAAATGTTGGGATGCTACAAGACTAACTCTTTGTTTCTTTATTTTTTATATAATTTATTGTCAAGTTGGCTAACATACAGTGTATTCAGTGTGCTCTTAGCTTCGGGAGTAGATTCCCATGATTCATCTCTTATATATGATACCCAGTGCTCATCCCAACAAGTGCCCTCCTCAATGCCCATCACCCACTTTCCCCTCTCCCCCATCCCCCTATCAACCCTCAGTTCTCTGTATTTAAGAATCTCTTATGATTTGCCTCCCTCCCTCTCTGTAACTATTTCTCCCCTTCCCCTCCCCCATGGTCTTCTGTTAAGTTTCTCAAATTCCACGTATTAGTGAAAACATAGGATATCTGTCTTTCTCTGATTGACTTATTTCACTTAGCATAATACACTCCAGTTCCATCCACGTTGCTGCAAATGGCAGGATTTCATTCTTTCTCGTTGCCATGTAGTATTCCATTGTATAGATAAACCACATCTTCTTGATCCATTCATCAGTTGATGGACATTTGGGCTTTTTCCATAATTTGGCTATTGTTGATAGCACTGCTATAAATATTGGAGTACATGTGCCCCTATAAATCAGCACTCCTGTATCCTTTGGATAAATTCCTAGTAGTGCTGTTGCTGAGCTAGAGGGTAGTTCTATTTTTAATTTTTTGAAGAACCTCCACAGTGTTTTCCAGAGTGGCTGCACCAGTTTGCATTCCCACCAACAGTACAAGAGGGCTCCCATTTCTCCACATCTGCACCAGCATCTGTTGTTTCCTGAGTTGTTCTTTTTAGCCACTCAGACCATGTGAGGTGGTAACTCAATGTGGCTTTGATTTGAATTTCCCTGATGATGAATGATATTGAGCATCTTTTCATGGGTCTGTTAGCCATCTGGATGTCTTCTTTGAAAAAGTGTCTATTCATGTCTCTCCCCATTTCTTTACTGGATTATTGGTTATGTGGGTGTTGAGTTTGGTAAGTTCTTTATAGATTTTGGATACTAACCCTTTATCTGATATGTCACTTGTAAATATCTTCTCCCATTCCATCGGTTGCCTTTTAGTTTTGTTGATTGTTTCCTTTGCAGTGTAAAAGCTTTTTATCTTGATGAGGTCCCAATAGTTCATTTTTGCTTTTGTTTCCCTTGCCTCGGGAAATGTGTTGAGTAAGAAGCTGCTGCGGTTGAGGTCAAAGAGGTTTGTTGTCTGTTTTCTCCTCTAGGGTTTGATGGTTTCCTGTCTCACATTTAGGTCTTTCATCCATTTTGAGTTTATTTTTGTGTATGGTGTCAGAAAGTGGTCCAGTTTCATTCTTCTGCATGTTGCTGTCCAGTTCTCCCAGCACCATTTGCTAAAGAAACTGTCTTTTTTTCCCTTGGATACTCTTTCTTGCTTTGTCGAAGATTAGTTGGCCATACATTTGTGGGTCCAATTCTGAGTTCTCCATTCTATTCCATTGGTCTATGTGTCTGTTTTTGTGCCAATACCATACTGTCTCGATGATGACAGCTTTGTAGTAGAGGCTAAAGTCTGGGATTGTGATGCCTCCCACTTTGATTTTCTTTTTCAAGACTAACTCTTTGGACGTTGCCTGTCTTCTATATACATGGAATCCCTAAGTGATATTATTCAGTTTCATGGCTTTGATTACCATCTGTTTTGTAACCCATCCCAAATTGACATTTCTAGCCACATCTTTTCTCTTGAACTCCAGATTCATACATCCAAATGCTCAATCAACATCTCCAACTGGATATCTAATAGACATCCCAAACCAAGCATATCCCACACTAAATTCTCATTCCCATCCACATTCCTGCTCCTGTTTGGTTCCCACTTCTCTCTCAGCTTCTCAGTTAATGTTGATTCCACCCTCCCACTAGGAAGCAAGGCTAAACTGTCAGAAGGCGCATCTGGATGTCATATATCACATGAACCTGGCCCTTGGTGATCCATTATTGCTAGGTTCTTATCCCTGTGCTACTTATTACATTATTTCACATGACCTAGTCCCATCCTTATTAAATCTTCCTGGTGAATTGAACTTTATCATGATCTGATATCCTTCTCTGTCTTTTGCAGAAGTTTTTAACTTAAAGTCTATTTTGTCTGCTATAATCATGCCCACCCTGCTCTCTTTTGACTATCATTTGCATGGGATTGAATATCTTTTTTCATCTTTTTTGTTTTCAGCCTTGTCTTATCTAAATGCATAACTTCCCTTTAAGCCCTGTCAAGCAGATACTGTTTTTTATTTGTCTTTTTTGTCATTATAGTTGCTTTTCTTGTACTCTGGGCACCTCAAGAACAAGAGGCACAGTAGTCAGCTCCCTCAATCTCCGTTGCTAATTCCTCGTGATTTGTTCTCCTACCTTTGCTGCTTTGAGGCACATGTCATTCAACCACATCAGTCTTCCTTCTTGTCCCTGATTTTTCCCATTACTTCCTTGTCAATCTACTTTTTTCAGGGAAGATTTAGCTTCTTGCTACTCTCTTCCTCTCTACCTCAACTCTTGTCATTACCCTGGATAATTTCAATGTCTATGTGCATGACCTACATAACACTCTGGCCTCAAAGTTCCTATTTCAACTCATCCCAGATGAACTTTATTTTTAAGGCCTTGTCAATCAATCTTTCCGTAGTCATACTCTAGAAATTGCTGGAAACGATACTATCTTATGCTTTTTTTGGTAGGCTCTACACCTGACATGGAGCTTGAACCACAACCCCTAGATAGAGTCACATGCTCTACTGACTGAACCAGGTAGGTGCCCCTATCTTTAAAATTTTGATATCAAGCATCCTATATTCTGACCACCACCTTCTAACCTTTCAACTCACTTAGTACACATGGGTTCATCATTATAATTGTTCCCTTACTAATAACTTCAAATCTTTTGCCCCCCCTCTTCTTCTGTCAAACTTGCATGGAAAACACTGGATTCTGAATGAACTTTATTAGCTTACTTTTTTTTAGCTTACCTTCTTTATATCTATATCTCAGTAGTTGACCATTGCTACAGAAAATTGCACAACTGAGCCGATTGTGTTTACCTTTATTGTATAATAAAAATACTGAATGAGAAATTGCTGACCAGCAATCCTACTAGGCTCCCTAGAAGTTTTGTCTTTCTACAACCTAAAATTACTATTTCTTAAGTTCTTTTTCTGCAAACTTTTCATGACTTCTGTTATACTATCATTTTTAGTTGTTGACACCACCACATGGTGAATTGAGAAATCAAAAACATCTTTCAACAGCCACCAACAGATCCACAAGATTATCTGCTTATGCATTTATCTCCTCATATTATAGTAGAGAAAGTTACTCCTATAAAAAGCCAACTTCTCTTCACTAGAGCTCTGGATTGCACCCCCTCTCTTTTCCCTGAAATTTTCACCTACAGTTGTCCTGCAAATTAGCCACTGCCTCTTTATTGGATGATTCTCATTACCTTATAAACACGCTTTAGTATACTCCCTATCTTGAAATTGTTGAATGCAACGAAAAAAATGTCTTGAGCCCAATAATAACCAACTATAATCTATTTATCCAGTTACTATTATGGCCAAAATTCCGGAGTTGTTTATACATCCTTTGTTAGCATTGTAGTAGAAATTAATAGCCCCCGTCTTCCGGTCTGAATGCAAAACAAATTAAGATAGGGAAAACATATGAAGATGAAAATAGCATCATCATTACTTGATAAATGCTGAGCTGTGCTTTGTGGCTTAAGTGTTCAAGCAACAATTATCTAAACACTGAATCCCAGAATTAAGACTTACTTTAAGATTTACAGGCAAACGGCATGATTTCATTTTTTCATTGCTAAACAGTATTCCATTGTATATGTAAACCACATCTTCACTGGAAGGTATTATGCTGAGTGAAATAAGTCAGTCAGAGAAAGACAGATATCATTTCACTCAATATGTAGATCTTGAGAAACTTAACAGAAGACTATGGGGAAAGGAAAGGGGGGGAAATATATAGTTACAAACAGAGAAGGAGGGAGGCAAATAATAAGAGACTCTTAAATACAGAGAAAAATCTGAGGGTGGATGGGGGGGTGTCGGAGAGGGGGAAATGGGTGATGGACATTGAGGAGGGCACTTATTGGGATGGGCACTGGGTATTGTATGTAAGTGATGAACCATGGGAATCTACCCAAAACCAAGAGCACACTTTACACACTGTATGTTAGCCAATTTGACAATAAATTACATTAAAAAAAGATTTACAGGCAGTGCAGGATAATTAGACACCACCATAACCACCAGCACCTAGATCAAGATGTTTGCCACTAAGCGTACAGCATACAGGTAAAAGAGTCCAACGAACATTCTCTTTGCAGTAAGATCCAAAAAAGTAAGGATAGAGGAAGAGATTAAGCTACCTTTGCACTTTCTTCCATCAAATTCATCATTTAGGCAACTCACTCTAGCTCCATGGAGGAGAACAAGGGCTGGAGCAAGAACACAGGAGTGTTTAAGAAAGGACTTTCCTCATGGAAACCAGAGATGCTGCTGAAAAAAAGCTTATTTTTGATCTGTACATCTTTGGTGAGATGTCTGTCCATATCTTTTACTCAGTTTTATTTTTATTTAATTATTTCCTTTTGCTCATTTTTAAATTATGTTGTTTCTTTATGCAGATGGTCCCTGACTTACAATTCAACATATAATTTTTCGACTTTACAATGGTGTGAAAGTGCTATATATTAACTAGAAACTGTACTTGGAACTTTGAATTTGGATCTTTTCCCAGGTTAGCTATATGCAGTCTGACCCCCTCTTGTCATGCTGGGTGGAGGCAGTAAGCCACAGCACCCAGTCAGGCACGCAATCACAAGGGTCAACAACTGATACACTGACAACCATTCTGTCCGCATATAGTCATTCTGCTTTTCACTTTCAGCACAGTATTCAGTCAATTATGTGAGAAAGTCAACACTTTACTATAAAGTAGGCTTTGTGTTACATGATTTTTCCTAGCTCACATAAGTGTTCCGAGCACATTTAAAGTAGACTAGACTAAGCTATCATGTTTGGTGGGTTAGGTATTGAATGCATTTTTGACTTAGCATATTTTCAACCTACAATGGAATCATCAGGATGTAACCCCATCATAAGTTGAGAAAGATCTGTAGCTGAGTTTTAAGAGTTCTTTGTTTTACATACAAGTCCTTTATCAAATATATTTTGCAGCTATTTTCTCCCAGTCTATGTCTTGTCTTTTTATCCTTTTAATAGTTTCTTTCTGAGACCAGACATTTTTTAAGTTTATTTATTTGGGGGAGGGGCAGAGAGAGAGGGAGATGGAGAATTCCAAGTAGGCTCCATGCTGTCAGTGAGGAGCCTGGTGTGGGGCTCAATCTCACAAATTGTGAGATCATGACCTGAGCTGAAATCAAGAATCAGACAGTTAACCGACTGAACCACCCAGGCGTCACTGAGGCAAGACATTTTTAATTTATATTCTTTCATGGGTAATGCATTTGGTGTTGTATCTAAAAACTCATCACCAAATGCAAAGTCATGTAGATTTTCTCCTATGATTTCTTCTAGAAGTTTTATAGTTATGCATTTCACATGCATGCCTATGATCCATTTTGAGTTACTCCTGGTGTAAAGTCTGTATCTAGTTTCATTTTTCATATTAATTTTCAATTTTTATGGCACCATTTGTTGAAAAGACTATTTTTCTCTATGAATTGCCTTAAACTTTTGATAAAAATCAGTTGATTATATTTGTGTGAGTCTATTTCTGAGGTCTCTATTCTTTTTCATTGATCTATGTGTCTATATTTTTGTTTATACTATGTGGTCTTGATTATGGTAGCTTTATAGTAAGCCTTTTTCTTTTTTATAGTAAGTCTTGAAATCAGCTAGTGAGTCCTCCAACATTCTTCTTCAGTACTGCATTGGCTATTCTGGGTCTTTATCTTTCCATATACATTTCAGAACCATTTTGTTGATATCTACAAAATAGCTTGCAGGAAGTTTGGTCTTTTGTTGACTCTATCAATTTGGAAAGAATGAGCATCTTAATAATATTGAGTCTTCCAATCCATGAGCACAAAATGTCTCTCTATTTATTTAGATCTTCTCTAGTTTCTTTCATCAGTTTTGTAGTTTTCCACATGTAAGTCCTATACATTTTTTAGACTTTTACCAAAGAATTTCTGTTTTTGGTGTTATTACAAATAAGTCTTTTAATTTCAAATTCCAATTGTTCAGTGCTTGTATATAGAAAAGCAACTGACTCTTGTAAATGCCCTGTATCCTGAGACTTGCAGGCACTGAAGGCACTCTACCAGTTTATGAAAAGCTTTCCAAGGCTACAGACACTAAAGACAAGACCTGGGCTCTAGCAAGCCACTTGACTAAAACTCTTCTTTTTAGGACAGAACACAACAACAACAATAACAACAATAAAAACAAGGAAAAAACAAGGAAAGAAGTTCTTTGTATTTGGAAATTTGAATTTATCTGTGAACACAGACATTGGAATTGATAGTAAGTGAGGAGGGGGTTAAATTTCATAGACTTAGGAAATATTTTATGTATTATAATATTACTGAAATGGCAATTATAACCTAATGCACGTTGCATAACCTCATATGTTGAGTGTATTGACTGGACCAACAGAGCATAATTAATGAATAGAAAGATCATAAGTTGATTTTTGACTTAATATGCATTTCGGCCTTAGGAGAAAACTTAATGTTAAGATGTCTGTAATATATCAGAGGTTTCTTGGAGAAATATCCATCGCCAAGTAATGGCCTTGAGACACTGAAATGCCTTTCATATTGGCCTGAGGTAGATACATAAGAATAGTACTATGAAATGAAGAAGTAGCTTCCCCAAGAGGCAAGCAGGACTTTTATGATAGTTTATAAATGTCCTCCTTAAAGGGTCAACCTTTTACCAGATTGATTATAGATCTGCCTTATAGGCCATTAAGCTAACACATAAAACAGCAAATTATAAAGATCTAACATTTTGGGGGACCTCAACATTCTGTATCCCCATATCATCCATTACAAGGAGGAGTAAGACATAGATATGTCCAAGCCATATATTTATTAGAATTTGGAGTTTGCTAAGAAACCAAAAGCTCACTTTTCTATGTTTGGCTCCTGTATTCATTTCCTAGGATTGCTGTAACAAGAGGCACACACAGAGTGGCTTACAACAATAGAAATGCGTTGTCTTTACAGTTGTGGAAGCTAGGACTTCCAGAAATCACTGTGTCAGCAGAGCCATGATTCCTCTGAAACCTGTGGGAGGAGACTCCTTCCTTGACTCTTTCTGGCTTCAAGTATGAACCAATGGAACAGAATTACTGAATAGAAAGATCAGAAGTTGATTTTTAACTTAATATGTATTTTGACCTTAGGAGAAAACTTAATAGTCAAATGTCTGTAATAAATCAGAGGCTTCTTGGAGAAATATCAGTCACCAAGTAATGGCCCTGAGATGCTGGGATGCCTTTTCTACTGGCCTGAGGTAGACTCCAATCCTTGCATCCTTGGCTTGGAGCTGCCTCACTCCAGCCTCCACTTACTTCATCTCACGACATTCTCCCTGTATGTCTGTGTCTTCACATGACTGTTTTCTCTTTTTGATTCTATCCACAATGTTCTTATTTCCAAATAAGGTCACATTCTGAGATACTGACAATTAGGACCTCATCATACGAATTTTGGAGGACACAGTTCAACCCGAGAGTTCCCTTTGGATTCTCCTCTCTATCCCTTCCTTCCTATCCAGTCAAGTGGTCAAATAGACGTGGGGAAGCCTCTGTGTCAGAAGGATGCTGTTCCTACTCTGGGAAGACCTTGAAGTAGAAGGAAAGCTCTAACATCCTGGGGTCACCCAGCACGATTGGCTTTGGCAGGCTATTCCCTGGGCCATAGGAAGAAAATTCAGTTTCGTGAAGCTCAAGGGTAAGAGACCAAGAAACACTCTTGATATCAAGGAAAAGGCAGCTTTTTTACAACTCGCATAGTGACTGTCTGAGCTGAGTATAATAGGGAGGAGCTCCATACACCTTAATGTCAACACTCTACATAATATAAGGGTATCTTTCTCTTTCACAGTCATCCTTTAGTTTCTAGAGGGTGGCTCCAGTTAAATGAAACTCTACTCTTCAGCTTAACACTTCGATCATTTCAGATGGCAGAGCTAGACCTGAACTGAAGTTAGCTTATAGCAACAGAGTTGAATGGCTATATATAATACAGTAAGATAATTTTGAAGTTATCTTGGAGAATCTGGGTGAAAAGATGGGGTGAAGAGGAAAACTGATGGGAGGAGGAGAGGACAGGGGAACTATTAAGATGTATTGAACGAGGCAGTCAGAATTCCTTGGTAGTAGGGAGGTAAAAGAAGTTTTTAAAATTAAAAAAAATTTTTTTAATGTTTTTATTTATTTTTGAGAGAGAGACAGCATGAGCAGGGGAGGGTCAGAGAGAGAGGGAGACACAGAATCTGGAGACAGGCTCCAGGCTCTGAGCTAGCTGTCAGCACAAAGCCCGATGCGGGGCTCGAACCCACGAACCGTTAGATCATGACCTGAGCTGAAGTCAGACACTTAACTGACTGAGCCACCCAGGTGCCCCAAAACTTTAAAAAATATATAGGTTTCATATTACTGTGGTAAACCAGGTGATGGCCACCCAAAGATGTTGACATCCTCATCCCCACAACCTTACAGGGCATGGCCTGTGAATATGTTACCTTACATGGCAAAAGAGACTTTTTAGTTGTGATTGGGTTAAGGATCTTGAGATGAGAGGTTATCCTGAATTATCCAATGGACCCAATGTGATGACAAGGGTCCTTCTAACAGGGAGACAAGAGATTCATCATCAGAAAAATGAGATGGGACAAAAGAAAGAGAGGTTGAAGTGAAGCACTTTAATGGAGAAAGGGATCATGAGCTAAGAATGCAGGCAGCTTCCAGAAGTTGAAAAACACAAGAAAACAGATTGTCCCATAGAGCTTCTAGAAGGAATCAGACCTGCTGGACACCTTGACTTTAATCCAGTGTGACTGCTTTTGGATTTCTGACCACCAGGAATATAAGATAATAAACCATTAAAAAAATTTTTTTTGAGAGTGAGCGAGCAGAGAGGGAAGAGAGAGAGGGAGACAGAGGATCTGAATCAGGCTCTGTACTGACAGCAGAGAGCCCCGTCCAGGGCTTGAGCTCATGAACCAGGAGATCATGACCTGATCCAAAGTCAGATGCTTAACTGACTAAGCCACCCAGGCTTCCTGATAATAAATCATTTTTTATAACCACTGAGTTTGTGGCAATTTGTTACAACAGCAATAAGGAACTAAGGCAATCAAGGATGCCTAAATGTTGAATTTTACCTTTTTTTGTGTTGCTGAAAGGCACACCACTCCTCTGTGCCCTCCCAATCCAATAAAATTTTGTGAAATCTAACATACTAGTACAAATTTTGTGTGAGTAAAGTT
Organism: Cryptoprocta ferox; assembly: GCA_028646485.1. Lineage (NCBI taxonomy): Eukaryota > Metazoa > Chordata > Mammalia > Carnivora > Eupleridae > Cryptoprocta > Cryptoprocta ferox. Next base: position 7,428,423 of record CM053579.1, on the reverse strand, counting down.
TGTATGTGGACATCTATGTGGCAATTGAGGAAAAGACTGTGTTCATCACTAAATCAACATTATCCTGGATGCAACAAAAAACATACAGGCAGGAGCCCAGGAATATCTGGGAGGGATTTGGGAGGCTGACGTCACAATAGAAGCCTGTCTAAAGATGTATTGCTCAAGTTCTCTACAAAAGACATATTCAATAGGGACTTCTCACTGAAAGAGAAAGTCCACTGTGGAGACGGGCATGAATTGACTGGATCGTGATTTTCAGCTACCTCTAAACTTTTATGTTTTTGTAGATTTTCTTTGTTGAAAATATTTTGCTGTGGGAAATAAGTAGATTTGCTAGACTGATTGATGTGCACAAAGATGAACTTCTCCTCATCAAAGATAACTAATTATCGTAGGATTTAAAAAATCCCCATATCTATTTGCACTTTGCATGGAACTGTGCTTTTTTAAAAAATCTGTAGTAGTAACAAGTTACCACAAATGGAGACACGTTTAAGTGGGAATATATACACACTGGAAAGGACTTCAGAAGTTATATGTTTAATGGCAATTTAAAATTCTCTACATAGTTCATGCTATTTTAATTAGCAGAGCATTTGAGGGTAAATGTTTTAGTACCATGGTGAAATGTCACCTGAAGAAGAATTTAGAATAAATTGAATTCTGTCTTAAAATAGTGAACCAAAGATGGACATTTCGATGTATAGGAACGTGACTGGAGCTTAGCCCTGTGTAGCTTGCACTCATTTAGGGAAAGCATATCAACTTTATCCCACTGAATATGAATGCATATGCAATAGATTCCTGTGTGTCTGGGCTGACCTAGAGGTTGCCTGTGATGAGATGAGATCTTAGCGCTATCTCCCTGGTGCTTATTTTGCATCCCTCATTCAATGCTATTTCCCCTAATGGCTCGCTTAATGCCTAGCACTCAGAAGGTTCAGTGATTTAATAATTATTTGTTAAGTAAGGGAAGAAATTATAGCTATCAACGTTTTTATTATTGGGTGTAACAAATTCATTTCTTCCCATGGATTTAGAATAATTTAAGATTACATATTTTGCTGAGTCAACATGCCATCTCTAACTAAATATACAGGAATACTGTGGAATTAACCTTTATCTTACTTTCCTAATGTTGAAGAAACACATTACCTGGAAGTTAGTGGCTTAAAACAAGACAATTTCATTATGTTACCATTCTAGAGGGCAGAAGTGCCAAATAGGTATCAATGGGCTAAGATCAAGGTGTTGGTGAGGCTACTTCCTTCTGAAAGATTTACGGGGAAATCCATTTCCTTGCTTTCTCTAGCTTCTAGAGGCCACCTGCATTTCTTGGTTTGTGGTCTCTTTATCTTCAAAGCCAGCATCATATAATCTTCAAATCTCTCTCTGACTCCCACCTTCTGCCCGTCTCTTATAAGAGCCCTTCTCTCTACATTGGGTCTGTGTGGATAATCCAGGATAATCTCCTTAGATGAAAGTCAGTTGATTAACAACCTTGATCCATCTGAAACTGTAATTCTCTCTTGCCATACGATGTAACATATTCACAAATTCTAGGGATTAGGACATGGACATTATTAGGAGGGAGAATTATTCTTCCTACCATAACATCTCAATTCCTCTCCTTTTCCTGGGCACTGAATTTCAGCATTGACCGTATCACCCACCCTTACCTCTGATCCACATAGTTACAGTAGTGGGGCTCCTGGTAAACCTGTTCATATAACATCACACTCCCACCCCAACCCCACTCACAGGCCACAGTTGACTGAACCGGAGATGGGCTTCTGACACTGTTTGTGCAAATGACTGTTTCCTAGATCATTCAGAGCTGATAATAAGATTTGAATTTCATTTTAATTAAATGATACAGATATGCATAAAGGTGGAGAGACGCAGGCAGAGAGAGAGAGAGAAGTTCCTGAGAGTTTCTCCAGCCACCACATCCAGGTCACTGCTGAGGCCTGGTTGCAACCATGCCCTTGGCTCCATGAGTACCCTAGTATTCTTACAAGAATGTCTCCCTTTTTGCTTAAGCTTGTGACAACCAAAAGGATTGTAACAAATACAGTTTCTGCAATATTGTTAATAGTAATAGCATGTAGTGTAGGTACTTATTAATGATTGGATGGATAGATGAAAATATCTAAGTGAAGTAATTTGCCCAACATCCTAGAAAGGCTCTTGGCACTGCTGAGACAGGAAGCTGGCTCTCTTACTTTCCAGTGGAAAGCTGTCTCCTCCTCACTGTAAAATGGTTAGGTAAAAATAAACATCAGTGTAAGATCAATATTATGTGTTGAACAAAATCCACCCATGTGGATGTACATGATCAAGAAACCAATAAAAATATTCTGAAGCAAGTTTGCTTCATACTTAAAATTTGGCTTTTTTTTTCAACTAAGGAACTTCTACTTTTTTCAAAAATATCTTTTGAAATGTATCTTTTGGGGCACCTGGGTGGCTCAGTCAGTTAAGTACCCGACTCTGGCTCAGGTCATGATCTCACAGTTCGAGCTGTGTGTTGGGCTCTGTGCTGACAGGTTGGAACCTAAGCCTGCTTCAGATTCTGTGTCTCTCTCTCTCTCTCTCTCTGCCCTTCCACCACTTGCACTCTGTCTCTCTCAAAAATAAACATTTAAAAATTTTTAAATAAATAAAATGTATCTTTCACAAATTTCTCTTGTCAAGCAATTATTTCCTTCTTTGAAAAATGGCCTATTGGGTGTATTACTCTTCCACTTTTACCTGGAGGAGATAGCTCAATACTCCCCACTCCAAAGAAAGGGTAATTCCTGGCATTGTGGCAAGGCCCAGCAGTTTGCTTTCCAAGTCACTACCTACATGGTAAGACACTTATTTGATTCAGAGAAATGGCAGATTATTTACAATTTCCACTGTTTCAGTCATATTTTTAAAAATCTCTGTGTAGGGGCACCTGGGTGGTTCAGTAGTTAAGTGTCTGACTCGATCTCAGCTCAGGTCTTGATCTCAGGGTCATGAGCTTAAGTCCCATGTTGGGCTCCACGCTGGGCATGGAGCCTACTTTAAAAAAAGTCTCAATGTAATGCTGTATACTTTAAATACCTTACAATTTTATTTGTCTATTATACTTCAGTAATGCTGAAAGAAATCTCAGTGTAGTATGCCTTATCCATAGCCAGGAACTTTGAATGTTGAATATGTAAGAGAATATAATCATGTAGGAGTATAAGGAGAAAGAAAAAAATACTGCTTTTACAGTTGGTGTTGATTCACCATGCAATGAACCTTCTTTATAATAACCCAGTATATAATAAGTATTCTGCCAATAAAAAACTCATATTGCAATGATTATCCACTGTGTCTCTATGTCGGCTCTTCTGTAAGCACCACTCAGACAAGGTATCTATATAGTCTATGATGACAATCCAAATTCAAACTCAACAAAAATGTTATACAACACTAGTAATTTACAAAAGTAAGGCGTGAAAATTTTATTTTGATCAGGTTCTTGCCCTCAGGAATAGTCCAATAAATAATACAGCCACAGGGACCGAATTGGACTAATTGCTAGTACATGTTTGAACCTGTAACTTATGATATATGGACCTAAACTACTATCTGAAAAATGGGGGCTTGGGGCTGGAAAAGTGGTTTTGAAACTTATGCAGATCTCTAGGTATGTCTATTTGAAGTATGATGAGAGCCACAGAAAGCAGTTTGGGGAAAATGAGTCAACTGGGCTTTAATAGAAAGCTAGGTGAGAGAACTGTAGTTGATACATAAGCAAAACTATGTGAGCTGCAAAGATCACTTTCAGATGTAGGTATTTCTGAAGGCTTCATGGAGAAGGTATCATATGAGTCTGGTCTTCCAAAAGGGGTATTTTACCTGGAAGAAATGGAGAAATAGAACATTCCAAGTAAAAAGAATGGCATGAACAAAGTTGAGGAGATGTGAAAGTATAGGCACATTTTGAGAATGTGAAGTTAATCTTCTTTAGATAAAGTGTCAGGATATGAGAAACAGATATTGAGAGATGAGACTAGAAACATCAGGGACAAGCATGGCCATATCTGGGTTTGAAAGATTATTTTGAGAATCATTTCTTCCAGACTCAAGGCTTTAGATTCCATCTAGATGCTTGTGACTTCTAAATGCATATCTCCAGTTCTACCCTCTTTCCTGAATTCCAGACTCATATAGCCAACAGTCCTGTAACCATCTTTAATGGATGTCTAATAAGTTTCTCTAATTATAACATGTCTAAAATCAAGAGCCTGTTCTTCCCTCAATCTTTCCTCTCTTGGTAAATGTCACCTGTAGGTGTCATTGCTGAAGGAAAAAGCATAGGACTGATGTATGATTTCCTTATCCCCTATAGAAAATCATCTTTAACTTCAGTGAATATTACCTTTAAATTATAATCTAAATCCATCCATTCCTTACCACTTTTACCACCACCTCTTGATCCAAAGGACCATCATCTCACAAATGGACTACATTGATAGCCTGGTACATTTCTCTGTTTCCAATCTTGCATCTTGCCTATGCTAGATTTTGGGTAAGAATAATTTTCATTTCCATGCCCCTCACCTCCATAAGAAGCATGTACTTCCCCAACACTACGTGGCTTATTTGGTCCAAAGGATATTAATGGATGAGACACAAGTAGAGGCCTGAAGTATGTTTGTCTGCTTGATCTTGCCCTCTTTTGTTTCTGCCATTTCTATGAAAGGAACATGTCTTGAGCAGCTGCTGGTTCAAAGAATATTAGAAACATATTCCAAAAAAAATAAAGAAACATATTCCAGCCCATAGTCAATCCCTAAATGCTTAAGGAAGACAAAATGCTAAATTTTATATGTCCCTGAGTTTTAGAGCAGTTTGCTTCTCAGTATTATTGTGTCAGTGGCTGATTGATATACATCCCTACATTCTGTTAACTGCACAGCCATCTATTAATGCTTAGATCAAATTATGACACTCCACTGCTCTGAATTTTATAATAACAGCAATCATGCTTAGAATACAATTCAGTGTCTATACCACCATCTCCAAGGTCCCACATACTCTGGTTCCTGATGACCTCTTGCTTACTACATGCCAGGTACATGGCTCACACAAACCAGGCTCCCACCTAAGGGCATTTATACATACAATTTCCTGTGTTGATCTCTTTCTTCAGAGACATTTGCGTGGTTTACTCTTTAACTTTATTCAAATGTTACCTCTTCAAACACCCCTTATCTGAATACCCAATATCTCCTAAATCACACTTCAAGGAACCACTCATCTATCCACTTACCCTGCTTCATTTTTTTCTTCCTAGCACTTAACACTATTTTAAAATATATAACACAAGTAACAAAAGCAAAACTAGACAAATGGGACTACACAAAACTAAAGAACATTTGCACAGCAAAAGAAATGATCAACAAAATGAAAAGGCAACCAAAGGAATGGGAGAAAATATTTACAAATCATATATCTGATAAAGAGTTAGTATCCAAAATGCATAAGGAACTCCTGCAGCTCAATAGCAAAACCCAAATAATCTGATTAACAATTGGGCAGAGGCATGAAAAGATGTTCAACATCACTCATTATAAGGGAAATGCAAATCAAAACCACAATGAGATACCACCTCACACCTGTCAGAATGGCTAACATTAACAATGCAAGAAATAACAAAGGTCAGTGAAGACATGGAGAAAGGGGAACCCTCTTGCACTGCTGGTGGGAATGCAAACTGGTGCAGCCGCTCTGGAAAACACTATGGACGTTCCTCAAAAAATTAAAAATAGAACTACCCTATGACTCAGCAATTGCACTATTAGGTATTTATCCAAAGGATACAAATATGCTGATTCAAAGGGGTACAAACACCCCAGTGTTCACAGCAGCACTATCAACAATAGCCCAAACTTCCATCGACTGATGAATGGATAAAGAAGATGTGGTATATATATATATACAATGGAATAGTACTCAGCGATCAAAAAGAATGAAATCTGGCCATTTGCAACAACATGGATGGAACTAGAATGTATTATGCTAAGTGAAATAAGTCATAGAAAGACAAATATCATATGATTTCACTCATATGTGGAATTTAAGAAACAGAACAGATGAACATAGGGGAAGGTAAGGAAAAATAAGATAAAGACACAGAGAGAGGCAAACCATAGGAGACTCTTAAATACAGAGAACAAATCGAGGGTTGATGGAGGAGAGGTAGGGGGAGGAATGGGCTAAATGGGAGATAAGAATTAAGGAGGGCACTTGTTGGGATGAGCACTGGGTGCCATATGTAAGAGAGGAGTCACTGGGCTCTACACCTGAAGCCAAGATGACACTTTGTGTTAACTAACTTGAATTTAAATAAATAAATAAAAATAAGAAAAATAGTATAAAGGAAAAGTAACATAACCTATAAGAAATCAAGCCATAAAAAATTGGGCAGAAGAACTGAATAAACATTTTTCCAGAGAAGACATACAAACAGCCAGCAAGTACATGGAAAGGTGTTCAACATCACTAACCATCAGGGAAATGTAAATCAATACCATAATGAGATATTGCCTCCTACCTGTTAGAATGGCTATGGTCAAAAAGAAGAGAAGGTGGAGAAAAGGGAACCCTCATGCACTGTTGGTGGGAGTGTAAATTGGTACAGCTATTATAAAATTAGGGACACCTGTGTGGTTTAGTCGGTAGAGCATCCAACTCTTGATTTCAGCTCAGGTCATGATCTTAGTTAGGGTCATGGGATCGAACCCCATGTTGGACTCACTCAGTGTGGAGCCTGCTTAAGATTCTCTCTCTCTCTCTCTCTCTCTCTCTCTCTCTCTCTCTCTCTCCCCCTCTCTGCACCTCTCCCCACCCCCCACCCCCGTCTCTCTCTCTCTCTCTTAAAAAACTCAATACAGAGGTTCCTCAAAAAGTTAAAGATAGAACTATCGTCTGATCCTGCAATCCTACTTCTAGGTATACATTCAAAGGAAATAAAATCACTATTTCGAATACATATCTGTACCCCCATGTTCGCTGCAGCATTATTTACGATAGCCAAGTCATGGAAACAATCCAAGTGTCCACTGACAGATGAATAGATTTAAAATGTGGTATAATATATACAATGAAATATTATTCAGGCATAAAAAGACGGAAATTCTCCCACTTGCAAGAACATGGATGAAACTGGGGGGCATTATGCTAAATGAAAGAAGTCAGACATAAAGATAAATACTGTATGATCTCATATGTGGAATCTAACAAAAATGTACTCATATGAACATAAAGTAGAATGGTGGTTGCCAGGTATGGGAGGGTGGGAGGGATGGAAAAGGGTGGTCAAATGGTATGAACTTGTAGTTACAAGGTGAATAAGTTCTAGGGATCGAATGTGCAACATACTGACTATAGTTAACAACAAAAAAGTATTTGATAACTATGTGAGGTGAAAGACGTGTTAATTAACCTTTTTGTGATAATTGTTTCACAATATATATGTGTATCAAATCATCATGTTGTATACCTTAAACTTATCCAGTGTTATATGTCAATTATATCTCAGTAAGCCTGGAAAAAATTAAACAATATACATTTGACTGTTGACTACTTTTATTTATTTTTTCAAAGTTTATTTATTTATTTTGAGAGAGAGAGAGAGAAGGAGAGAGAGAAGGAGTGGGGAAGGGGCAGAGAGCGAGGGAAACAGAGGATCAGAAGCAGGCTCTGTGCTGACAGTAGCGAGCCCGATGTGGGGCTCAAACTCACAAACCCCAAAATCATAACCTGAGGTGAAGTCAGATGTTGAACTGACTGAGCCACTCAGGCGCCCCTGTTGATTAACTTTAAGTCTCTCCCAATAAAATGAAAAGTCATTGGGAAGTTGTTTTGTCTTGTTCACTGTTACATGTCCCATGTCTAAAAAACTGCATGGCAAGTAGTTGTCACCCAATGAACATCTACTGAATAGGAGGGAAGGAAGGGGGCTTTTGTAGGATGTATTAGTGAGAAGAAATTATATTTAATCACAACAGCTAAGAGGCCATTATAATAGTGTGGGTGAGGAACTCTGGATAAGGGAAGAATGATTGGATAGGAGGGGCATATGAGACATTTTAGAGGTGGAATTCATGGAATTTTGTGGTTGATTGAATGCTATAATCACACAACAGGGAGAAATCAAATATAGCTTCAAGAGGTCAAGTTAAGGAACCTGGAAGGGTAATTATGATGTACATACATGAACTCACTTCAGCAAATACCAGCTCTGGGTCATATACTATGCTAGGTCTTGGGAACACAAAGATAAATCAGACATAGCCCCTGTTCTAAAAGTGTTAACTATTTATAGAATGAGGCAGAATTTCAATAGAACGTGCTAAGTGCATTGATAGACATTTGCACAGGGGGACAACACACTTACACACATAAAAATGCAGATAGGAAGCAGAGAAACAGGAGCAGGTTTGCAAGAAAATATGATGAGTTTGGTTTTAGTTAAGATGGACTTGAGACTCAAAATGAAGACACCCAGCAGTTCAAAATATCCAAAATTTGAGGGAGGACAAGGTCTTGGCTAGCTGTGTGGAGTCACCAGGGCCATCGACAAGAAGCTGACTGGGTTGGAAGAGACCATCTCTAGAAGGTATATAGAACAAAAGAATAGTGGCTTACAAGCAGAATTCTGGGAGACTCAGTAGTTAGGAGATGAGCAGAGAAAGAGAAGCCTATGAAGGGGGCTAAATAGAAATTATCAGATGAGGGGTGCCTGGGTGGCTCAGTCAGTTAAGTGTCCAACTTCAGCTCAGGTCATGATCTCACAGTTCGCGGGTTTGAGCCCCATGTTGGGCTCTGTGCTGACAGTGCAGAGTCTGGAGCCTGCTTCGGATTCTGTGTCTCCCTCTCTCTCTGACCCTCCCCTGCTCACGCTGTCTCTCTCTCTCTCAAAAATAAATAAAAACATTAAAAAAAAGAAATTATCAGATGGGAAAGGAAACAGAAGAAAGTTTGGAAACAAAAGAAGTAGTTTTAAGTAGAAAGTAATTGTTAAGAGTGCAGGATATCTTCTAGGAGGTCACCCAGTTTTAGCTGAACTAAGATAACAATACAGCTATCCATCCATCCATCCATCCATCCAACAAGTATTTATTGAGCAGCTACAACTATGTGTCAAGCTCTGTGCTCAGCATTGATGAATATAAAGTTTTCTCCCTCATATGGTCTTCAGTCTGGTTGGAAAGACATGCATTAAACAAATAATAATGTTATATATACAATTACAAATTGTGATGATTCAAGTAACGTAGAAAGTGCTATAAGAATATTCCCCAAGGAGGGGTGCCTGAGTGGCTCAGTCGGTTAAGCATCCAACTCTTGATTTCGGCTCAGGTCATGATCTTGCGGTTCATGAGATCGAGCCCCAAGTCCAGCTCCTTGCTATCAGTGCAGAGCCTGCCTGGAACTCACACACACTCTCTCTCTCTCTCAAAATAAATAAACAAACTTAAAAAATAACACTCTAGGGGCGCCTGGGTGGCTCAGTCAGTTAAGCGTCCGACTTCAGCTTAGGTCATGATCTCGCAGTTTGTGAGTTTGAGCCCCGCATGGGGCTCTGTGCTGACAGCTCAGAGCCTGGAGCCTGCTTCAGATTCTGTGTTTCCCTCTCTGTCTGCCCCTCCCCCACTCATGCTTTGTCTCTCTTTGTCTCTCAAAAATGAGTAAACATTAAAATTTTTTTTAAAAAAATAACACTCTATTCTGGTTCTGCCTCTGAGACACTAGGGTAGTTTCCACAAGCACCCTGATCTCTAATAATTATTATGACATATGGTGCCTGGTTTTATCTATCCTCAGTATTTGCAAATTCTTAATTTTTTCTTTCTAGCTAGGCTTCTGACATTTCTCCTGCCCTCTTTGTACTTCTACCAACTCAGTACCGATTCATGCCTTCTCTGACTCTTGATGCCTAGCTTGTTTCTCAGGTTTTGTTTTATAATCATTTCAGCTCCACACAGCAGACTATGCACAGCAGAGTACCATAAGATAGAAGCTAATGAATAGCAGATAAGGCAGCAACAAAGTGTTGAAAAATCACTGAAGGCAAAGACAAATGAAAGTTTGCTTCAGACCATCTCTCCTGCAAACTTGTATCCAAATATGTAACCATGGCACCTAGAAATTTTCTGATACTGTTAATAGTGACTTAAAAATGAATCTATAGGGGCACCTGGCTGGCTCAGTCAGTAAAGCATGCAACTCTTGATCTCAAGGTTGTGAGTTCGAGCCCCACATTGGGGGTAGAGTTTACTTAATAAAAAATTTTTTTAAAGAAAACTGAATATATAGCTTGATGTCATATGGTGTTATGTTGGGTGAGATATTTAGAGTAGAATAAGGAAGAGTTACTTGGTTTCTGTGGTAGGGACTATGCAGCTACTCACCAAAACATTTCTTCTTATTCTTACATTTCTCAGCCTCTCATGGAGTTAAGTATAGTGTAGTGATATGCTTGAGTTCTAACCAATGGATTATGCATGCCTTTCAGGACTGGTCCATAAAATCTTCTACATGGGATTCCTCAGGTTCTTCCTTTCCTAGTGGAAGCAGCAGATCCTGATGACCTTGAAAGTCATTTACCAAATATGGTGGATCTGTGAGAGACAAGAATCCTAGGTCCCTGAATCACTACATGAAGAGCCATTTGCTAATCAGAAAGACCTGTTTTAGAATTTATGTGAGTAAGCTTTGATCAGGTTTGAGCCACCGTATATTTCGGGATATATTCCAAGACCTAGTATCAATTTACTTCATAAAGTTACCAAACACAATAGTTAATATTTATTGAGCCCTGAGTATAAAATAAAATAAAAATAAAGAAATAAGTAAGGAAAGAAAGAAAGAAAGAAAGAAAGAAAACAAAAAGTGGTGATGGAAATTTCCCCAGATGCTCCAGCTAAATAAATAGGATAGGAATAGGGCTTCAATCCCTGATATCTTTTCACAACACACCCACTGAAACATGCCATGTAGTCTCAAAAGAGAGCACACTGTGTTAAGAACAAAAGACTGGGAACAAGAGGCCCAGGTGAATGACTTCGAAGACAAACAGTTTAAGGGACCATGAGAAGAGTTGGTCTGCGTCAGCTTTAAATCAATGTGATTTATGCCTGAGTCTGTCTCTCTCACTAATACAGAGGCCCTGTATTATTCACATTTGCATCTCCCCCTTCCCCAGTGACTTGTTCAGTATCTTGCACATAGTGGATGTCCACTGAATGACTTTACAAATGAATTGTTTTGAATACAAAGTACAAAGCACAGGACTGTGGTAAATTGGTTTCGTGTATCTGTTCCTGTCTAGATTTGTCCTCCTAAAAATTGTCCCGTGTAGAAGCTCAACTCTAGAATTAGCTTCTAAGACATCTGAAAGACTTTTTTAAAGTGGCAATCTGGTTTATAACACATGTAGCTCTCCGTGCTTTTAAAATCAGATAACCCATGTAAAGTTCTTAGCACAGCACCTAGAACACGGAAAGTTCTCAATAAAACCATAAGTAATTTTATCATTAACCTTGAGTTTTATTGAACTCTCGTTCATATTCTCCCTTGGGACATTTTTTCTGCCTGGTGCTGGTGTTTTTTTTTATGGGGGTATATCTGATAATACAAAAAGTCACCATATTTAATGTATACATTTTGAAGAGTTTGAACATCTGCACAAACAAGGTAATAAACATATCCATCACCGCTAGAAGATTTCATGTGTCTCATTGCTTTTTTATGTGTGGCAGATCTCACAGAGCAAAATCTACCCTCTTATCAAGGTTTTAAGCATTTAATACACTATTGTTAAGTACAGGCTCTACGTTGGTAGGGGTTCTCTAGAAGTAATTCACTGTATATAACTGTGACGCCATACCCATTGATTAGCAATCCACCCCCCCACCGCTCCATCCTCTCCCCCAGCTTCCAGCAACCACCATTCCATTCTCTGCTTCTATTTGACTATTTTGGGTATCTCGTGTAAGTGGATTCATGCAGTATTTGTCCTTCTGTGAGTTACTTCACTTAACATCTTCCAGGCCCTTCCATAGATAAAGGAATTGCAGTAGACACATACAATGGGGCATTACTCAGCCTAGTGCCCACGTTTCTAATGCTATAACTGCTATTGTTTTTCTTTATCATTTCTGATTTAATTCATTTGTATGTTACAGATACTAAACACTATGCTAGGTACTCTACAGACATTCACTCATCACTCCTCACTAAAAAGCAGTGTTTTGTTTACAAATGAGGAAGCCAGGACCCATAAGTTAATTATCTTGTCAAAGATCACATAGCTCCAAATGGTGGAGCTGGAACTTAAAAGTCTGTCCAACTACAAAGCTCAGGCTCTCTCTGTAGCACGAATGACTGACTTCCATTTTCATTAAGGAGAAGGTGCGACCATTATTAATGCATTAATTGCATAAAGCGGAATAGAGACATTTAAAATTGGGAAGGATCTAGTCAGTGCTAGCTGGAACCAGCTTGTACTAATTTGGGAGGCTGGACGGTGTGCAATCTCCTCTCAACTCCATGTGCAGTGATATCACATTGCTAGCTTGAAAGTGATCGTGACAGGTGGGCTTATTTACACCATGCAAATTGACAATTGCTACAAACACTATAAATCAAGCCTTCTTCTTCTCTTTCTTTTCCCCCAGCACACCAGTGGATCTAGTAGCACAGACTATGTGTTTTGTGTACGAGGAAATGAAAGTAAGAGCAGGCTAATGACTCATGTAGAGTAACAGCGAGTGTGTGGCAGAGACGGGGCCATAACCCAGGTTTTCTGACCCTCGATATAACGTTGAAGCTGGTTTTACCTCCCTTATTTGGATAGGTGTGCGTGTGGGGGCGGGGGAGAGACAGAAAGACTGAGAGAATCACAAAGTGTGTGGTGATAATACAAAACATTATAGACTCTACATTGGAAGGAAACTTGAACACCATCCAATCCAGTAACACCCAACAGTAGCTGAACATCAGAATTACCTGGGGCAATGAATCAAAATAACAATTTCCTGGATGAGGAAACCTAGTGAACCTCCTGAATGAGACACTCCAGGTGACTCTGCATGTTTAATATGGGCCTCTGGGTGCTGTGACGCAACCACAGGCTGGCGTTCTGGAATTGCTCTATATAGCTCCACCCTGCATCACATATGGGAGACCTCTCCACCTGATTTATGCTTTTATCCTTTATGGGTTTAGCCTTAACCTCCAAGCTGTAAGCAGTTGATTTCCGTAAGTCAGTTGTGGGGGCGGGAGCATACATTTTGGACATTACAATGTAGAACAAGTTTCCAGAAACTAATTACTTATAGTTTTGTTATTAATGTCACAAGTCGTTATAATAAAGAATACTTTGTTCTTGGGGGTTTGATATCCAGTGTCTTCTTGGGGGTGCAGGAAAGGATTATCAGAAAATTGTGTGTGTGTGTGCAGAATGGGAGGGGGGGACTTGAGAATGGCCTCATTTCAGGGCTCCGTGAGGAGCTTGGAGTGCTCGGGGGATGCCCTGCTTTGGCACTCGGTGCAAAGGCATGGAATGTCCCATTGAAAGAAGCCAGTCGCAATCACTGGCAGGGAGAGCAATAAAAACAGAGACTTTGTTCTCAAAAGCTTGCTGAAAGCATAACATTGGGCTATTGAGACAGCTCAGTCTCTCACACACACTCCCACTCGGCTCTGCCAAGGTGCAGGACGGCCCTGCTCAGCCCAGTGCGCAGAGATTGCTCCCTCTGAAAGGAACCGGGTAACTCGCAGACAGCAATAAAGTTCTTGAAAGAATGTGCCAAAGAAGTTTGCAGCCTTTAATTTGTTTACGACTTAAGCCCGGGGTTTATCAGCGAAATTGACTTGGAAACATCAGGATTAAAGTAAGGGCATTATTTTTAAAAATCATGCAAGGCTCAAAGGGTATCAGCAGCTGCCAAGAACATGCTTTCCTTGGGAATTCTTGTTCATTTTTTTTAAAAAAGAGCATCAGTTTAAAAAAAATAAAAATAAAAAAATAAAAAAGAGCATCAATGGAAGAGATCGCGTTTATAACGTTGTGTCTCATAGCTATGGAAGAAGGCTCCCAAAAGACTCCTGGCGCTTGGGAGAGCTATGTACTTGTGGCCAACAGTGTGAATTCTCCTCTGGATCTCAAGTTTTCTAGATAGTCTAATGCATGACTAAATAGAATGGATGGTCTAACAACTGAATGTAAATCAGTCATCTACGTGTTATAGTGCCTGAAAAGCAAACAAGAAGAAACAATACATCCCAACTTCTTCATGTAAAGTAGGACATATTGATTATCTCATTCATTCATGAAAACTTTACTGAGCACTTACTATGAGCTAGACCATGTAGACTGCCAGGAGGGCCTGTCTCAGTGGTTCTCAAACTGGGGCATGCATCGGAATTACTTGGATGGCTTGCTTATTTATTTATTTATTTATTTAAAGGTTTATTTTTTTGAGAGAGAGATAGAGCATGAGCGGAGGAGGGGCAGAGAGAGAGGGAGAGAGAGGATCCCAAGCAGGCTCTGCACTGTCAGCACAGAGCCTGATGTGGGGCTTGAACTCATGAAATGTGAGATTATGACCTGAGCCTAAATCAAGAGTCAGACGCCTAACCAACTGAGCCACCCAGGCGCCCCTTGGATGGCTCATTTAAACACAGATTGCTGGGCATACCTTCAGAGTCTCTGATCCCTTGGGCCTGAGTGAGACCCAAGCATAAGCATTTCTAACAAGTTCCCAGGTAATGCTGATGGTCCAGGGACCACATTTGGAGAACCACCCACTTTGTACATGAGACCAACAAGTAAATGATTACACTGCACAGAGATAAGCAGTAAGTGCCATCATCAAGACAAAAAGTTTCTGCACAGTGAACAAAACAATCAACAAAACTAAAAGGCAGCCGATGGAATGGGAGAAGATATTTGCAAATGACATATTGGATAAAGGGTTAGTATCCAAAATATATAAGGAACTTATCCAACTCAACACCCAAAAAACAAATGATCCAGTTAAAAAATGGGGAGACAACATGAATAGACATTTTTCGAAAGATGATATCCAGATGTCCAGCAGACATGAGAAAAGATGCTCAACATCACTCATCATCAGGGAAATACAAATCAAAGGTAACATATCACCTCACACCAGTCAGAATGGTAAAATTTACAACACAGGAAACAACAGGTGTTGGCAAGGATGTGGAGAAAGGGGAATCCTCTTGCACTGTTGATGGAAATGCAAACTGGCGCAGCCACTCTGGAAAACAGTATGGAGGTTCCTCAAAATGTTAAAAATAGAACTACCCTGGGGCACCTGGGTGGCTCAGTCAGTTAAGCATCTGATTTCGGCTCAGGTCATGATCTCACAGTTCATGGGTTCGAGCCCCACGTCAGGCTCTGTGCTGACAGCTCAGAGCCTGGAGCCTGTTTCAGATTCTATGTCTCCCTCTCTCTCTGCTCCTCCCCTGCTCATGCTCTGTCTCGGTCTCTCAAAAATAAATAAAAGTTTAAAAAAATTAAAAAAAAATAGAACTACCCTATGATTCAGCAATTGCACTACTGGGTATTGACCTGAAGGATACAAAAATACTGATTCGAAGGGATACATGCACCCCAATGTTTATAGCAGCACAATCAACAATAGCCAAATTATGGAAAGAGCCCAAATGTCCATTGACCGATGAATGGATAAAGAAGGTGTGGTATAAATATACAATGGAATATTACTCAGCCACCAAAAAGAATGAAATCTTGCTGTTTGCAACAACATGGATGGACCTAGAGTGTATTATGCTAAGTAAAATAAGTCAGTCAGAGAAAGACAAATACCATATGATCTCACTCATGTGGAATTTAAGAAATAAAACAGATGAACATAGCGGGGAACAAAGAGAAGAGACGAGAGACAGACTCTTAGCTATGGAGGACAAACCGAAGGTTGCTGGAGGGGAGGTGGGGGCATGGGCTAAATGGGTGATGGGCATTAAGGAGGGCACTCGTGATGGGCACTGGGTGTTTTATGTAGGCGATGAGTCATTGGCTTCTACACCTGAAACTAGCATTTCACTGTATGTTAACTAGCTCAAATTTAAATAAAAACCTGGAGAAAAAAATTAAATGGTTGTATAAATAAATGGAATTGGGTGGAAGTAAAGTAAGTATCAAGGATAATATGTGGTCTGAGGCTCAGCCCTCAAAGAGCCGTTGAAGTTGTTTGGGAGAGGAGATGTGGTGCACGCAACGTGAAGTAGCAATTCAGCAGGGACCTCGGGGCTGTGTAGTAGACACCAGGCAGCGAGGCTGCCCAGATCACAGTGACCCCCAGCTCCCCTGTGGCAGGGTCTGTGGTCAGTGACTCTGCCCTAGGCTGTAGCAGATTTGTCTGGAAATGAGGTGTCTGAAGCAAGCGGGCCAATTCGAGCACTCTCCTGGAATTATTTGAAATGAATCCAAGGAGAGAACAAAAGTCCTCCTGTGGCCTGTGAGATGTGCAGCCTGTTGGTCCCCATGTTTCCCAGAATGTGAAAGAAGCAGAGAGAAAGGTGTCATGCCAAGGGAATCAAAGATGAGAGAGGGACAGGGTCCAGGTAGCATTTGAGCCTCTGGTTGCAAATGTCCCTAAGGCCCAGCTGCCCTTGTTCTTCCCACCTTTTCTTAGTAGATGAAATTCCTCAATAACCTTCCAGTAAATTCCTCTGTTTGCCTTAGCAAGATCAAGGTGAACTCCTGTCCGTCACCTGCAGTGAGATCAGTTGTGACTGCCGTGGTCAGCAACCTCTCGGATCCGCTGCATGAAATACACACGGTAGGGGCCTACCATCCACGGGCTGGCCCTGCAGTGGCGGCCGCGTGGGGCCTGGGGAGGGGACTTCAGCAGCATGCCTGGGCAGGGTTTAGTCAAGGGCAAGGGAAAGGAGACCCTATCGGATGGAGGGAATAGCATAGGAGAAAGTGTAGTGTTAAAAATAAACGTGTTTTTGGTGCATCTGGATGGCTCAATCGATTAAGTGACTGCCTCTTGATTTTGGCTCCTGATCTCACTGTTTGTGGGATCAAGCCCAGTGTCGGGCTCCAGAGCCTGCTTGGGATTCTCTCTCTCTGCCCCTCCCCCATTCCTGCTCTAAATAAATAAATGTGGTTTCAAATGCTGGAGAAGACTTCCCTTTGGGTAAAGTATGGAGAAGCATCAGATATGGAGGGGCTCAAATGTCAGGGTCATAGGTTGGGACCCTGGAGAGCCACTGGGAAAACAACAGGAGGAAGGTGGCATTTTTTAAGAGCCTTAGTCTCTTGGCAGATTTTCTTTTCTTCTTCTGGTGACATGTGTTTTTCTTCACTCTCTCTCCCTTTCTTTTTCTTTCTGAGACCAGGTTTCCTTGTGGGGGATGCTGATTGCCAGCCTGCACAAAGTACACGGCAGAGCCACAGCAGAGGACGGTGGAGGTCTGGGGGTGGGCAGCAGGGCTCACCCCAGGATGCGGCTGCCCCAACCTGAGCTATGAGAAGAGCAGTGCGGGGAGTGGCCACACGGTGCACAGCGCTGGAGTGGAAAGAGTCCCAGTGTCCTCCCGCACATAAGCCATCTTGCCTCACCGAACCCCACTTTTCTCATCTCTCACATGGAGATGTGAATCCCGCGTCTTGCATTCCTAACCAGGTGGCCTTGCAGACAATTGAGACAAAACGTATACAAAGGATTGTTCTAAGAGTTGTGAAGATTGCTGCATGATTTTTTTTAGGTTTATTTATTTTAAGGTTGGGGGGCAGAGAGAGAGAGGATCCCAAGCAGGCTCTGCACTGTTAGCGCGGAGGTGGACCCTGGGCTCCATCTCACGAATGGAGATCATGACCTAAGCCAAGATCAAGAGTTGGACGCTTAACCGACCAAGCCCCCCAGCGCTCCAGATTGCTGCAGGATTTAACCCTCCACTTCAGGAAATCTGTGCTTTCTTGAGTCATCATTAGCCGTGTGCTTTTGTGGGATGCCTGCGGTATAGTCTACGCACCCATCT
Organism: Cryptoprocta ferox; assembly: GCA_028646485.1. Lineage (NCBI taxonomy): Eukaryota > Metazoa > Chordata > Mammalia > Carnivora > Eupleridae > Cryptoprocta > Cryptoprocta ferox. The sequence goes on along the minus strand of CM053579.1, from coordinate 7,410,345 downwards.
CATGTTAAAGAGACTGCTTTCCCCTACAGCTTCTGGGTCGGCCCATCTTTTGTAAGGCTGGCTTTTTTGCAATCACAAATTATCTTCAAGACATTTTACATTGCCTGGGAAAGTATGCACATGCCCTGGCCCGTGGAGGCCGCATTTGCTGACCAGGATGTCTCCTCCTTACTGATGGTGTCCCAGGATCCTTTCCTTAAGACTTGTCTCTTTCATGGGAGGGAGTGCTGTCTCACCCCTGACAATGTGCTTCAAGGACCCATTTGTCTTTGCTTTCACGTGCACTACATCTAGTTAGCATTCCTCACATTGGTCAGGAGGGTGCCCCGACTGCAAATTCGCCGGGTCCAGGGCTCCTACTGGGCACAGGGAGCACCTATCTGGCCCTGCCACGTTGGCCCGGGTTTATTCAGAGACGGGGCTGAATGCTCCGACCGTCTTCAGTTCTGGGAAGGCCTTGTCCACTCCGTGATCTATATATGCCCTCAGAGAAGCATCTTGGAAACACCACCAAATCAGGTGGCTTCCTTTCCGTGAACGTGGCACGAAGGGGCTCACGTTCCAGGAAGGCTACACCGTCTTTAACTGTAAGGGGGTGTGTGAACAATCCTCTACTCCGTGTCATCGGCAAGGGTGCCGACTCCCTTGTCCTTCCGAGACTTTACAGTGAAAGAAGAGAGATTTCAGTTGTAAAGTAAAAAGGCACTTGGTCCCTTTTATCTTCACAGATTCAAGTCAGCACATGTCTAGAAACTTTTCTGTGATTGGGCCTGCATTTTAAATAGGATGATTCTGAGAAGTGCCCATTTTCCTAATTATTTCAGAATGATGTGGACAGTAATTACCATCTCCCATTAGCAGCAGCACTGGTGGTGGTTAGGACAGATTTCAAATGTATCCAGCAAGTGCTTTACACTAATATGTCTGCTTCATTAACTTCAATCAAAAGACAGCAGTGGCTCCTCATAGCAATAAGTTTGCTTTGATACAATCTCATCAAATATTGATCTGAATAGTCCGTAGGAGTGCTTAGCTGAGCTCTGTGAAATTTATTTACTGAATACATTATTTCTATCCCCAAACTGCCAGTTGGTATCTCAGAAAATCTATTTTTTATGTTAAAACTTTATTAACAGTTAGGAAATCACTATATTGTTTGGCCATTAATATATGTATGCAAAAATGATTTCAGCACAAAATCTTCAACAGAAAAAAAGAGGATCCAAAATTGCATCAGGTGATGGATTTTCTTTTCTACTCGGTCTGAAAAAAACCTTTCTTTCATTTTTCAGATAACCCAATATATATGATAGTGACTGTCAGTCCATCACCCCCTGCCCGCAAGCAGGTTTCCCTAAAAATGACTTGGATGGCTTGAAGTTACACAGAGATTTTGTGAAAAAGGAGTCCATCTGTAATTTTTTGGTAACTCTTTAATAGAGAACAGACTCCTGGTATTTAAAACTTCACTGCTTGAGGAAAGAGTGGATGTTTCTCTTTTAAATGTGTCATGGAACTCAGTTCCCTATTTCATATGGACTCTTCAGTCATGGCAGGGCCCATGAGGGTGGCTGAGCACTGAACAGAATACAGAGCAGGAAAAAGAGTCCAGCTAAAGAGTTTTGAAGGAGATAGGTGACGTTAGTAAATAGGTTCTGACAGTCCTGTAGAGCCAACAAGAGACAAAGCACAAGGCATGAAATGGGAATTAGAAGGCCATTTAGCAATCCAAAATGGCAACCTGATCAGCAACTGAAAGTTGGCAGAAAAAGAAAAGTCCAGAAGATGCTGTGTACCTGATTTCACTGGAGATTTGAAGGTGAGGTCGCAAGAGAATACAAAGGAGGGCTGTCTCTGAGGGGGGAGAAGTAGAGGAGAGAAAAATCACTTTCCCAGGACCGAAGCACAAAATCTCCCTTAAATGCTGCATGTAGTGACAGAATGGAGAGTCAATAGACTTGAAGTCATTAGATGTATTGGGGGTTACGAAACTTGAGGTTGCCTGGGATTCTTCAACAAACATTTATGGACACGCACTGCGTGCTAGGATTTTGTTGCTAGATGGTGATGATAGGAACATGATTTCAAGATTGTGTCTGCTTTCCCTGAAAACTGGTGCGTTCAGCCAAGTTGCCTATGATAGACAACAAGATCTGTGCCACTACCTTCCCATCGCCCTCTCCAGTGCCCAGGGGCACTCTTGGGTGACATATGGCTGGACACAGCCTATAACTGTGCCAGACACCCCTTAAGAAACATAATGGAGAGGCTTAATGCACACAGGGCCAGAGGCTATTGTCAGACTTCAAGTCTAAGATTGGCCTGGGTTCCATAGAGCCAGTTCCAGGTTCCCGAAGGCCATTTGGGAGAAAAGGGTCATGCACGAGGACACACACAAGAGGACCTGCCTCTGGGACTGCTTCTTCAAAGGCAAAGGATACTAACAGGGTCTCACTCCTTCATGTTTTATACACATCCAAAGAGACTTACATACAACAGCCCCTTTGCATGCATGCATTAACACACTAAACGTCCTGGGTGGAGAATGTGGCCCCTATTTTGCAGTGATAGAAACTCCAGCTCCAAAGGCTATGTGACTTTCCCAAGATTATGCAGCTAATAACAATCATAGTCCAGACTTTCCTGATTCTAAACCAGTCGCTCTTTTGATTATTCCATATTTCACTTCTGCTCCATATCTATGCTTTATAATTCAAATGTGTACAACATATATAGTCCTTACACTATTTATATATGTCAATATGACTAATACGTCTATGTGGCTATTTCATAATTCATACAATGGTTGCCAATCTTTATTGAATGGTTACCTTGTGGCAGGCACTATATTAGGTATTTTAGAGCTTTACTTAACCCTCACCAACTCTATGAGATACATATTCTGATTCTCATCTTACAAATGAGGAAACTGAGGCTCCGTTTGTTTTCTTGAACCAAATATTTAATACTTTCACATAATGAATGTGAAAGTCTGCCCTATTATACAAATGTGCCTCATTTCTCTCCCTCTCCCTTCTCCTTCTCTCCCTCTCTCCTTTTGGACCTTCTTCTTTGTTGCTTTTTCTGTCTGAGTATGTGTGTCTTGCTCTCATTCCCACGTAGACTTTATGCTGTGCAATTTCACTCTATAAGCCAATAAAATATCAAATGTCTATGTCGTGGGATAGAGTAGACAGGCAAATGTAGGACAAAGGTGATAGTGTCCTCTTTGGCCATTTTAGTTATTGAGCTGAAATCATCTTTCCTGGTTTACTCTTGGCCCTTCTGAAAAAAGGTCTTGAAGCAAAGAAAACTTTCAGAGGAGGCAGACATTTTGCCTGCCCGATAAAAGGTAGCCTGCTTCCAAGCTGTGGAGACCCATGTATTCAAAGTTGGGAAGACAAGCAAAGACTAACAGTGGGAGCTATATATTTGTCTAGGGAGGGGGGATTTTTTTTAAAGCCTGAAAAATGACTGTAACAAAAGAATACTAGCAATTCAGTATAGAATTGTGTTGCACGTTGTAGAAATTAAATGGGAAACATTGCTGTTACTTCAGAATTACGCTAAGACTCTTCTGAAGGTTTATAATTACAAATCCAAAGGATCATTATACTGCATTAAGGGTGCATAATTACTGACCTGATTTGGATCCAGGTGAATTCAGCTCCTTTTCATCAAGGTGTAATTATTCTTTAGCCAAGCCCTTTCCAGGTCTAGATTCCCTTTGATAGAAGGGGAAAGAATGCATTCTTTCCAAAATAACACATATATTTATTGAGTACCACAGATCCTTAATTGTAAACGGAACTTTTGCTTTCCTGGGGTCACTGGAGGATTGCACTCCATAATTGAACAATGCCTTAATGAATGTAATTTCGTGGCTCCACTTGCTAATGTGACTAGTTCCTACTGTTTATTTCATTTCAAAATTGGACGTGATCAGATATGGAAACATAATTACACAGATTTCCAGACCTGACAAGAAGAAAGCTTGTGGGCATGTAATTAAGAGAGAGGGGGGAAAGTTGACCTACTTTTTCTGAGTTTCAGGGATCAACCTGTACATCTGACCGAGGATCAATTCATCTCCTTGTCTATTCTTCTCCTAATAATCCTGACCCCATTTTCTATTGTTTGCACTAATGAATTAATTTGTAGTCTAATTCTGTTGATTTAGAAATCTGAATAAATGAGAGATTTGCAAGTGTCAATTAAGCAATCTGTGGAATTCCTATCACAAAGATTGCTTTGTTAGCTTCGTTCTGCATCTAGGATGTGAAATTAATGTGGGGACAGGGGTAATGGGAGGGAACGGGTGCCAGTTACAGGGTCATTGAAAGGGATGATTCAACTTAGAAACTGTCAAATGCCACACTTAAAAACTGGAACTCTTCTTTATTTTAAAGAACTGTCAATTTTGAAATTAATTATCTGGAAACAGTCAAAATTCTTGATGGGTCTCCTCTCCATAAAGAAATTCTGTATCTCTGCATTCAAGGCCCCAGTCTGACTTCCAGGAAAGGAGCAGTTTGGTGGACGTAATTTGTCTGGGAGACCTATGGAACATCCAAATGGAGATGTCTGGTAGGCTTTTATGAGTCTGACACCCCAGAGAGATGTATGGACTAGAGACCCATCTGAGAGTCATTAGCATACAAAACAACATTTTCTAATAGAACTTTATGTAATGATAAAAATGTTCTAGGGGCGCCTGTGTGGCTCAGTTAGTTGAGCATCTGACTTTGGCTCAGGTCATGATCTCACAGATCATGGGTTCGAGCCCTGCATCGGGCTCTGTGCTGACAGCTCAGAGCCTGGAGCCTGCTTCAGATTCTGTGTGTATATCTCTCTCTGCCCCTTCCCTGCTCACACTCTGGGTCTCTCTCAAAAATAAATAAACATTAAAAAAATTAAAAAAAAGACATGTTCTATACTGGGGATCCTGGTGGTTCAGTCGGTGAAGTGCCTGAGTCTTGATCTCAGTTCAGGTCTTGATCTCAGGGTCATGAGATTGAGCCCTGCGTTGGGCTGCATGCTGAGCGTGAAGCCTACGTAATAAAAAAGATATGTTCTATATTTGTACTGGTTTTTGAAATATGGATAGTGTGACTAAATTTTATTTTATTTCATTTAAATTAATTTATATTTAAATCGCCATGCTTGGCTAGTGGCCACCGTAGTGGACAGCACAAATGTACAGGGAAAGTGAAGGCCAGTGGAGGATGAGATTGCCAGAGAGACCGTGCAGAGTGAGAGAAGAAAGCCTAAAATAGAACAGGGATAAGTAAACATTTAGGGGATATGCAGAGAAACAAGCCCTGATGAGGAATAGCCGTAGAGCTAAAGTGGGAACACAGGAAGTCAACACACAACAGAGACTCGAGTTGCAAAACAGGGAGGCCAACAGTGTCAGATGCTGCCGAGAGGTCGGGCAGAATGAAGGTTTTATAAGGACCATGATTTACTCTTGCAGTAGTTGCAAAAACAGGTACTAAAAGATACTCAGAGGCATGGCCTCCTCAAATGGACAGAAAATGCTTTGGAGATTATTATTTGTTTGTAAAAGATGTCTAAAATTGTGTTTCCGAGAACGAAAATCCTCTTCTATCTGAGTGGTCTGCATTATGGTGGGTTTTCTAACAGGTGTTTGAAAACAAGCAACTGAATTCACTCAAGGCCCCGCTTGGGGACAGGATGCTAATGAGTACTTTCAAAGTGGCCACTTGTTTGATGAAATTTAACCATTTGGGGTCTTTTCAAAGCAGTTTATGTGCTGCGTGGAGCTAGCTATAAACTTGTCTTGAGGATGGATGTGGAAACTGTATTCAGCGAAAAGCCCAAAAGCAATAACATGGATATTTTCTTGACCATCTATTGAAGTCCCCAAGGCCTGGACTGTGCATGTCTGAAAGGAAAGCCCTTTGAAATCAATGCCCATGTCTTTCAAGCAGTGCCTGAACCCTCAAGTTCCCTATCTGCCATTTCTTTCCTTGACTAGCTGCAACTCTTTACAATTCCACGTCAGATCCCCACGGTTCACTAACTTTTAAAGAGCAATATTTCTTCCCCACCTCATTTTGTGACGACTCACACAATGAAGTCACACAACTGAATATCTTGTCTCGCGGTCCAGAGCTTGCAGTTGAGTAGAAAATAAGCCATATAGATCGCTCCTCAAAGGCATTCATTGTGCAACAGTCATTCAAGGGGAAACACGAATGCAGACGTTTTGATTCACTGTCCAATCACTCCTAAGTGATATGTCCAGAGAATTCTGTTTAGTAAGCATGACTCAAAGATCTGTTTTCTCATTTCCCAAGTGTATGCGCCCCAATAGTGCATTCCCAAGTGTACGCGCCACCCATGGTCTTCCCTGGTGATTTAATCCAATGAATTCAGCCTACTTTCTTACAAACACCAGCCTCACAAAAGCACTGGGATTTGACAATTTGAAGTTCTTCTTTTTAGCAGAAGTATTGCCGTGCCCTCTGCAGTGTAACAAACCAGAGCAAGATGTGTGAATCTTTCTGGAAAGTGGAACCTCTCGTTGACTTATTCCCTGGAGCCTTCACACAGAGATGCTAGTGGATGTGGAGGTTTAAAAATAAAAAGATATTCATTCCAGAGGTGCTGGAGGGACAGGACAGAGGGTCAACAAGAAGCTACTAGTTCTTTGGAATATGCAGTAACAGAGCCATGCAAATAGTTGTCTCTCACTAAAGGTTTTTCGATGTTTCTCTGATGAGAAGATGTCTAAAATAATGTTTTCAAGCTCAAATGGAATTGGTATGAGTTTTCACCAGTGCACTTTCAGGGCTAGTGATTTTTTTTCTTTTTTAAATAAATTAAATCTAATTTAGCCCCCATCTATTACAATGGATAGGAAACTCAATCTCAGCAGTGCTTTCGGGGATTCCCTTTGCCTTTGGGTTTAAACAGATTTTTTTTTAATTTTTTTAATGTTTATTTATTTTTGAGAGACAGAGAGACAGAGCATGAGCAGGGGAGGGGCAGAGAGAGAGGGAGGCACAGAATCGGAAGCAGGCTCCAGGCTCTGAGCTGTCAGCACAGAGCCCGATGCGAGGCTCAAACTCACGAACCGCGAGATCATGACCTGAGCTGAAGTCGGCCACTTAACCAACTGAGCCACCGAGGTGCCCCTGCCTTTGGGTTTAAACAGGAGACAGAAGGGCTATTCGGTCCAGAAAATGTGATGGTGAGACCCTGGTCTTTGGTCCGTCATGGTCCTTGCTCATGTCCAGCCTACGTCGTTCAAACACAAGCGGCTCTATTCCCTTTATGTCCAGCCTGAGCATGGAACCTTGACAGTGTTTTCAAGCTGAAGCAGCTACGGCCTGGTCTCCTCCTTCATTCCACATAGCATCTCCCCTTTGGAGACTTGCGAGGAAGCAGAGAACAAGTATCTTCCACTCAAGGAATTCACTGCCCAAACTAAAACCCAAACCCATTTGCCGTCATCTGGGGAATCCACTGAGTACCCCAGGATGGGTCACTCACTTTTGATCCAGGTGCCAGCTTCCCTTTCCTAAAGTCCAACATGATCCCTTGAAGGCTCTAACATCGAAACCTACAAAATCTCAACCCCGAGGAGGGGAGCCGTAAGGGAAGCCCAGACATCAACCTTATCAAGTTCATGTTTCCTTTCCTAACATTTTATAATGCCCATGTTACTATCCTGAAAAGAAAGTCACACAGAATCACATCTATATACTCACATACTTAAGATAAAAAAATATGATGCCAGAACTCTATCATAAAGTGGAAATTAAATAGAAGAAATGAATGAGTGAAAACGTCTGAGGATAAGTATTAATGATCTAGACAGATCCGTGTATGGTCAGAGAAATAACCTTTATTGTAATGGGAATAATACACCAAATTACATACTCCAGTGAAAAAAAAGAGCAAGGATTCTATTCTCACAGATGAGTTGGTCCTCATTTTTAAGGGTTTTAAGATGGTACACCCCTACAGAGTACAGATGAAGTATCACTGAAAACACATCTTCTAATTTGAAATCCCATCACATCCCAAGGTCTATATTGTAGTGTCTCATACATAAAAGGACCTTAGAGAGCATGTCACTCTCAAACAATGGGGGGGATAGAGAGAATATTTGAAAAAGAAACTAATAGTATGAATGCAAACTGGTATAGCCACTCTGTAAAACAGTATGGGATTTCCTCAAAAAGTTAAAAATAGAACTTCCCTCAATCTAGCCATTGCACTACTAGGTATTTACCCAGAGGATACGAAAATACTGATTCAAAGGGATACATGCACCCCAATGTGTATAGCAGCATTATCAACAATAGCCAAATTATGGGAACAGCCCAAGTGTCCATCAACTGATGAATGGATAAAGAAGATGTGTATATATATATATATATTATATATATATATTATATATAATATATATAATGGAATATTACTCAGCCATCAAAAGGAATGAAACCTTGCCATTTGCAATGGTGTGGATGGAGCTAGAGAGTATTATGCTAAGCTTTCTCAGTCAGGGAAAGACAAATGCCATATGATTTCACTCATATTGGAATTTAAGAAACAAAGCAGATGAACATAGGGAAGAAAAAGAAAGGCAAATCAGGAAACTCTTTTTGAGAGAGAGAGAGAGAGAGAGCAAGTGAGCAGGGGAGGGCAGAGGGAGAGGGAGAGAGAGAATCTTAAGCAGGCTGCATGCCCAGTGCAGAGTCCAACATGGAGCTAGATCTCATGACCCCGAGATCATGACCTGAGCCAAAATCAAGAGGCGGTTGTTTAACCAACCCAGCCACCCAGGCAGCCCTCGGGAAACAAAGGCTTAACTGTAGAGAACAAATTGAGGGTTACATGGGTGATGGGCATTAAGGAGGGCACTTGTTGGGCTGAGCACTGGGTATTGTATATAAGGGATGAATCACTAAATTCTGCATCTGAAACCAATGTTACACTGTAGATTAACTAATTGGAATTTAAGTAAAAACTTGGAAAAAAAGGAAAAGGAAGCTAATAAAAGAAGCTCTAGAAGGGTTCTGGTAGACCTCGGGGCACAAAATTGGAATGAGATTGAAAAGCAACAGGCAACACCAAAATTAAAGTTTTCTTTTAAATGAAATGTTTACAACTAAGATGTCTAATTGGTCTAATCATTGCATTGCAATAACAGTATTAAAAATATACATAAAACAACTTTTATTGATGAAATGTAATGAGATCACTGCGATTCCTGTATCTGCTAATTTCATATTTATTTCCATTGAAAAGACATAGAAGTGAAACATTCCTTTTTACTGATTTGCATATAGCCATTACAAATGCAGACACAGACATCCCAAATATGTGTAGCAGAATTCACATCACTATCTTACCTTGGGATGTGGTGAACAAATCTCGACAAGTTCCAGACCAAACTGAAGACAGGGTCTCCCATTTTTCACAGAATTTCGCATCTTTGAAATTTTAGTGGTTATTCAAATATGCAACAAATATTTTAGATGTCTATGTAAAATTGAGTTAGGCTCCACACTCTGATAAACAGTTTTTACACCTACAATAATGTCTAGGGGGACATTTAAAAATAGTGCCGAAAATGGCAAAACTTTTGGCAATGCCTGTTCTCGCATTGCAGAACATCTAGCCTCCCTGGCCACTACTCAGTGAATGCCAATAGTGCTTCCTAATCTCCAACCAAAACCACTCCAACCCACTGCCGAAGTGCCTCCTGGTGTGTGTGTGGGGTGGGGATGAGGATGATGTACTGCTCTAGCTTAGAACAAGTGGCCTACATCTTAGAACACAAGGCAATATTACCTTTAGATTTTTCAAATTTCTTACAGCAAGAATAAAACAAAAGTTAGTATCTCATAGATTATGTCATTATACAGGTTATAGGAATAGTGAAAGCAGAAGGAAAGAAAGAGAGAAAGAAAAGGAAGGAAGGAAGGAAGGGAGGGAGGAAGGAAGGAAGGGAGGAAGGAAATGAGAAAGAAATCATGAAGGCAACAATGCAAAAACCCAGACTTTAGGTCAAGTTCAGCACATCCAGAAGGGATTAAGCTTCCTTCTCTACTGCAGCTTATCTACCCATTTCCACATTCATACCATGGACTCTATTATTACCTGAAATTATGTCACCACTGAAAGCATTGATTCAAATATATCATTCTCGAACACTATCTCTAACTCTTTAAGCTGGCTTAAAGCATCCCCGTTGTGAGTTTAAAATCAGCCCCCACTCCTAATGACATTCAGTCCATCAACTTCTCTACTTTCTACCTATTGATCAACCCTTGACTTTCTTCACTGTCCTCTTTATCCAGCTTAGATCCCACATTCTGTCACATCAATAACACTATTGTCATTATCCTAATCTCCCTCACCCATCTGTCTTTCACTGCACTGATCTGCCAAATCCCAACAAGAGCTAAATTCAAACATCCACCTTTTCTCTCCCTGCAATGAAGCGTCCCAGGGCTGCAACAGAAAATTCTCAAATAGTGCGGGTTCACATTACTATAAATTTATGATCACAAAGCTTAAATAAATCAATCCTCAACACTGCCAAGCAGTCCTATTATTCCCCTTCTCAACTGACTCTTCCACTCTCTCCAAGGTCTATTTCAAACCTGATCACTCTCTTCCAAAACTCTGACCCTACTTCTTCACCGATGCAGGACTCGAGCTCATGAACCGTGAGATCATGACCTGAATTAAAGTCAGATGCTTAACGACTGAGGCGCCCAGGCCCCCCCCACTTCTTTTTTATTTTTCTATAAGATGATCTTGTCTCCTCCTTCACAAAGGAAATAGATGAGATCAGACAAAAAAAGTGCTTCAGTTTTTGCCTATCAAATGTTACAAACTGACCTGTGTCTGGACTAGTCTTTGCCTTTTTCCGTCTTGTTAAAGTAGAGATCTTCTTTTTCTAAATTTTTAAAAAAATTTTTAAATGTTTTATTTATTTTTGAGAGAGAGAGAGAGCGTGAGCAGGGGAGGGGCAGAGAGAGAGGGAGACACAGAATCCAAAGCAGGCTCCAGGCTCTGAGCTGTCAGCACAGAGCGTGATGCAGGGCTCGAACCCATGAACTGTGAGATCATGACTTGAGCTGAAGTCGGACGCTTAACCGACTGAGCCCCCCAGGTGCCCCTCTAAATTTTTTAAATGTTTATTTTATTCATCTTTGAGAGAGAGAGAGAGACAGAACGCAAGCAGGGGAGGGGCAGAGAGAGAGAGAGAGAGAGAGAGAGATACAGAATCCAAAGCAGGCCCCAGGCTCTGAGCTGTCAGCACAGAGCCCAACGCGGGGCTCAAACTCATGAGCCATGAGGTCATGACCTCAGCCAAAGTTGAACGCTTAACCGACTGAGCCACCCAGGCACCTCACTCCTTAACCCATTCTAACCTGCCTCCCGTCCTACTACTCCACTTGTTTCTGCCCAAATTGCCAACGTCCAGCCAGTAAGTGCTGGTAACACCACTTACTTTGGATGAATTAGTTAACCTGTAAGCTTCAGCTATTTCAATGATAAAATAAAAATAATATGTATCAGTTACATTTTTTAGAGAGATTGAATGATATAATATGAATGGAATTTTTAGAAAAATGCCTGGAGCAGTGAATAAAAACTTCTTAAATGTTATCTATTGCTAGTAGTAGTAGTAGCAGCAGTAGTAGAAATAGCAGCAGCAGCAGTAACAGTAGTAGTAGTAGCAGTAGTAGCAGCAGTAGTAGCAGCAGTAGTAGTAGCAGTAGTAGTAGCAGCAGCAGCAGTAGCAGTAGCAGTAGCAGTAGCAGTAGTAGCAGCAGCAGCAGCAGTAGTAGTAGCAGTAGTAGTAGTAGTAGCAGTAGAAGGAGTAGCAGTAGAAGGAGTAGTAGCAGTAGGAGGAGGAGGAGTAGCAGTAGTAGTAGCAGTAGTAGTAGTAGCATCAGCTGCAGTAGTAGCAGTAGTAGTAGTAGCAGCAGCAGTAGTAGCAGCAGCAGCAGTAGTAGTAGCAGCAGCAGTAGTAGTAGCAGCAGCAGCAGTAGTAGCAGTAGTAGTAGTAGCAGCAGCAGTAGTAGTAGCAGCAGTAGTAGTAGTAGCAGCAGTAGTAGCAGTAGTCATAGTGGCAATGGTAGTAATATTAACAAATCTAACAATGTATCATATGTTCATATATAGAATATACTATTATATATTATATAATATTTATTAAGATTAATAAATCTATTCGTTCTCTGCTATGAAAGTACTCAGCCCCTTTGACTCAGTTAACCACATAAAATACTGGTTTCCTGCTTTACTGATTTATGGGAATGGCTTCATAATGCTGTTATATTTTCTTTTTAGCACAAATTATATATGCTTGCTCTGCCAGATATATTCATTCTATTTTTTCTGCATTCTCTGAGCACTGTGGCATCATAGAGGGTATCTTAAAGCTTCCTTGGAAAAAGCTGTGCTTCCTATATGGATCTTTCTGGAAACTGGATACTGCGCAGCGGCACAGTATTTTTGTTTGTGTGGCTCTGTTGCACTCTGCATTCTCAACTCACCTTGAACAGCTCAGAGACTTCAGGGTTTAATCATTTGGTGCCAAAGACATGCGATCTGTGGACGGTGCATGGCAAGCTCCGTAAGGGGAGGAGCCATGACGCATTCATCTGTATGCCCCACGGCATGGGACGGAGGGCTTGACATATACCAAGCCCCAATAAATGTGCTTTGAATCAAACTTAAATTGGAAAGAGCAGACTGAATATTCAACTTGACATTCACTAACATACTTTTCATGCTTAAGATTTAAACTGATCTTTAGAAGGCCTTCTTTTGCTGATGAAGCATCCTATTTGCTAAAATGCTGTCTTTCCTTTTCTTGGTAGCTAACATTGATAGTGTTTCCCATCCATCCTCTTTATAGAGCATCCACCCCCTGAAATAATTAGTATACTCATCAGTCTTTCTTCGATGTTGCCATCCCTGGTTGGCAATTTTCATTTTAGGGCATCAGCAAAAGGCTTTAGATGCCATGACAGATTAAATAGATGTGGGGTTAGAAATTCCAAGATGCATCAAGTTCAGGCAACGGATAGAGGAACATATTTTTCCTTTGAGTGAGAATGAGGCACCACTGGAACCAGCATGCTGAGGCCTTACATACAACAGTTAATCTGTCTCTGCGGACGCCTTGTGCACTAGAAGCACACAATCACATATCTAAAACTTAAAATGATACCCACAGTTTGTTTCTTAATCTTAGGCTCAGTGCAGCCTATTGGACGAGGTCCTAGGCCTGTGTATGGGTGTGTGTGTGTGTGTGTGTGTGTGTGTGCATGCATGCACGCGCACGCACGTGCACGCACATGTGCATGTGTGTATGTTTGTACATAAAAATGTGAGTATGTGCAGAAAAAATTTTTATCGATGAAATATTACATGAAATTGCAAGAAGATAAATCAGATGAAACTGGAGCTGGTCCTGACTGAAACCCAGCTTTGACTGAGGCTGAGTCCCGTCAGCACAGCTTTCTCCTTGAGCCACCCACAGCGGCCCCTGAGGCACTTTCACAGAAGCCAAGGACTGTGCAGACACAGTTTGGAAGCTATCGACTTATGAGGATGGATTGTAAGAAATCTGAGGTAGAAACTGTTTTCACTGGACTCCTATAATGAAAGCGCCAAGGAACTCAGACTACAGTTGATACAAGATGCTCTCTCTATTTATGGCATCCTCTCTTACCACGGGAAGGACCCAAACTGCAAAGAAAGGGACCCTTGAGGTTTGGGGTGAAGGTGGCGGAAGATAATGCACCTGCCAATGAGGTAGAGAATGGGGAGGTAAGAGATGAAGAAGGAAAACAAAGAAAAGGTTGTACAATAAAAGCGTTTAATTTTTCTCAAAAAAAAAAAAAAAGAGGGAGTCGTCCATAGGTTGAACGTTCATAAGAAGTCAAACGAAATGGGGATTTTAAAATGCTTTTTGGATTTAGTGAGAGTTCACTAATGACTTTAGCAAAAACTAGCTTGGGGCACAATAGGATGGCAGTTGGATTGTGTTGGGTTGAGGAGTGAACAGGAGGGAGGAAGTGGAGGCAATGAGTAGAAACAACCTATTTAGAAGTTTGGATGTACAGGGGAGAGGAGTGGTCTATGAATGAGTGCTTATTTTATTTTCTTTTTTTAAAAATTTTTAAACATTTATTTATTTTGAGAGAAAGAGACAGAGCGTGAGCAGGGGAGGGGCAGAGAGGGAGACACAGAATCCGAAGCAGGTTCCAGGCTCTGAGCTGCCAGATGCAGGGCTTGAACCTGTGAGTGAGACCATGACTGAGCCGAAGTCAGACGCTCAACCAACTGAGCCACCCAGGCGCCCCAATTATTTTATTTTCAATGAGAGAGAATTGAGCATGTATAAAAGCTGGTACAAATAGTCTATTTGAGAGGTTGAAAATAATGAATAAAAAGGAGTAAACAATACTTTAAAGTTCCTGAATGTAAAGTTCCTGGGAAAATGGGCAGTGATGAGATCTGAAGCTCAAGCTGAGTGCCCAGCCTCGGACTGCCGGACAGACAGGTGCTACATCATGACAAAAATTGAAGGAAGATGACACGGGCGCAGTTCCGATACAGCCTTGTACGTTTGATAGGGCGGGTGCAGAAGTTCCCTTATTGTGTCTTCGTCTTAGTAAGACAAGAGAAAAGATTATCTATACAGAACGACTTGAGGCAGGGTTTGAGTTTGAAGAAAAGTTTCAAAATAGTCTTTGTAAAGGGGCAGATAGATTGATCATAGCAATATAATAGGTTTCTTTCAGGAAGAATCAAGAGCCCACAGGAAGTTCATGATCATGAATTCTTATTAGAACTCACCTCTCCTAATAAGAATCACAGTTCTGTTCTGTTGAGTCACAGTTCTTGCAGCATTCAGCTGCCTACTGGCACAATCAGAGAAGGTGCACTGTTGAATTGACACAAAGTTGGACTTTTTCAGGTTGATGCAATGAAAAGACAAATAACGTAAAGTGTTTGGCATGTTGACAAAAATGTTATTGAAGTGACTAATTATAAAACTGGGCTGCTTAAAAAGGAAAGTAGTGAAAGTGGAAGGTTGATTGGGAAAATGATAAGAAGGGTAAGCGGTTTTGGACACCTTACAAAGGTAAAATAACAGCTGTGATAGGAGTAAACTAGAAAGCTGGAAGGAAGGGTGGGTGTGGTAATAAAATGGGACAGTGGAATTAGAGGACTGGGGAAGGTTAGTAGAACTAGGAGGCCAGGATATTTGAATGGGTCACCCACATGGACAGTGATGTCATCCTAGGATAAGTGGGATTTAGAGCATAAAGGGAGACTGTGAACCAGGTGCCTAAGTCTTAGATAAATGAGTAGACTACTTGACCACAAAATGGAGATGGAAAGGTTTTTAGAGCTAAATAATAGGACTTTCATAATAGCGAAGGGATTTACAGCATAAATGAATGAATAATATTCTAGAAAAGGCCATGGAGAGCAATGGTGACACTTTCATTCTATGTTCACAACGTGAGCAGTGACAGAGCAAGAGTAATTGATGTTCAGGTGGCACGGTAAATGTTTGTGCCTTCCCTCCCTATTCCGTGTTAAGATTTGCCTAGGAAATAAGAAGTTGATAGTGAAACTAGAGAATGTTTCTTTATTTAGTTTTCAAAAATGTCATTGATTTTAATAATCCAATTAAAAAATGGGCAGAAGACATGAAGAGGCATTTCTCCAAAGAAGACATCCAGATGGCCAACAGCCACATGAAAAAATGCTCAACATCACTCATCATCAGGGAAACGCAAAGCAAAACCACAATGAGATAACACCTCACACCTGTCCCAATGGCTAGAATCAAAAACATAAGAAACAACAAGCGTTCTCAAGGATGTGGAGAAAAAGGAACCCTCTTGCATTGTTGGTGGGAATGCAAACTGGTGCCACCACTGTGGAAAGCAGTATGGAGGCTCCTCAAAAAATTAAAAATAGAACTACCACATGATCCAGCAATTCCACTACTGCATATTTACCCCAAGAATACAAAAACACCAATGCAAAAAGATATGTGCACCCTAATGTTTACTGCAGTATTATTTACAATAGCTAAATTATGAAAGCCACCCAAGTGTCTCTCAATAGATGACTGGATAAATAATTGTGGTATATATATATATATATATATATATATATATATATATTACTCAGCCATGAAAAAGGATGAAATCTTGGCATTTGCAACAACATAGATGAATCTACAGGGTATAATGCTAAGGGAAATAAGTTAATCACAGATAAATGCCATAGGATTTCACTCATGTGTGGAATTTAAGAAACAAAACAAAGGTCTTGTTGTGATGAGCAGTGAGTATTGTATGTAAGTGCTGAATCACTAAATTCTACATCTGAAACTAATATTACACTGTATTGTTTTTTTTTTTTTGAGAGAGAGAGAGAGAGAGAGAGTACAAGCAGGGGAGGGGCAGAGAAGAGTGAGAAAGAGAATCTTAAGCAGACTCTATGCCCAATGTGGGTCCCGACATGAGGCTCGATCTCATAACTATAAGATCATGACCTAAGCTGAAATCAAGAGTCAGATGCTTAACTGAGCGAGCGGCCCAGGCACCCCTACAGTGTATATTAACTAACTGGAATTTAAATAAAATTTTGAAAAAAAAAACAAAGAAAAAAGAGACTAACAAAAAAACAAGCTCTTAACTATAGAGAACAAACTGATGGTTAGCAGAAGGAAGGGAGGGGGATGGAGGAGAGAAATAAAGGGGATTGAAAGAACACTTACTGTGATAAGCAGTGAGGGATGTACAGAATTGTTGAATCACTATATTATACACCTGAAACTAATATAACACTGTATGTTAACTATACTGGAACTCAACTTTTTAAAAAATTTTTTTCATTTATTTTAACTGAGTGCAAATTGGTAAAAAAAAAAATTATTTGACCTATGTCTTTTTGTCATTCCCATAAACTGTACCTGGGAATATACAGTGTTCCCTTTATTCTGACCTTTTAATTTGAGAGGGCCCAAGGAAAGTAGTGTCCTTAGGAAAGCCAGGTTTCAGTTAAGACCATGAAGTGGAGGAAGTGCTCAGAAAGAAGTTGAAGCTATAGCTAACTCATCTGGAAAAGCAAAAGTATGGACATCATCTTTTACTCTTAGTAAAACCCCACATTTAATAAAGCACCAAAGACTTTTAAATTCACCCCTTAAAATGTAAATTTAGCGAATATATTTCACCACCGCCATTGCCACCATCCTTCTCCAAGGCACCATCCTCTCTCACCTGGTCTACTGCAATAGTCTTCTCACTAGGCTCTGTTTCCATTCTAGTTTACCTGCGATCCACTTTCCATTCCACAGCCAGAGTGATTCTTCTAAGACAAAAGTCAGTTCATGCCACTGCCCTTTCCACAAAGCGCTCAGGGCAAAAGGCCTTGCCCCAGCACTCTTCCCACACACATGTACACTTTATGACCCAACTGTAATGGACTACTTGCCCAAACATGCCAAACTTTCCTTCTAATTGTGCTCATATTCCTCTCTCTGGTTAGAGTGCTTCTCTATAGCCCTTGCCTTCTGCGCTTGGCTACTTCATGCTTTCCTTAAGGAATCAGCCCCAGGTAGTCCCTCCTTCAGGAAGTCCTCATGGCATCTCTACTCCAAAGGCCAAATTAGAAGTACTAATCCTCTGTGCATTGCTAGAACCATGTGAACCCCTCCACCATAGCTCTTATCAAACTATATAATGGTAATCTCCCTTGTCTTTCCAACTAGAGTGATGCCTTCCAAATAGTAGGCACTCAACAATTAATTGATGAATATAAATTCATTGCAAGATCCATTTTGGACAATTGCGGGAGATAACATTAAATACATCTGGGTTTCGTCTGAAACAATTACATGGATTTTAAATGTAGAAATGGGCTTGGAGAGGAGTAGCTACCAGTTTCAGATTCCAGTTGATATTAACTGCATTTTCTCCCCTGGGAGAAGTGGAGCACTATAGCTTTTCCAATAGAGGATTATCCAATCATTGCATTGCCCCCAAGAGTACTCTTTGCTTCTCTCCCATAGCTCTTCTACGTGCACATTATAGCTACTGAGTGCATAGTCTATCATATGATGGTTAATGGCTATTAACAAAATGTAATTTTCACAAGATGATAAGAGGAACTTATCAAACTTACTCCGTTGCAGCAGTATAAGGGCAGAATTTGTAAAGAATGTTCTGAGGAACACACACACACACACACACACACACACACATTTTCTTTCAGGAATAAGGTTAGGTAGGAAAGCCATCGGTATATTTCAAAATCCTGCTTATTCAATTTTTTAAACCTTTTAAATCTGAACTAAATTTAGACCTGCAGGAAAGTTGCAAAAGTAGTATAGAGCTCCTTTATATCCCTTACCCAGATTTCCATAATGTTAACATCTTCCATAGCCATAGTGCAATGATCAAAACTAAGAAATTACTATTGTTTAATTTTGAAATTATATTTTGAATTAGCTCACTATCTGAAGCTTCTATTTTATTCTATTCTATTCTGTTGGTGGGAGGGAAAAGTATTGCAGTTTTAGCTGAAATAAGAGCATTGAAGTAGATGACCCTGCAGGAAAGTTCTGTCCTTTACCTTCAGAAATCAGACCTTGAACTACACTACACTTCCTTGAAGAGGAAGAGAGCAGTAACACTTTCTGAAAGAAAACTAAGTCTCATCTAAAAAGAAGAGAGATTTGGCTGAAATAATGCCAAGCTGGGGGCACAAGAGGCCTGTGTTCCAGGCTTGACTCTACCATCAGTTAGATTTGTGAACTTGTGTGAGTCTCAGTGCTTCCCCAGACCCCACTGAGCTCACTGGCTTCTGACATCCCTCCCAACCCCAAAGTTTAATGCCAGACCATGATGTTGTTGAAAGCAAGGTTTAAGGCCAGTGTCACATTAATACCTGGGAAGCCCTGCACTTGAGGACACAGAACAGTAAAGCATGGAGGTCACTTGTGTGTCTAATTGGAACAGAATTGCCAGAGGGAATGATTGCATTTATTAAATGCCACTGAAACATCGTACTTCATGGTTCTCTGTTATCTTTCCTAGATATTGACTTCTGCTTTCATCTTTGCCTGGTACAGCAAAAAGGACCCAATGTTCTAGTTAGGATTCAGACAAAGGGATATATATGTAGGTTTCAGTTTGGAGGTGGAGGACCAGCGAGGAAATAACCCTTAATGTTTTTAACAAAAGCAAACTGAGGGTATTTTTTTCTGTAAATGAAAGCATGGGAGAGCTCATGAAAGTCATCATTGCTTTACCCCAAGCACTTTCATCCTCTACAAGTCTAATCTACAAGTGCAGTGTGGAAGACCTCCATCCCTGCAGACAGAAGCAGAGAGGGAGTGGAGAGTGCAAGGGGACAGGAGGGATGACCTCAGTTAAAATCCATTCACTACATCGTACAGGTGACAGAGAAACACTGTGCTTTCAGCTGAAAGTGGCAGCATCTAGATGAAGGGAAAGAAGTCAGGCAAATAAATAGCACATAATGACAACATTCCATCTGAACAGTTGTCTTCCATAGCCTGTTGGCCGCCCTCAATGGAAACCAAGTGTATTCGCCTGCCGGGTTGCTGTAACAAATCACCACAATCTGGGTGGCTTAAAGCAACAGCAATTCATCGTTACACAGTTCTAGAGGCTAAAGGTCTGAATCAAGGTGTCAGAAGGGCCATGCTTTCTCTGAAGGCTTTGGGGGAGTATCTGTTCCATGCCTTTCTCATAGTTTCTGGTGCCTACCAGAAATCCGTGGCATTTCTTGATGGATAGATGCGTGGATCCAATCTCTGCCTCTGTCATCACATAGCATTCTCCCTGTGTCTCTCCTCTCCTCTTCATGTGAGGACATCAGTCTTAGCGGATTAAGACCAACCCTAATGGAGTATGAGCTCATCTTAATGTGATAACATCTGTAAGGCCCTATTTTCAAATAAGGTCACATTCACAGGTGTTGGGGATTAGGGCTTCAACATATCTTTTCAGAGGACAAGATTCAACCCACAACAAGAAGTCTCCAAATTTTTTTTTGAGTGTGAGAACATCTTATCAATGGCTTCTTCCTCAGTTATATTGACCTCCACATGAGGGAAGTTGTAATCTTATTGTTTGTTGATTGGGGGGGGAAATACATTGATTTTTATAAAGTTTTATAAACTTCCTCTACGTTTAGTACTACTTTCAAATGCATTTATATTTTATCATTTTTTATTAATAACAGTAGCTATATGCATTTGGAAGCCAGTCATACATAGGGGTGCAAGGCAGTCTGATGAGCATTGGACCTGATGGTCTGAAAGTTAATGACTGAGTCTTGACTCAGTTCCAAAGGTGCCACGTGACCATAGGCAGGTTCCTTAACCACTTCTCCGTAGGTCTTAGTTTCACCTATGTCTCAAAGTGGGCTGGACTGATTGACCTTTAAAATGTCATCTCTGACATTCTCGTAAGTTTATATGAGAAGAAGTGTTTTAGGCAAGAACACTTCAGGAGTTGTTTTCTTGCCAGATAAGTTCATGTCCAATTTCACAATCAAACTTCATCCCTTCTAAGATGATGTGTCAGCTTTTGGTATTTGGCAATACTCTCACAGTGCAATTTAAAAATAACTCAATCAGGTAAATAGTTCAGGGCAGTAAATGCTTCCTATTTTTTTAAAGTTGTCCAACTGAAAAGTTACAAACTCAGTTTGTCTGTAATTGATTTGTCAATAACAAGGACAGAACCTGGCAAGGGACAAACAATTAATGATCCTCAGCTTATCATTCTGTCTACAGTTAAACTCCTATAACTAGATGCTGCTTCAACTAAAAACTTCCTGATTAACAACAGGAGTGGACATCAGTAAAATAGCTTTCCTTTTTTTTTCATTTCCACAAGTTGTTAAAATTGCATGTGTTTGCCATTTCTCACCAGAAATTTAGGATCATTCAAAGATTTCTCATTCTGAATGCTCTGATTAAGACAGATGATATTCTTAAACAAGTACCTTCACTGCATAAAACCTTTGAGAAGCTACCAAAAGGAATATAGACACTATTTTCCCAAGGCATTCTTGGTGCTGGACAAAAAAGTATATCCCCACCAGATTCTTGGGATCATCTTTGAGTTCCTCTTTTCCCCTTTCCATGCTTCATCCAATCAATCACCAATACCAACAGATTGTACTTCTTAATTATTTCTCTAATGTTTCTCTATTCTTGTACATCCACACTGCCACTCTTAAGTTCAGGTCATGATCATAAATAATCTATATTAATACTAGGACCTGGGACTCCCATTTGATGTCCTTGATGTTTCTTGTCACACACACCCCCGTCACCACCTACAATCCATTTTCCACACAGCAACCACCATCATATTTCTAATATAAAAAATATGATGGCACCATTACCATTCAATGGCTTTGTTTTTAGAATAAAAAATAAGGAGTGGTTGGGTGGCTCAGTTGGTTAAGTGTCTGACTTTGGCTCAGGTGATGATCTTGCAGTTTGTGAGTTTGAGCCCCACATCGGGCTCTGTGCTGACAGCTCGGAGCCTAGAGCCTGTTTAGAGTCTGTGTCACCCTCTCTCTCTTCCCCTCCCCCCCCCCCCCGCTGTCTCTCTCTTTCAAAAATAAACACTGAAAAAAATTTTTTAAAGAAATAAAAAATGAGTTCTGCAGCCATGCACACATTTCTCTGTATGATCTGACCCCCACCTCCCTGTCCAGCTTCATTTTCTGACTGTGCTCCACTTCCTTCATAACACTCGGTGTTCATGAACATTGTTGTTCCTTCATAAACACTCATGTTAAGTTTCTTACAACCCCCCAAATAAGCCCTTTTCTCTCTTGCCTCTAGGCTTACATTCATGATTCTTCCTTTGCCCAGAATGCACTCGTTCCTCCTTCCCCTTCTTTACCTAGCTCCTACTCAGTCTTGAAGACTATGCTAAGGCATTACTTCTTTTTGACAGTCTTTCCCAGCCTGCCCATCCCTCCCATGTGGCCTCTCTGCCCACACATTGAGATTATACCTGCCATGGCAGTCAGGGCCCATTACAAGTAGGACTCCATTGCTGTCACTCTCTTCAACCCCTTTCTACTCTTACTGAAAAGGACAGAATATGAACCACAATAAGTCAATTCCAACAATACCAGTCTGGCCATGTTTACCATTGGGTGGGGTTGCTATGCATTGAAAAGTCATACCCACATGTATAGCTCTCTCTTCTGCTTCCTGAAGAACCTCCTTGGAACAGATTGAGTCACAAGACAGACCTCCACCTTTTTTTTTCCTGGTGCTTTCTTAACACTATCTGAGAAAGACGGAGGGTAGGTCCAACCTCATGTTACTCTCTCTCTTCTCCTGGTTGCTTTGGCCTCTCCTAGATTGTGATCTTCACAATTGTTAAAAAAATATTTTGTTTTCTACCCTTAGGTTAGGCCAGGAAGGCTAGAGGTAGCTGGAGTCAAGTAAATGTCCTTCCACAAATGGAATAAGGTTCTGGCAAAGTCTTTCCCCTGTACAGTTGGTCTTCTTATAGAGAATGATCTGGAGGATTTCACAGTGATTACTCTTCTCCTGCCAGATCTAGCAGGGATCTTTCTTGGCCCTTTTGTGTAATAACCTGGTGGGTTTCACCACCCAAGAGTGAGGCCCTACCCAGACTGCTGCCCTGTGAGTGTCTCACTCTCAAGCTTGTCCACTTTCAGGCTTCAGCAACTCACCACAATTACCATTTAAGTCTGAGAGACTGGCGCAGTCCAGAGGAGACTAAGTAGGCATGACCAGTAAATATAATCCATTATTCTGGATGGGATCCTGGATTATAAAAATAATTTTAAGGGTAAAAATGCAGAAACCTGAATAAAGTGTGGACTTTGGTTAATAATAATAATAATATATCCATATTGGTTCATTAATTGTAACAAATGCTCCATAAAACTGTAAGATGTTAATAATAGGGGAACTGAAAGTGGACTAGATGGCAACTCTGTACTATCTTTGTAATTTTGCTGTAAACTTAAAACTGTTCTAAAGAATAGAATTTATTTTTTTAAAAGAGAAGAGTAGGGTAAGAGTCATGGGAGGGGGTGGGAGAGGGGTGGGTTACAATATGAAATGGTATGACCAGAATAGGCATCATTCAATCAAAAGTTTAAAGGAGGTATGGAAGTCAGAATTCTAAGATAGCCCCCACTCTTCCCTCCTCCTCCTCTTTTTTTTTTTTTTTAAAGTTTATTTATTATTGAGAGAGAGAGAGGCTGGGGTGGGGGGGGGACGGGCAGAGAGGGAGACACAGAATCCGAAGCAGGCTCCAGGCTCTGAGCTGTCGGCACAGAGAGGGAAGCGGGGCTCAAGCCGACTAATGGTGAGACCATGACCTGAGCCGAAGTCGGATGCTTAACCAACTGAGCCACCCAGGTGCCCCGTTTCCTCCTCCACCTCTTGAGTGTGGTCAGAACACGTGAACATGCTGGATCTCACTCCAGTGATTAGATTACCTGACATGAAAAAGGTGAAGGGACTTCTGCAGATGTAATTAAGGTCCCTGATAAGCTTTACTTTGAGGTAATTAAAAGGGACATCACCCTTGGTGGCCCTGACCTAATCAGGTGAGCTGGATTTCTAAAGAAGTATCTGTAATGGGCGCGTGGGTGGCTCAGTCGGTTAAGTGACTCTTGATTTTGGCTCAGGTCATCATCTCACAGTTTGTGGGTTTGTGCCCCACGTTGGGCTCTGTGTTGGCAGCACGGAGTCTGCTTGGGATTCTCTGTCTCCCTCGCTCTCTGCGCCTCCTCCGCCTCAAAAATAAATTCATAAACTTTAAAAACCTAAAAAATAAAGTAACAAAGTATCTAGAAGTCAGAGACTTGAAGTGGCAGA
This sequence comes from Cryptoprocta ferox, assembly GCA_028646485.1. Taxonomy (NCBI): domain Eukaryota; kingdom Metazoa; phylum Chordata; class Mammalia; order Carnivora; family Eupleridae; genus Cryptoprocta; species Cryptoprocta ferox. The sequence continues at coordinate 7,386,386 of CM053579.1, read as the reverse complement.
GCCTCTCTGTCTCAATTACTGGCTTTGAGGAAGCAAACTGCCATGTATTCTATAGCTGCAAGGAAACAAATGTTGTCAATGTCCTGAGGGGGGTCTTGGAGGTGGACCCTTGTCTATCCGAGCTTCCAGATAAGAGCACAGGCCAGCCAACACCTTGACTGCAGCCCAGCAAGGCCCTGAGCAGAGAACATAGGTGAGCCGGCAGGAGTCTTACTCAGAGGTAGATTTTCATACAGGGGCTGAAAGAGGCGGACATGCAGCTACCTGGGGAGAAAAGGAGAAAAATCATAGCAGAGTGGAAGAATGACCTGAGCTGACAAAGGTTTTAACAGGGTCACTGTGACTTATTGAGTCGAGAACAAACTAAACGGGGGGCAAGGGCAGTTAAGCAGGGAGACAAGGTCGTGGGCTCTTCTAGAAACCAGTTCAGACATGACGGTGACCTATACCTCCGAAGGGCCAGGATAGTGGTGGTGGAGGTGAGGTAAAGGGGTCAGATTACGGATTTACTTTGAAAGCAGAGCCCGAGGAATTTCCTGAGGGGAAGTGGGGTGTAAGAGAAAGGGAGGAGTCCAGGATGAGTCTAAGGTTTTTAAACAAGTAGCAAAAGAATGGAATGGACATTGGCTGAGGTGGATAATCAAGGGAACTCAGGGCTGGAGTCCACCCCGGCCGGGCCCCAATTTTCCTCTCCTGAGTTGTGACCTCATTCCAGGAGACCAAGGTTTAAAGTGAAAGCACATTGGGCAAACATACTCATAGTCACTGAACACTCATGAACACTTATCGAGCACCTTCTGCATGCCAGGCACGATTTTAATTGTTTTCCCCAGCTCATTTAATTCTCCCAACCACCCTCTGCAGATGTACCATTAACTCTCACATTTTAAACATGAAGATACTGAGGATGAGAGGTTAAACCCACCTCAAGGCCCACAGCTGGTAAGTCGTGGGGCCGAACAGCTAGGAGTACAACGTCAAGATTCAGATCAACCGGGTTCAAATCTTAGCTCTCGTATTTACTATCCTTGTGATTGGGGACAAGCTACTTAACATCTCTGAGCCTCACTTTCCTAATAAATAGCAACCGAACTGGGTGCTTTGGCTTGCGTTAGTTCACCCGATCCTCGACATGACCCAGCGGCACATGTCCTAGCCCCAGCTGCACACACGGCCGGCGAGGGCAGGCAGCAGTCTGCCTGAGAGTCCCTCGTGGCTGTCGGCTCCCAGGGAGGGACTGTGGGGGTGGGTCGGTGCCCACCTGCTGCCCGTAAGGCACTGATGGCAAGATGTTTGCATTTTGGGGGAAGGCTGTTTGGTATCTTGAGAGCAACGCTGATTCAAAACTTCTTCTAAATAGAAACCGTTGTCAACATTTATTAATTACAACTACTCTCCTTCCTGAGGTTCCAGAAACGAATTGCACTTTACGTTTCTCAGATAACAAGAGCTATCAAGTGTCGAGTCCTCCCTCTGTGCATGGCACGTTTTTACTTTATATGTACGAATATATGTAATTCTCACTGTCTTGTGTGGCAAACGTTCATACAGTCTACTTTATAGATGAGGAAACGAGGTATATGACCCGTCGAGGGTGACTAGACAGCTGTCGCTCTTAACCACTATAATTTGTGAGGCTATTAGCTAAGTGATGTGGCAAATTCATGATAGCTTCCTGTTATATAAATGGGCCAGACATCGCCCCTGAGCACCGCAGGCTAGGACGGATGATTAGCTCAGAGCCTTGTGGCACCAAACTCAAATTCTTAAACATCCAACTGCTTTAAATATAGTCCAAATAAATTTATTTTTTGCCATATAGAACCTACCTACTTCACATGCTCTGTGAAACTACACCTAACATCTGCTGGCCGTAGATAAGGCAGATCCTGTGCCTATAAAAGACCTCAAACCAGTGCCGCCCTTCAGAGCTCTCTGATCCACAGACTCTCCACCTTGGTGCTCTGAGCAACCCTGCCTAGACACAGAAGCCTTGTCTCTGATTTCCTCTCCCCCAGGGGGTCCCGTGCTCTATTCCTCTTCAGGGTGATCGCCCCACGCTGCTGTCTCTGGAAGGTCTCCTGCTGGGAAGGACTTTTCCTTGCATATAATCCGGTCCACGCACTGCCCAGTAAAGCTCATGTGTTACTGCCTCTCATGATTCTGTCTCTTCCTTGATCAGCCAGAAAGACTTGAACTCACACTTCCCATCAGGATTAACTCATAAGCCTTTATGAATTTACTTGGTGCTTTTAACAGCTTTTCTGAGGTCTGATTTACATAACAGAACATTCATTTCAAGTGTACAATTCGAGATTGTTAGGAAAGTTTCAGAATCACGTAACCATCATTACAGTCCAATTTCAGAATATTCCAGAAAGTAACTTACGCCCATCTGCAGTCACACCTTGTTCCTTCTCCCAGCCCCAGGCAACCACTAATCTACTTTCTGTCTCTATCGATTTGCCTATATATTTTGTATTACATTTTATTTAGAAAATTAACTGATTTTGAGCAAATGACCCAATTTTTAGTTATAGTTACTTCCTTCTGTCATGCCTAAATGAGCTCTGAAAAGGTTCATAAAGATTCAGTCTGCCAGAAGATATGTGTGTGCATATCACATATATAACCCAACTTCCTTAAAGAATAGAGCACTTTTGCATTCATTCACTGATCTGAGCATAACAACATCGCGAGGAAAGCAAAATTCTATGGTATAGTGATTAGGATATGAGTTTTGCAAGAAGTCAGAGTTGAATTCTATTTAAGTCCCATGACAACAGAGATTATGTCCATTATATTCACCACTATGTCCCTAATATTTCGCAGGGTGTCTGGCACATAGTAGATTCTCCGTGAATGTTAGGGCAGTAAAAGATGAAGGAGGAAGAGGAAGAAAAGAAGGAGGAAGAGGAGAAATGTACATCTGTCAGAGTGGCTAAAATTAACAAGTCAGGAAGCAACAGATGTTGGCAAGAATGTGTAGAAAGGGGAACCCTTTTGCACTGTTGGTAGGAATGCAAACTGGTGCAGCCACTCTGGAAAATAGTATGGAGGTTCCTCAAAAAGTTAAAAATAGAGCTACCCTATGACCCAGCAATTGCACTACTAGGTATTTACCCAAAGGATATAAAAATGCTGATTTGAAGGGGCACATGCCCCCCAATGTTTATAGCAGCACTACCAATAATAGATGAAGTATGGAAAGGTCCCAAATGTCCATCGACTGATGAATGGATAAAGAAGATGTGGTATACACACACACACACACACACACACACACACACAATGGAATATTACTTGGCAATCAAAAAGAACGAAATCTTGCCATTTGCAATAATGTGGATGGAACTGGAGTGTTATTATGCTAAGTGAAATAAGTCAGTCAGAGAAAGACAAATATATGATTTCACTTATATGCGGAATTTAAGAAGCAAAACAGATGTGGGACACCTGGGTGGCTTAGTCGGTTGAGCATCCAACTTTAGCTCAGGTCATGATCTCACAGTTTGTGAGTTCGAGCCCCACGTCGGACTCTGTGCTGACAGCTCAGAGCCTGGAGCCTGCTTCGGATTCTGTGTCTCCCTCTCTCTCTGCTCCTCCCCCCTCGTGCTCTGTCTCTCTGTCTCAAAAATAAAATAAACATTAAAAAAATTTAAAAAGGAACAAAACAGATGAACATGGGGGAAGGGAAGGAAAAATAAGATAAAAACAGAGAGGGAGGCAAACCATAAGAGACTCTGAAATACAGAAAATAAACTAAGGGCTGCTGGAGGGAGGTTGGGGTGGGGGATGGGCTAAATGGGTGATGGGTACTAAGGAGGGCGCTTGTTGGGATGAACACTGGGTGTTATACGTCATTGATAGGATTTCAAATCCCAGCTTTGAATCCTAGATTTATTACCAGTGTGTGAACTCAGGCAAATCACTTGACATGTCAGAGCCTCTGTCTCCTCATATGGTAGCACCTTTGTTATGTAACATTTGTAAGTAGCAAATGAATAACATTTACAGAAATTATTTACCAACTACAAAGCATTATACAAATACAGATATTATGAACTTAAAAAAAAGAAATGACCTCTAACTCACTACCAAGCTCAAAGGTAACTTCAGTTCACTGAAGACTAAATTCCATCGTCTAAAATATGGGGACAGTGCCCACCTCCTAGAGCTGTGACAATTGACCGAGATGGCGTGTGGTGTGAGTCTGGCACACAGACCGGCATGGTGAGGGTCAGCAGGGTTTAGTTGCTTGTCCAGTACTGTAGTGCGCATTTGTGTTAGACCAGGGTTCAAACCCAGGCTTGTCTGCCCGAAAAAGCAGTTAAACAGTCCCACTCACAGAATGCGTCCACAGACAGCTTAAATGAGCGTGGATAACTGTAGCCATGTGCTGTGTTATTAAAGAAAGGCACAGTGATGGCAGAATTAAAAGCTGCTAAACTGTCTTTTTTTTTTTTCAGTAATGGTGGTAGAAAAATCCCTGAGTGCAAGCCTATGTCATTTCAGAGCCCATCCTTTAGAGAAAATGCCCTGCCTTATCTATTACTTATCTACAGCTCATAAAATGGTGTTTGATCACATTAAATCCTCTTCTCTGCCTGGCTTTGATTGCAAAAAGTGGTCAGGTTAACTGGAACAATTAAGGTGCTCCTGGGGGATAATTACCCCTTTTACTTTCTGTGTGTGGGGAGGAAGGAGGATGGCTGGTCCTGAAAATGGGATCTCTGTGGCACACTGGGAAGGAGAATTAAAAACACAGTGAGATGGAACTCAGAATGCATTTTCTCTTGTACTTAATATAATTAGCGAATAAAAGCATATGCCGTCTCCTGTATCTTCCCCCCACCCCCAATTCGCACACACTTTAGAGGCTGCAGAAAGAAACGATTTGACATCCAAGCGAAGGGAAAGCCACGTCTGAGTCGAGGAGGCCGGGGTGGGATTTCACCCCTTCCCACCAACCACCTGGCACACCCCCACGCCCGGACATGCACCGGGCCTCTGCACTGCGCTTTGAGGAGTAACAACCACTGATGAGATCCCCCTTTCTTTTTGGACTCCATTCCGCACTACAAGAGATCTCCTTTTAGGAAATATGCCCAATGAGGAGGACTCACCGGCAGGAATTCAAGTCTGCCCTGGAGAGGGGCAGAGTGTGTCCTCTTCTGCTTTCAAAGTTATGAACCGCAGTGTTTAGTATGGATTAGGGGGGTGAAATTGGAAAACTCTCTCCCCTCCAACGTGTAGAGCAGGCACATCATGAAACCGCCTTGTATTCACGTTGAGTGACTGGGGCCTGATGTGATGCAAAGGCAATTTAGGTGTCAAAGGGAATGTGCTCATTGATACAATGGAGGCGTTTCTCACAACCAGTCAATAACTGATGTTGCAAGGTAGGTGCAAGAACCATGTGGGGATTGGCATCCTTTAAAATGACATCCTGCTGTGTTATCAAGAGGAAAGAAAGCAGAGAAACTTCGCCAACAGAATGCTAAGTAGATGGCTTACTGGCTTCTACTGCGGCTGGAATCACCCGCCCACTGACTTCCCCAATTATGCTAAAATGCTTGAATGTAGGCTGTCAAATCGTGGAAGGGGTTCTGAAGCAATTTCACCTTTAAGGGTGCTTAAAGTGATAGCAAGACGTGGAAAAGGCGGCACAGGGGAAATGGCTCTGGAAACAGTGCAAGTATCACACCTACTGAGTGACCTTGAGAAAGCCACCTCATTCTGTGAACTTCGGTTTTCTCCTCCATGAAGGGAAGTGATAAATCTTCCGCTCTAAGGTGATTATGAGGATTAAATGAGCCCCTGGATGTATGGTGCTTAGCAGAAGGCCTGCCATAGATGAGGTGTGTGCTAAACATGACTTCCGATGCCCGCCTCTAACAGACCTGCCAGAACTGGAATGTTACAAAGGGTGTTAGGTGCGCGAGCTTTCCTAGAGAGGGTCTGTCGCTGTCATCCAATGCTCCGACCTCCAAAAGGTCAAGACCCACCACGTTAGACTGAATCCCCAAAGTAGGTAAGCCCTTTATTCATTTCTGTACACACAGTGTACAGGCCGTTTAGCATGTTGGTGCGATGATTTAGTAGGGTTGATTTTTGCCTCTATTATGAGCTGTTATGGGTGCAAATTGTAACAACAGCAGTAATACTAGTAATAATAATAATAATAATAACAGTGCTAATAATAACAACCAATCTTTATTGAACTCTGTGTGTTCCAGGATTGAGCACAGTCATTTATAACCATTAATTTATTTAATCACCAAACAATCCTATGAGGTAGCTATCATTAGTATTATCTCCATTTTTACACGTGAGAAATTGAAGAACAGAGATGAAGAATCTTTCTTAGTCCTACCAACCAGCAAGTGGTTTTGATCTAAGCAGTCTGGTTCAGAGCCTGTCCGTGGTATAAAGGAAGTCTGAGAAACATTGTCCCAAAGGAGCTTAGCATTACCTTGCATGGAGTTTTGAAACGACCGACTCTGGGAAACTTAGACTTGACACAAAGTGGTATGGCCTTAGGCAAGTCCTTAACATTCTGTCAATCCATTTATTCATATTTTTAAACACTCTGGGGGGAATGAAGAATTTTGCGGCCACATTAGCAAACAATCTGGCAGTTCCTCAAAAGTTAAACACAAAGTTACCATATAACCCAGAAATCCCGTTCCTGAATACATGCTCGACAGAAATGAAAACATATGTCCACACAAAAACACATACGCTAAAGCCGACAGCAACGTTAATTGATTCATGATAGCTAAAAAGTGGAAACAGCCCCAATGCTTATCGACATCCATACAATGAAATTTTATTCTGCAGTAACACAGAATGAAATACAGACACGTGCTACAACACGAAGGAACTTTGAAAACATGATGTTAATTGAAATAAGCCAGACACAAAAGACCACCTATTATACGATTTCATTTACAGAAAACTCTAGAAGATGTAAACTAATCGATAGTGAAAGAAGGCAGGTGATGGTCACTTGGGAAAGAGCAAGGGCAAGGAGAGACAGAGGGAGGGATTATAAGGGAATGTGAGGAAACTTCTCTGGGTGATGGAAATGTTCGCTATCTGGATTGTACATGGTTTCCCAGGTGTATACATATGTTAAGACTTACCAAACTGTACACCTTAAAATTTACAGTCTATGTCCATTATGTCTCAATAAAGCTACTTTTAAAAAATGGGGATAATACTACCTACATCCTCGGATTGTTATGAGGCTTAAATAAGATCATTTTCGTGAAAGTGCCAAGCACAGTGCCTTATTACATAGTTATGACTTACAAAATAATGAAAAGACACTAACATGAAAATTGTAACATATAAACACCTCTGAAGAAAGCAGGAGCTCTAACTTAATTGTAAAGAATGGGGGCGCCTGGGTGGCTCAGTCGGTTGAGTGTCCGACTCTCAATATTGGCTCAGGTCATGATTCCAGCATCATGGGATCGAGTTCCATGCTTAAGATTCCCTCTCTCTCCTTCCGCCCCTCTCCCCCACTCACAGTATCTCTCTGTCTCTAAAAATTAAAAAAAAAAAAAAAGAATGGAGAGCCATTGCTCATTCTGGGTGGGAATCTCATTTAGGTGATCACGGCAGCCCTATTTTACTCTCCTGCCATATGTACCATAACAGTGAGCTAATAATTAAGTAACCCAGAGTGCAAGTGTGTGTGTGTCTGGAGAGGGAGGGAGGAAGGGACAGAGAGAGAGGGGGGGGGAGAGAGAGAAAGAGAGAGAGAGAGAGAGAGACAGAGAGAGAGAGATTATAAGCTTACATGTATACAGAGTATATTTTGTGTGTGTGTATATATATATATATAGTATATATATGCAGAATATACATAGAATATATATACAGTTTCTCTCTAAAGATATATACAGAGTATAATATATATAGAGAGTGTATTTATAGAGTTTGTGTATATATATATATCATATAGAGAACAAATATATATATATATATATGCACGTATTTACAAATGGCTGTAAAATTTTTTCTACATTATGCATTAGAAATGATCCACTTTTTCTCACTTCTACTGATATAAAGGATGGAGCGGAATCAACATTTTTTCCTATTTTCAACAAAAGTGGGAGCTTATTTTGTGGCACACATTAGTCTATGCCCTTGATGTGCATCATACCATCTCTCCTGGGAAGAAGGTATTCTGAGCCCCACTTTACAGATGGGAAAAGGAAGGATCACTAAGCTGAAATGATATGTGGCAGGGTCAGGAATCACACTCAGCACTATCTAACCTAAAATCCCATGCTATTTGAGCTCTGACAGTCTTTCTTCCCAAACTGCTAAATCCAGTATGTGGGTATATTGCTAATACCGCCTTAGTATTCACATGTACTTACAAATTACTAAAATGAATTCAAACCTGGTCTTGAGATTAGTGTCACTTCAGCATCGGCGAAACTAGGGCTTTGATGAAGAGAGGAAGTAGAAACAAATTGAGCAAGGCATAAAAAATAATCATTAAACGTATGATTCAAAGTGAAATTATAGATATTTTAAGTCCAAGCTTATATCCATGTGATAGGAATTAAAATGTTGAGACGTTCAGAATCTTAGAGCTATATACAGATTTCTGTATGCAGTCATTTTATTTTGAAATCTCATTTTTGTCAGTGTTCTCTGCTCTTAAACTAAAATTTTAATTTAAAGACATGCTGAAGAAGAGGTAGCTAAGTGTATCAAAGTAATTTATCAAGTACTATAAATTGAACAGTTTAATCCTGGACAAGAAATTTTAGTAATAGTGCCTTAATAAATCTTTAAGTATATAAGGACAAGTTACTTATAATCATTTTGCTTTAAAAGAGATTTTCATAGTCTTTTCTTTGAAGTCATAATAGACATAAGATCCCTAGGGAAACATAAAGATAAGGAACTGAAGGGTATTTTTTTTATAATTATTGCTAATATTACAATAGTCTCCGATCTGGTATGTTAGAGCTTGTGCTTTGACCCAGACTTAAGTTCGATTCCCAGCCCTGCCACTTATGAGGGAGAACTAGGCAAGTGCTTACCCTTTCTGTGCTTCCCTGTCCTACTCCGTACAGTGGTGCCAATGACAGTGGTGCCTTTAGAGTCATTCTCGTTGTACAGTAGGAATCAGAAATGATGCTTGGTGCACAGAAGGGCACTCCACAAATAGGAGATGTTCTGGAATTATCATCTGGGGCCCCATGAGAGTTTAATTTTACTCCGTTTCCTGACCCCAGGCAGTAGTGGCGGCCTTGGACAGCGACCTCAATGATTAGCTCATGCAGTGACCTGCAGGAGGCATCTGGGACTGGGGTGAGGGATCACATCCCCAGTTCTGGATAAGCAATGCTAAGTGTGCCCTTCACTGAGGATCCTCCACACCATTGGCTTGGCATACGAAGCCCAGCGATGCCTCCACTTCACAATAACCATCCAAATTCACATTTTGGACCACTTCCTACATGCCTTGCCCTATGTGAAGCGCTGCATGTGTTTTCTCACGTTGCTTCCTCAAAAGTAGCCCTATGAAATAGGTGCTATGATTACCCATAGGCTACACAGGAGAAAGCTGTGGTCTTGTCTGAAGGGAAGGTGCTGTTCAGTCTCTCTGCTGCCATCTCCATCCCTAGAAATTCCATACCAAACAAGCTGCCTTCCAATCAGCAGTTGTCTGGGTGTGTGCACGCGTGCACACACATGCTCACATGTGGGCTTGAAATCTACTAAGTGTTCTATGAAGAGTCCTTATTGGGCCCTCCTCTATTTTGTGAATATTGGCTTATATATGAAAGGATTGTCTTCAGCAACCAGCGATGCTTCCCCCCGCCATCAACCCCCATGGCAACAGCCTTTCTTTGTGAAGGAGTTTTGATATGAATCTTCAAACTGGAGTTTTGACAGGAAGGTAGGAAAAACAGATCAGTGAGTACATTACACCCACCGTGCTGTAAGATAACCATTATCTTACATAAAACATCATTGCATTTTTTTCCTGGCTTGACTTTAATATTAACATGCCAGCAAAGTGCCTGTCTGGTTGGGTCAGTACTCTTTCCTCAAAGGGCAAACCCATCATGGGGTGGCAATGACTGGTATCACCAGCATGGCACTGGTCAGTGGCCAGTGGGTGCTCTTTTCTTGCACAAAAAGCTTCTCCCTGGGACTGGGAGTGTTGAGCAGTCTCTAATTCTCTAGGGATACCAGGCCTGTGACATCCAGAAGGAGGTTCCATATTTTCCCCCGACATCACCCCCACTTGAGCTTTGGCTCCATGTTTCATGAGACCAAAGATTGTGTGCCAAGCTTCCACAAAGAGGGAGATTTAGAAGTCCTCAGGAATAAGAAGATAAAAGGAACGAAATGGGGGGATCCTAGGAAGTTGGTATGCAGAATGCATAATAGAATGGCCCCCAGAGACGTTTCCTACAGCAGGAACTCAACATTCCAGCTCCAGGAGAAATGGCCAAGGATATCTCAAGACTGAGGCTGATATAAAAGAGTAGGACAACCACAGATAGGTATAGAAGGGACTAGCCTAGAGGTAAGAGCACATGAATAAGTCAAAGGAGACAGATATTGTAAAAGTAATTATAAGGCAAATTATGGTTGAGATGAAGAATGTAGAGTGTTATGTGAACATAAAACAGGGAAATCAAACAGAATAATACCATGTGATGAATGCAGCAGCAAGTATATAAATCTAAAGAAGAAGGATAAAGAGGAGGAAGAGGAGGAGGAGGAGAAATGCTAATGCCTATGGTTTAAAATATATGTCAGGTCTGCTGATGCCCAGGCTTACTATAATGAATATAAGAAACGTCTGGAAGGCAACAAGTCTGTTCTGGCTTGCTCTGCTACAGGCAAAGAAAGACTTTATTATGGAGAGAAGGCATCTTCTGAACAACTTCCCTTTCATGGATGCCACAGATCCCCAGGGCACTTTTGATACAGGTCAGAAAATCTCTTTGACACAAGAGGCCAGAGGGCTAGTCCTAAAACTACTGTCTGGGTACCACAGAGGATGGCTTACAATTAAAAAAATATGATTCGAATGCAAAATCAACTTGGCTCTTTTGGGAGAAATGTAATAAGAGGGAGCCTGGGGGAGGAGGCCTGTGGAAGCCTGTGTTATTGTTCACATATTCCCTGCTCAGCCCATAGGAAAGGTTATATATTCCTGCCCTGTTGGGTTTAGCCAAGCAACTTAGTCTGGCCAATAGAAAGTGAGCAGATAACAGACTGGGGGGTGCTGGAGGGATATTGGAGGGGGTTGATGAGCTAAGTGGGCGATGGGCATTAAGGAGGGCACTTGTTGGGATGAGCACTGGGTGTTACATGTAAGTGATGAATCACTGGGTTCTACTCCTGAAACCAATACTACACTGTATGTTAACTGATTTGTTTTTAAATAAATAAATTTAAAATAAAAAAAGAAGAGGCAGAAGATGAGCAGAAACGATCCATACCCCATCAGGACAGAAGCCTTGAGAGCCATCATGCTCTTTATCACCACCTTTTCTTTTCTTTTCTTTTCTTTTCTTTCTTTTTTTCTGCCATGACACGGGCAATGAGCAATGTCCTGGCTAAGGGCTGTTCTATCAGCATGGGGGAGGAAGATGTGCAGCCAACCCACAGTGGGCATGAGATGTGAGCAAGAAATCAATTAGCTAACTAGCTAATATGAGCCAGGTAGAAAAAAGTTGTCTGCTGATGATCTAAGAACAGATAATAATTGAGCACATACGGAGTCATGAATTTCCACTGAAGGAAAATCAACAACCTGGTTCTGAGCCCACTGATGGTTACTATCATCGGCATATAGCCAAGTTTCACTTAAAATAACAAGGAAAAGGAAACTCTGCCGGTTGCCTTTATTTGGTTATTAGTGAGTGTCATAACAAAAACTACAGTGTTATTCCACAGCCAAGGAGTGTGGTTTGGTTGAAGGGGAAAAGATGATGTATCCAGACAGAATCTGAATTACCACCAGATCTCCAAGAATGCCTCACCTCCATCTGCTGCTTAATAACCTGATCTAATGTCTTTATGAAGTTGGAAGTTTCAGAATAGATTTTGTTAATGGTGACTGTACAAAGGGATGAGATTTTTAAATATGAATGAAGCTGTCAGGGAGGAAAAAAAGTTTCATGTACCCTGCTAGGTTCTTCTGGCTGGTCTAATAATCAAATTGACATGAGACAGATGAACAGGAGAAAACCAAATTTAATTACGTACATACAGGGGTCCCCTAAGAGTGTGAGGTCCACCCACAAGCAGTCAGGCAGTTGAAGCTGATATACTGTCCAGAACTAAGGAGAAGGTGGTGGGAGTGTGGGACATCAAAGGGGAGGAAGACAATTCACAGGAAGAGGGGGAGAGCAGAGGTTTGGTAAACAAATGTTTGCTATACCAAGCCGAGAGTTCCTTCTAATGGAAAACAAAGCCATCTTTGGTGACGGCTCTTTTCTTGATACAAGCTCCCCATCTTAATTTTTAGGGGCAGTTAAGGGAGAAAGAAAACATCTTGAATTTTCTGTTTCTTAAAAATAATCAGCCTAAAATAATCCTCATGCCAAAGAGACATATTTAGTGGCAGCAAACTTTGCTCCTCTACAAAGCAGATGATATGAACCAAGGCACATTTCTGAGGCTTTATAATGTCAAGTCCAAAACGCCACGTGTTCAAGGACCCTTTGAAGGTGCTGTTATCACACGTGGATTCTCAGGAACCTAAGCCTGCTGCTCATATCTACTCTCCCCTTTGGCCTCTGCTGTTTAATCTCTCTGAGTTTTGCCACGATGGACAGCCACATCAGAGTCCATTCCTTTCCTTGACCCTGGCAGAGTCCATGCGCCATGGACAGCCATCGCTATTGAGCCATGTGACTCTCACAGGCCGGACCTAAAGCAGAGAGGACAAGCCAAGCGCTGTGTGTGCGCTGAAGACGAGGGAGCCACGTACCAGCTGCTGCTCGGCCCAGGACTGGGGTAGGGGAGCCCGGGGGTCGTGCGGACTAGAGCCCAGGCACCTCTGCGGCCACCACCGCCTGTTGCATTTCCGAGTTCGCCGTAGACAAGGGGCTGCGGTTCAGGCCTCGAGTCTAAACGGGGAAAGAAAGAAAGGGCAACTTATGACTGGAAGCCGAGGGAAGCAGGAGCTGGAAGAAGGCAGGCGGGCGAGGCTTGAAGTGTTTTCCTTGGTTGACCAGCACCCAGCTGCCGAGGCTTTTTATAAGAATCCCGTGGGTGCGAGCAAGGTTGTGTGGGAGGGCTCACAGCACGGCGGAGGAGCGGGACTTAAGAGTCCCCATCTAACACAGGCCAACAGCCCAGATGCCTGAAAAATGTTTGCTGAAAAATGGAGCAAGATCGGGGCAGGGAAATGAGAGCATGATGTCCGCTGTTGACCCCCCACTGGAAGGTGAGTAAATTCAGACAGAGCGATGTCTTCTGCCTGGGACATTCGGGGAGGTTCTGTGAGCCTCAGCGGGCTTGGAGTTAGTAGATGGAAAAGCCCCCTTGTGAGCGGAGCTGGTGCAGGCCTGAAAATAGACCAGACAAGTTTTGCTTTCTAGGAGCATCCAGTTAACAGAGATAATAAGAACGTGCCAAGGCACTTGCACACCGAATGGTTGGGATTCACAGGATGAAAATGCACTATCAGCTTCCCTGGGGTGCCCTCTCTTCCTCACAGATTCTCTGGGCTTCAGAACCCCAAAGTCCCTGAAGAAAGTCACCTGACGGAGAAGCAAATGCTAATGCCCTGTCTTCGGGTTTAGAAAAGGAGGACGTGGACCGAGCCCCAGGATCGGCAATGGACTTGCCCAGCACCCCCCTCCTCCACTGGCCTCCACCCCCAGCTCTAACTTGATTCCCTGGCAACCCACATGGTGGGCAGGAAGCCTGGGTTAAGGACGCGGATGTGGTCTCTGAGACTGAGCTCATGGATCTTCTCAGCTATACAGACCTTGGCCATGGCAGCATTGGCACAAACGTTCCAAAGGGAACACACTTAAATGCACACGCGAGGTTGGCAATATGGCCAACAACTTTTATTTTCATTTTGCTTTCACAGTTTAGAGGGTTTTATTTATTCTCAAACAGGAGCGACTCATTTTAAATTAAAGTGTTGCATACAATTAATTAATTGCCACCAGGAAGTTCTTCCTTTATCTCCAGAATCAGCAGGACTCCTTCAGGGGAATGCTTCTTAAGCACAGAATGAAATGGACTGTCTGACTTCCAAGCCACTGGAATTGCTTTGGAATTTAGTCCAGCCAAAGAGAGACCTCCTAATTATCATGGCTTCCAGCAATGCTGTTTCCTTTAGGGGTCCCACTCTAATCCTGTGAAAGGAGCTATATAAATCACCAAGTGAACTATACTCAGCCTTTTCCCTCCTCCACACTCACACCCACATCATCACCAGATCAAAGGATCAAAGCCAACTCCCAAGTATAACCAGTATTTGCCACGCTAGAAAATTAGTTGTCAAAAAAATTTCACTGAGGGGCCTAGATATTCACTAGATATTAACAAAGGTGCCTCCTAAAAAAGCTAATTCTATTTGAAATTGTAGGTTTTGACAGAATTCAAAAGATTATGCAACTGTTGGGTGATATGCAGCAATGTAACCTGATATATCTAATATAATTTACACTTAATTAGCATAGAGGGTTATTTAAATATTGGAAATTTGAGGATGTCGGTATGACTTTGAATTGTTAATTTTTGGTGTATCAAAAATAAGATTGGAAACTGACACCACAGTAAGGGACTAGATATCAAACTGAATTAAGACAAGATTCCCTACATTCTTGAAGGCTTTTTTTTTTTTTAAACCCAGTGATGCTGCAATTAACAAACCCTGGGAGAACAGAGCTCCTTTTATGACAAGCTCAGCTGTGGGAAAGCAACCAACAAAACAGCACTTCTGAGAAAGGGGAAGCGATGTCAGGGGGTGTCATCTGCTGACGTTTGTTCCCACTCTTGCTCCCCTCCCACTCACAGAACTAGGAATCTTCCTCTCCTCTGCTCTCTCAACTCCAAAATCAGGGTGGGCCCAGTGGGCGCAGGGGCTGCCCAGAGTCCGACGTCTCTGGAGCACATCTGAGAAGCCCAGGCATATGGGCTGTGGAGTAGATTTCCCTCTGGCAGAGGAGTTTGGGATAAGGGGCTGAAATTGGTGAGCCAGGCAGGGTGCCAGACGGTGGGGGCCCTAAGATGGGCATATAGGCAAACAGCAGAGGAAACTGAGGAAGTGTAGCTGGGACAAGACACAAGTCGGGGGCTGCAAAATAGGTGTCTTCAGGTAAGGAAAGGGCTGCCGTGGACAAAAGATCAATTTATTAAGGTAGCGGCACTGGAACTTTGTGCCGTATCTAGCCACCCATCCGTCCATGCAGCCATCGTGCGTGTGGCGTCATCCCAGCCAACTGTGAAAAGAAGAGCTTTGTGATAGTGATTCCAAACAACAGCCAGCAGGTGGGGAAATGTTTTAGGCCGGCAAAGAACCCCAGAAGTCATGCTGCTTTCCCACACGCCCCAAGTCTAGTCCCTGATCTTCCTATGCAAGTTCAAACAAAACAAAACAAACAAAAAACGGAAACAACACTGAACAGACAAAACGTGTTAACTTTTAATGTCACAAATGTGAAGACTGGGGACCACTTTTTACAAGATGTGCCCGTGTTGTTCATGATTAGGAAGCATTGATGTCTGCATAGCCCCCAGTGTTCATGAAGGAAACGCAGGTCATCCCACAGTCTGCCTCTATCCTCTGTCCTAAAATCAACCTGATGTCCTTCTGTTTCAAATAGATCATATGTGTGTGCCCCGTGCAGGTTTTGCAGCTAAGATCTTAATGAGCTAATACAATTATCCCGGGGAAACTAGTCCTTGGAAGTCTAGACTCACAGTTGCCCACAGTGCAGAAAGAATAACTACAATGACTTCAATGTACCAGAAGCTTTACCTATTTTGTCTCAGGTAATCCTCCAAGTTAAGTGTGATCTCAGTTTTACAGATGAGGAAACAGAGGATCGGCAGGGCTAACTAACCCATCTGGTCATGTGGATAATGAAGTCCAACGTCAACTCCAAAATGGCCACTCGCCATTACACCACCGTCCCTGCATGCCTCCTACCCCCTCACGGATTCACGACGGTGGCATTTCCCCAAATCATTTTGACACAGCTCATACCAGATGGACGGGGAAAGGGTGTGATGCCAAAGATGTTGGGAAAACTGATTTAAGGAAATCTTGGTAAGTTTCTTTACAACAGCATCTCTTAAGGTCATTACTAGACAAGAAGACACAGGCCTTCGTTTTGCTGTTGCCGTTCTTGAAGAGTATGACCAAAGCCAGAGCGGGAAACGTGCCCTGGGAAAAACCTCAAGCTGCTTTCAAATCTCCCTCGCAGGCCCTTCTGCAGCCAGGAAGCACGAAGACGCTGTGCTTGTTTGCATCTTGGCTCCAGTCCCGCGGACATGCAGCCTGCCCACGTCCTGCTGGGGGGCCAGAGGTAGCAGGGTTTACGTCCACGAGATCCTCCCCGCAAATGCACTGAAAGCTTCACTGCCTCTGGGACAATCCATGACCTCCTGGACAGTAGGGCAGCTGAGCGTGATGAGGAAGGGCACTGTCTCTCTGATTCCCAAGGCCTGTCATTTCCCCAGGACCAGTGGTGCCCAGGGATTGGAGGGCAAGAAGCCCAGCCGGAGTCTAAAGGGATGCTACTGAATGGGCCCTGTGTGCTGGGCAGAGAGGAGGGGGAGCTCTCCTCGCTGGTCTCTGGCTGCTCGCCAGACCTGAAGTAAGGACTATATACGGTGAATCGTTGTCGCACCGGCGTGGCCAGATGCTGGGCTATGCATATAAAAGAGCCTGCATGTGGAGACACTGGTTTCCTCAACAGAGCTCGGCTCTCTCCTCTCCATTCCTGCCTCCAGCCTTGCCTCCTCCAACCCACTCTCTGCACGGATGTTCCAGAGATCTTCCCGAAGCACGCATCCGACTCTGTCTTTCCTCTGCGTAAAACTCTTTGGTAGTTCAGAAGCAGGTGCTCCGAGGGGGTGATTACCTGACCAAGGCCTCCCAGCTCCTCGGTCCTGAAATACAGCCCTGGCACACATCTGGCTGACGCCACAGCTGGTCCCATTGGCCCCCGCTTTTCCCTACAACTCCCACTCTACTCCCACCCGGGTGTGGCTTTGCGCCCTCTTCTGGGGGCCCCCAGCCACAGAGGGGCCCTCCTGCTGTAAGTACCCCGGCTCCAGATGTCTCCCAGAATCCGCTCCCTACCTCGCACGCATCTGTCTGTGTCTTACTCTCCCGTTCTACTGCAGGCTCCCCGAGCCTCATAGCCCAGCCCGTAGCACATGGCCCGGCCTCTAGCAAATGCGTGTTGAATGGATCACACAAAACTTCCCAGGCCCCCTGTCCGGAGCTCTCTGTCAAAGTCTATCTACATTGGAATTCAGAGGTGCTTCCCTTCGGCTAATCCAAAATAAGAGCATTTGTGGTTCTTAAGACCCATGCCAGCAAAACAAAATTGATATCGAGACCAGAATACAAAAAGCAGGCCGGGGATTCAAATGGCTCAAAGCAGAGGTGTAGTGTGGCACTGCCTGCCTGACTCTGAGAGAAGCATGATACATTTTCCAGATAACAGCCTGTGTTTCACCGTCCAAGGGATTCCCACGTGGTCCACGGGAAATCTGTTGTTCAAAAGATAGTCTTTTCTTCCCTCCTGTAGCTCTCTTTAAAAATGGAATTTTCAGTTACTCACTATTGAACTTGAAAGCAAGAACATTTTAAACATCCATTTACCTTTTTCTCTATATGTTTATAATCAGCTCTACTTTAATTTTCACTAGTAAACTTAGGGATGCCTGGGTGGCTCAGTCAGTTAAGCATCCAACTTCACCTCAGGTCATGATCTCACGGTTCGTGGGTTCGAGCCCCACATCGGACTCTGTGCTGACAACTCAGAGTCTGGAGCCTGCTTCAGACTCCGTGTCTCCCTTTCTCTCTCTATCCCTCCCACACTTGCACTCTATCTCTCTCTGTCTTTCAAAAAATGAATAAAAGTTAAAAAATTAATTTTCACTAGTAAACTTATGCAATAACACTAAGTAGTCACCATAATAACATAGCAACAAATACAACTGGACATGTCTTTTCGTTTAAAAATGTACCTTCTAATCTGCTGACTCTGGTCCACACTTCTGGGGGCGGGGGAGACAGATGCTCTCAAGTTTACATAAGCAAGGCCATTTTTTCCTTTTTTTTTTTTTTTAGTTTATTTTTTGAGAGAGAGAGAAAGAGCGCACATGAGCGGTGGAGGGGCAGAGACAGGGAGAGAGAGAGAATCCCAAGCAGGCTCTGCACTGTCAGGGAAGAGCCCGACTCGGGGCTTGATTTCACGAACTACGACCTGAGCCAAAATCAAGAATCGGATACTTAACTGACTGAGCCACCCGGACGCCCCAGGGCCATTTTTCCTAAGGTCAGTAGTGCAGCCACAGATCCTCAATTAATATGCTTGTCGTCGTATTAGATTCCTTGGTTCCAGGAATTAAATATTTCCAGTAAGAATTCCCTCTCGTATAAAGGCTGAATTGTTTGCCATTATACACATAAATTGGCCAATTCCAACACAGGACGGACTCAGCCCCAAATCCTTGCAGTTCTGAGTCATGAGCATGAGCGGAGTCTCTCTTGATTTAGGACGGGTCTTTACTGGGAGGCATGTGCACCTTCCAGCAACGGCTGGAGTCCTGACGGGGACAGGTGGAGTGTCACTGCTTTCTCTAATATTATGAGCCACTTAACAGTCCTTCCATGTGGGACGGTATTAAAACCTTCCCTGTCTTCTTTACTGTTATAGCTCCGGCAACCAGCCCAACGCCAAACACATAGTAGGTTCTCGGTAACGGCGTGGTGACTGAGTAAGTGCTACTGAATGAAAGAGAACCTAGAGAATGAGTTAACACTTGGAGAGCTCGTGCATGTAGAAGTTAGGAGCTCAGACTCTGGAGCCAGATTTCCTAGGTCCCAATCCCAGCTCTACCCTTGACAAACTGTGTGACTTCGGGGAAGCCCCCTAACTTGTCTGTGCTACTGTCTCCTCATCTGTACGACAATGATGTTAATCATACCTACCTTAAAGAGTTCTTGTGAAGATAGAAATTTTTTTAATGTCTATTTTTGACAGAGAGGGAGAGACTGCGAGTGTGAGCGTGCATGCATGCACATGTGAGCAGGGGAGGGGCAGAGAGAGAGGAAGAGAGGGAATCCCAAACAGGCTCTGCACTGTCAGCCCAGAGCCCTATGCGGGGCTCTAACTCACAAACCATGAGATCATGACCTGAGCTGAAATCAAGAGTCGGACACTTAACCCACTGAGCCACCCAGGCGCCCCAGGATAGAATGTCTTACAGCATAAAAGACACTTAGAACAGCACCTTGGAATAGCGTACTCAGTAAGAATACTGTTAGCATGACTTAATGCCAGGCAGTCACGGATGTGGGGCAACGTGGCCGCCTACTGTGCACCAAAGTCTGGGCAAGTGTGTAGCATCGTCTTTTCTGTGGCTCCAGGAGATAAGGCTCGATTATCTCTGCGTCTCTTGCTCAGTGGCTGACCAAGAGAAGGTTTTCAATAAATGAGGACTGTCAGAATGGACGGATGCGCAGTCAGCAGTCTGAGCTGACTGGCATTCTTACAAATCCATGCCATGCCGCAGCTACTCTTTCCAGTTCAATAATCCTTGGAGACTCTGGCTTCAGCCCTCCACTTGGAACCTTCTTGCCCTTTGCCAGTTCTCTTGGCATGGTGTTGTATTTCGAGTCTCCATCTGCCTAGCCCCTTCAGTTTGATGGTTCAGTGGGACTGTCCGCCCATCTTTTTCATCATTTCTCCACAGGGTAGTGTCTCTTAGACAACGCCTCCCTGATTTCCTAGACCATAGCCTGAGAATACTCTGGTTTCTCTTCAGATTGAATAAATCTTTCGCCTAGACCATAGTCTGAGGACATAAGATAGCCCCTCCCAGAGCACTGTAGTAACAGGTGCAAACCCTGTACAATGCCCCAGGGGCCTTCTTTCCTTGCAGGGGTGATTCAGATCCTAGAGGCATTATTCATAATAGTGACGGGCAAGGGCTTTGAGGTCAGACCAACCTGGGTCATGTCCCCAGTCAACCACCTACCTGCTCTGTGACGTCAGGCATGTTTAACTTTAGGATTCTGTTTTCTAATTTGTGAAATAAGAATAATTATAGAAACCACCTCCTAACCGTAAGGGATAATTCCTAGAATGATGTCAAGTACAACAAGTGTCCACTAAATGCCAGCCCTTATGCACGCGGTCAGCTCCTAACACTAACCGCCTCCTATACGTCAGTCCTCATATTAGACATTAGGGATTCAGTGATGAACAAAACATCTTGGCTGCCCTCAAGAAGTTTACAGTCAGGTGGTGCCTGGGTGGCTCAGACCCAGGCTTAAGCCTCCAACTTCAGCTCAGGTCATGATCTCACGGTTTGTGCGTTCAAGTCCCACATCGGGCTCTGTGCTGACTGCTCAGAGCCTGGAGCCTGCTTCAGATTCTGTGTCTCCCTCTGTCTCTGCCCCTCCCCTGCTAGATCTCTCTCTCTCTCTCTCTCTCTCTCTCTCTCTCTCTCTCTCTCTCTCAAAAATCAAGCATTAAAAAATTTAAAAAAAAGAAGTTTACAGTTGGATGTAGATAACATACAAGTAAACAGACTGGTGCATGACTACATGAGGGACACAATGTGGGGGCGTTCGTGTGAAAGAGAAACCTGGACCATGTATTCACATGGGCGGCTGCCCAAGGATTTAAACAAGTTATGCAAATGTGGTATCTACAGATGAATCATGATAAATTAAAGATTAGGATAACAGCAAAGTTGCTCTTACCAAAAACAACACCAAAAAGGAGTATATACAAAGAGTTTTAAAAGTTGATTGGTGTTTCTTTAGTCTTGATGAGTGAGACCCTTGTACTGGGTCCATCAGTCAGAGCACCGCTGTGGGACACAGAGAGACCAAAGGAACAATGCTAAGTTACTGTCAGTAGTCATAAATGCCTTCCGAGCCAGCCCATTGTCATCTGAAATGACATGTCGGCATATCTGTGAGTCTGGTCTTTCGGATGCAATCTGATCATTGTCTCTTACAGGCTATGAGAAAAGTGTCCCTAAGGGAGCCACCTCACCTAGAGGAGGGGCAGGGAAGGATCAGCACAGGAAACCTTTCACTCAGCCTTAAAAGATGAGTACAAGTGGGGCACCTGTTGTACCCCATATGTAAACCATATTTTACTGGTTACAAACTGAGTGGCTCAGTCAGTTAAGCATCCGACTTCAGCTCAGGTCATGATCTTGCAGTCTGTGAGTTCGAGCCCCATGTCGGGCTTTGTGCTGACAGCCTAGAGCCTGGAGCCCACTCCAGATTCTGTGTCTCCCTCTCTCTCTGCCCGTCCCCTCCCCCCGCTTGTTCCCCCCCCCCGAAAATAAATAAACATTTAAAAAAAAAAGGTGAGTAGAAGTGAGCCAGCAAAGAGTGTAAGAGTGTTAGGGAGGACCGTCCAGCCAGAAAAGGACACTCTGTGCCACATTAACTTAAATGGATGCATTTTTGGATCAGGGGAAAAGGGTAAAATGTATATAGCCTTGTTAATGGTCAACCCCTTAAAACTAATGCCAGGAATAACTAAGATAATAAGGTGGCTATCTTTTAGTCCACAGCCTGGCTTCCATTCACATGTGATATTAAACACAAGATAATATCATAATCAGATGAGCTAGGAAAATATGGTTTACACCAGCCAAGCAATCTGGTATGGACAAATTTAACTAGTCCCAGAATTATACGTGTTTAATTGGCCTAATTTCACTTGTCACATTCCACCTTTGCGTAATATCGCTGCTACATTGAGCTTTAGCCTATGAATCGTGGCACCCCAGAGAGCCATGTCTTCCATGGGGTATAATGAAGATATAATCATAGGGAATGTGAACAAGGTCTCCGGCAGCATGAACAGGCCAATTATCACCATTACTTTTGGACGCAATTTTATTCTTCCATTGGTTGTCTAGTCAGGTAACTGATACTAAGCCTTTTTAATCCTCTTACTGATTGATAATAAAACAACCAAGGATGTAATTTCTAGTGGGGTTTCACTTCCATATATTCCCATCTTAACACTACAGATTTATTTAGTTAATGTCAAGAAGACAAGAGAAGCAAAATCTTATTTTAGAAAACTTTTGGATACTTCCTTAATGCTGAAAACAAAGAAAATGCTAACAATTATAACACATTTCCTATAAGGATTATTCCATTTCCTTTTCCCTCTTCCTCATAATAGTACCTGAGTAACTGCACTTGGACCCATTGGAAATGTACACATTACGGCAGCTAAGTCACACTCTTACATCCCTAGAATTTTTCACCTCTTGTCTTTAGGAGAGAATGAGTGAACATGAAGTATTTATCTTAAAAAATTTTTTTAATGTTTTTTATTTATCTTTGAGAAACAGAGAGAGACAGCAGGAGCGGGGGGGGGGGGCGGTCAGAGAGAGAGGGAGATACAGAATCCGAAACAGGCTCCAGGCTCTGAGCTAGCTGTCAGCACAGAGCCTGATGCGGGGCTCGAACCCACAAACCGCGAGATCATGACCTGAGCCGAAGTCGGACACTCAACCAACTGAGCCACCCAGGCGCCCCTGAAGTATTTATCTTAAAAAGGCAGCTTCGTGTGGATGTACGGAGATGAATAGAGATATAATTGCGAATCTGTGACTTCTTCATTTCTAGAGTTAAGCAGTGAAAATTATGTTAACTAAGATTACCCTGAGTGCCAGGAAGGCAAGACACAAAGTCACTGCTGTCATCAAGGAGAAAATAGCACATACAGTCCACGATCTAAGTGATGGGGTCAGAGACAGGCATCCAAATTGATCCTGTTCACCCCCTCTCTCACATAGGAGCTTGGCAAAGGGTGAGTGTGGCTGGTCAATCCAACAGGGCTTTAAATGGGGTCAGAGGTAACTCTTGCCTAGGATTTCCTTGAATCAAGCTGGGTTCAGATACTGAAATTCTTGCTCTAAAACAGTTTTGATATAAGGTCACAAGAATTCAAAATTACATTGCTTATCCCCAGGGCAAAGAGAAAAGCAGGCGATAACACCCAGAGTCAAGATAAGAAGGTCCACAAAGAATGATAATCGAGGAAGTGTGATGAAAACAAGATGTAGACAGGTGGCCTGGATTCCTACTTGGGAGTCTTCTTTGTCTAGAAAAGGACTTTGGATAGTGGTAGGTTTGTATGTACTAATAGCACAACTTTGGTGGAATGATCCAGTCGATCATGAAAAATAAGGATTCGAGGCAATAAGAGACAGAACCATGGAAACAGTGGCGAGAAGGGTCCAACCAACACCACCAAATTGTACTTTTTCACTTGAGTTTGCTTTAAACAAGTCACAGGCCTGTATGTCTTCAAGACACAAACTGGAACCTGTCAGGCACAATAATGCAATCAACAAAATTGCAAAGGGGACTGATGGGTTTTCCCATCCAGGTGAAGCAGAGAGGAATTTTCTCTCTCACCTTCAGTTAACTATAATGTTAACTCCATTGATTGTTAAACATTCAAGCTAGTTTAGATTCAATTTTAGTTTCACTATTTTTATTCTGCTTACTTAATTGAAAACTTCTGTTTATACACTTTACCAAGCAGAAATATTGATGCTTCCTGCAATAGCATGAGGTCCCCTGATCTGTTCTCTGTGTGAATGCACACACATGCATATGTGCATGCCTGAATTTAGCTATCAAAACAGTTCAATTTGGAAAATAGTCACCACTGCATAAAAATAATCCATGGGCATACTTCAGCACCTGACCGTGGAGCCAAATATTAAGAATGCTATAGCCAGGAAGCTCAGAATTGTAATACCACATATAAAAAATCTCTTTAAAACTCACCCAAGCTAATTCAACTAAATTCTCACCTTTTTGCCTTCAGTTAAAACCATGTCTTTTCAAGCAAACATAATATGGCCCACAGGAAAGTTACGAGGCGTCTCTCTGCACCAGTATTTTTTCACAAGGATGAGGATCATAGTAACACCTACCTTCTAGGGTTGATGTGAGGATCTGATGCATACAAAGGGCCTAGTAGAGTACCAAGTACACACAGGTCCCCAGAAAATGCTAATTCCTATTCTTTGTCCAAAGATTGTGGACAGAGCTTTCCACGATGATTTGCAAAGCTGGAAATCTGCATGAATGGATGACTGCGTGAATGGCTCACAGAACGTGAAAACTGCTAGGAGGAAGTGGCAACCTGTTGTTGCCGCCCATCTGTGTAACTCAGGGGTGGATCGCGCTTGGTGTGCCCTGGCCTCACGTGCACTAAGCACACCTCAGTAGCAAGCAGGTGTTCAGCCTCCTCCTCTGCATCTTCCTTCTGCGCACCCTGTGCTCAGAGATTCCTACTTCGATACTTACCACCAAGTCCTTGTTCTTTAGAGGAAACTACTTCCAAGTCCAGCAACGCAGCCTGGTAACTGGCACTGTGATCATCTTTTATATTGGATTTTTACTAAATAAAAGATCCTTTATTATTGATGCCCTCACCAGTCCTTTTCATACAGGAAATTGGCGAATAATAAAAATTTGGCTGAACACATAAGGGGAGAAAAAAATTCACAGACAGCAGGTGGTCCAGCCATTCCACTATTAAATAGTCCTTACTGTCAAGAAGTACAGATGTCTGAGAGACCTATATTGTGTTAGTCACCTTCCTTTTCCCACAAGAATACTCCATGTACTTATAACCATTATCAAATTGCTGTTGTTCTCTTGGCTAAATCACACGAATATATTTATTTTTCTTCCTTTAGATGTGATCTTTCAACTTTTAAAAATCTTTAAGTGTAATCAAAAGATAACCATATTGGTTTTTAGTGGTGTTTTTTTTGTTTGTTTAGGCAAAGACATCGGTTAACAACATAAATGAGAACTGCTTCCACATTTCATATTACTTAATGTCACTTATTGCTTAACAGCATGGCAAAGAGTGATCGAGTTTTAGGGGGGGCTGGGTGGCTCAGTCAGTTGGGCGTCCAACGTCAGTTCAGGTCATGATCTCACGGTTCATGGGTTCGAGAGCCCCCCCATCGGGCTCTGTGCTGTCAGTGCAGATACTGCTTCAGATCCTCTGTCTCCCTCTCTCTCTGCCCCTCCCCAGCTCATGCCCTCTCTCAAAAATAAACATTAAAAACGTGATGAGTTTTTAGTAGGAGTAACAGTGGAAACTGCACCCATAAATGCTCATTGAATTCCAGTTCACAAAGCCTTGTGTATCTGAGGACAGAACATGAATGAGTTCACATCATTATTGCGTTTTCACCCAACATCACAGGAGTTCAAGTCAAACAAAACCACAGTAACAGCGTACGTTTAAATTGAGTCTCAGCCTGAGCCGCAAAGGCTAGATCAGGTATGTTTTATTTAAGTGGGAAGGAAGGAGAGGCAGGGATAAACTGGCCACATTCTCTTTCCTATCTCCATGGTTTGCTACTTTGACTTAACAGGTCACACCTGCTGCTAGGGGGCTGGGGTTGAGGGGTGGAATCTTGCCTGTCAGCTCACTGTATACTTGTTCCCGATGGAATATCTGGGTGCTCATCCTGTCCTCCTCTCAAAGGGAGACGCAGAAAATAAAGATGAGAGCTACGTTACACTTTGTGTCCCAAGGAAGGTCTACAGCACTGGGTTTAGAGTCTTCTAAGGGGATGTAGCATTGTCAGTTTCCAACTTGGCAATCCTGTTTTTAAAATGAAATAGAGGGGCACCTGGGGGGCTCAGTCGGTTAAGCATCTGACACTTGATTTCGGCTCAGGTCCTGATCTCACAGGTTCCTGGGATCGAGCGCCGAGGCGGGCTCTGTGCTGACAGGGATGAGCCTGCTTGGGATTCTCTCTCTCTCTCTCTCTCTCTCTCTCTCTCCCTCTCTCTGCACCTCCCCCACTTGTACACGCTCTCTCTCTCCCTCTCTCTGTCTCAAAATAAATAAATAAATAAATAAAACATGTTTTAAAAAGAAGAAAAATAAAAAGAAATGAAACAGAACACAGGAGGCAGTATGGTGGCCTGAGTCTTAATCCTGATTCTGCCTCTAAAAATTATTCCTGGGCCAGGAATTTGATCTCTCTAGGCAGAAGTTACTCCCATTTGCCAGATAAAAGCACTGCCTTAGGAATTATCTTACATGCCCCTCCCAGCTCTAGTCTTGCAGGAACACATACTCTTGGTGTTTCTATTTAAATTCTCCTCAATCAAGAAAATGCATTTTAAACCAACCCATTTCAAACATTAGATGCCCTATACAGATTAAGAAACGTATGCAAAAGCAGTTGACGTAAATATTCATTTGAGACTGTTGATCACTATTGAAGTAGCAGAAAAGTATGCAGAAATAAAATGGTAGATACTAAGAAAAAAGACACTTTGAAAGAAAGGATTTTAGCCTCGTGATGGTTGTTTTATCAGTGTTCTTTGCTTTCCTGCCAACTTATCACACAAATGTATCTTTCTACCTACATTTTATTCATATTTAATATAGGAGACGATTCAGTATGTAAAACCATAATATGTGACACCGTAGCAATTCACACACTCATAACTTTAACATCAAATCTGTCACAGGTTGATAATGGATCTCACAGCAGAGAAGAGTCGAGTCCTGATTTTGTCTTTAAAAGATAAGGGCTTGATAATTTCTCTCTATTAGAATGTATGCAACTCTGGAAGACCTTAACATCTCCTTTGGAAGCCAAATGTTTTATTGACTCAGAGAATGGTATAACTGTTGAATGTCACTGAGGTCCACCATCCATGTAGGCTCTCTTTCCCACAGCTGTGCTCACCACCTAGCCCCTTCTCTGAAATTCCCCAAAGCCACAAAACAACCATTATCTTTTTCTTGAAGGTGGGGGTGGCTGATGTGGAGAAAGGTTAAGTGATTTTCGAACACGCGAAAAAGAGTCAGGTTGGAGTCAGGGACCAAACCTAAATGTTTGCCAGGACTAGAGGGCTACATATCTGCACACAGGGATGCTCTTGAAAACCTCCTTTCAAAAAGCATCTTTGGGGCTATGGTTTCCCATATATCCTTTATGAGGAAGCAGATGCGACCTGCATGGAACAGCAAGCAGTAAATTGCAAATTATTAAGTGTAATTAAGTGTCCTCTAAAGTAACAGAGTCTGACAGTTTCCCAAACTTGTCTTGCTCTGACTCTCAGTCTCTTAACTCTGAAGAACTTTCCTGGACTTCCTACCGAGGCAAGAGTCAGTCTATAATCAAATTCCTCGCATACATGTGGGGTCATAAATGACTCCACCCTTTTGTAAATGTATGTATACGCACAGTGAGCCAAAGAAAGACAGATGGACCCTTTATCCAGGAGAGAGTTGGGGAAAGCAATTAAAAATAAAGCAAGAAGGGGCATCTGGGTGGCTCAGTCGGTGAAGCATCTGACTTCGGCGTCATGATCTCGAGGTTCATGAGTTCGAGCCCCGTGTCAGGCTCTGTGCTGACAGCTCAGAGCCTGGAGCTTGCTTTGGATTCTGTGTCTCCCTCTCTCTGCCCCTCCCCTGCTCTCTCTCTCTCTCTCTCTTTCTCTCAAAAGTAAACATTAAAATTAATTAAAGCAAGCAAGAAAAGTGCCATTGAAATACATCCCATCCATATATTTTGGCAATCGTTAGGGATGTTCACAAATATTCCAGTTTTCTCCTTTCAGACAAACAACAGGATTATACTTCCTTGCTCCCTTTTAAATTAGGGATTGGGCCATGCGACTCAGTTTGACCAATGAGATCTGAGGAGGAGTGAAGTGCAGTGGAAATGGTGTACGGACACGTCACTTCCAGGCAGAAGCGTCAAGGACCAGGGCATAATGTCCAGTGTCCCGTAGCCCCTGCGGCAGTGATGTGGCCAGTGCGTGTTGAGATGAAGCCTCCATCACCCTGGGGCCTTGAGCGACCATGAGGAGCAGAATCACCTGCTAAGCTATGTTTTGCATGTAGCATGAGTGAGAAATAAACTTTTGATGTGTTAAGCCGCTGCTATTTTTCTTAATCACAGAACAACCTAGTCTATCCTGACTCATTCGCTTGCTCATTTATCAAAATGTTTAAATGGTTTTGTGGAGAGGAGCACCTCAGAAAGGAGTAAGCATGCCTACCCGTCTAAGACAAAAGGAAAAGATGAATGAGGACCTGGATAGGTTTGGAGATGGAGAGAAGAGAACGGTTGAGGAAGCATCTGTCTGATGATTGCTATTTTCTGAAGGGTGCTGGAGAGCTGGTGGGAAAAGGTCTTAAACTCATACCTGGTTCCTGCGGGGGTAAAAGATGATGTGTGTGCTTTAGGAGGGATCAAACCTTGGGCCTGAGAATGGATCTGGCTCTTAAGTTGCTCACAGGCTGAAAGGAATAGAGACATAGGAAGTTATGACACCAAGTTGAATATGGTAAAGAGGCATCGGAGAGGAAGGCATGCAATTTGAGGACAGGTCAGAAGACGGGGAGCCACACAGGGCTGCATGGAGGAGGTACCATTGAACTGGATCTAAAAAGTATCATTTGAAATGAACAGAAATGGGAAAAAAGACATTCTAACCGCAGCAATTGCACAACTAATACCAAATATTTGGGCTGCAGAATGTGTGTGAGGGGTAGTAACTAGCTGAGCAGACATAAAGCAGAGGGTATGTGAAGACGGGCAAAAGGACAGGAGCCCTGGGTCAGATCCTGGAAGTCTGTAGGTCCGACTGTCAAAAAAAATACTCAGCAATAAGACACAGGTATGTAAAGCCAGTCTTTCCCAGGGGCGCCTGGGGGGCTCAGTCAGTTAAGCTTCTGGCTCTTCATTTGGCTCAGGTCATGATCTCACGGTTCGTGGGATTGAGCCCCGCATTGGGCTCCATGCTGGCAGCGTGCGGAGACTGCTTGGGATTCTCTCTCTCCCTCTCTCTCTCTCTCTCTTCCCCTCCCCATCTCCCTCTCTCCCTCTCTCTCTCTCTCTCTCTCTCTCTCTCTCTCTCAAAATGAATAAACTTTAGAAAAATAGTCAGTCTTTCCCAAATTTGCCTGCCCACAAAATCCACCCAGTCTGCCAAGAAAAGAAATTTGAGACTTGTGGACCACCCCCAGGCTTCTCTGCCTAATTATCTGTATTTTTAGCAACACTCCAGGTGATTTTTAGGATCAGGCAAGTTTAGGAAACACTGGTCTGATTGAACACAGAGGCGACAACAGCCATGGTTGCATAAGGATCCAAAATCTGCCTCTATTCTTTCACTCCAGAAACAAAATCTTCATTGAGCGTCTTGCATGCCTGGTGCTTTGCTAGGAACGGGAGATGTGAGAGTGAGGCAGACAAGGCCCTACTAAGAGAAAGTGCAAATTGGAGTTATATAATCAATTCTTTACAGTGATGTGGAATGCAGTTGGGTGTCCTAGTATGCTATGAAGGGCGATACGGAGGAGACCTGACTCTGTCATGGGTGCCTGAAAGCTTATCTGAGAAAATGAAATCTAAGCCAGTATGTGAATGATGAATAGGCGTGAGCCAGGCAAAGAGACAGAAAAGATAATTCCAGGCAAAGGGAAGATCACTGGCATCTGCCTGGACAGAGAGCGTCCAGAAGAATCTTCGAGAATTCCATTGAGACTTGGCTACAGAAAAGGAGTTAAACAGTCAACATGAGCTATAGCCCACGCTGGTAACACACTGATATATGCCCAGTCGAAGTATGTGCCAACCAGACAGGACTCAGACCTTGGCATGAGTCCCAGATTACACTTCCGAACTCCCCCCAGCCTTGTGACCTTTCCCATGAAACCGATATGCTTCAATACTGAAAGAACAATATTCTATTATCTTGCTCGCATTTCTCATTTGAACATTTTCAGGCAGTGTAGCATTGTGGGAAAGTGTGTGGGCTATAGAGCCGGCAGACAAATTAAATCCAACCCTATCCCTCACTAACTATGGTCTTAAGCAAGTCACTTCATCTTGTTGAACTTTAGTTTCTTTAACTGTAACATGGGGTTAATGATCGTCTCTACCTCGTAGGATGGCTGGAGGATTCACTGAAATAAGGCAGGTCTAGTGCGGTGGATAAGTGGTCTGATCCACACAGACCTGTGTTTGACCACTGACTCCCGGGTGACATTAAGACATGCTGATTTACTGTTCTAAGCCTCATTCTCATCATCTGCAAAGTGGTGATAACAACACTACAAACAGGAGATGTCGTGAAGAATACAGATAAAGTGCCTGACACATAGGCCATACCCTCCGAATGGTAGCCATCATTAATCTTTTTTGGGTATCAATTCACCATTCTGTCTCTAATGAGCTCAGAATAAATTTTGGAGCACGATAGGCAACAGGCCTGAAGCAAGAACCAGGAGCCCTTGAGAAAGTCACTTCCCACTCTGGATTTCAATTTCCACAGGGGTGACACGAGGGAGTCCTGCTTCTCTAGCTCTCTACAGCGAAAGACCTTTTTATCCCAATATATCATAGACCACTACTTTTGTAAAATACAAAATCACACCCTGCACATCACCGCAATGCCAAATTGCTTTAAAAGTCTGCAAATGCCTACTTTCACACTCTGCACTTGGCGCGTCGTGGAAGAGCCACAGTCCAGGAAGCAACTATTGAGTAGTATTGGCCTATACGATCTCCAAGGGCTCTGCTGGTTCAGACATCCAGATGATGAATGGGTTAACAGCATGACTTCGCAAGAATCCTCTTTTCCTCCACAGACAACAAAAATCTGAAGAGCAGGAGGCCCAACAGTGTTTCTCCAAGGATGCCAAAAGTGTGCTGGAGATTAAGCTGGTAAGGGCTGTGATGTTCACCTTCAAGTACTCACCACGTGACAGGCTCCCTCAGGATAAGGACCTAGTCTCAGTGACTTCCGAAGCCTATCGCAGTGGACACTGCATAAAATGTTAATGGATGGAATTCAATGAAGGGTCTTCCCAGGCTATTTTTGTCCTAATGTCCTAATGACTACAGGTTGTGGCTCTGTGTAGCAAAAGCAATTTGCTGCAGGAGGAGGGGGAAAGAAGCGAGTGGAGGAGATGGGTGTAACGGCCATGCATACATCACATACTCTGCCTGAAAGCTTCTGAGAGCGTATGTGCCAGTGATGGAGGGGCAGGCCAAATCTGCAGGTCGACATGCCGGGGCAACCAGGAGCATCTTAGCCCAGCAGCTGCGGGGGGGGGGGG
>CM053579.1:7336846-7354898 GCA_028646485.1 Cryptoprocta ferox | reverse complement strand
TAGTTGACTCTTAAATTCTAAATTAGATGGTTGCCTATGTGGAGTGATTTTATTTGATCATATTAGGAGGGCTCCTCTGCTGTTTTTTTTCTTTTTAAATCAGTTTTATTGGGGCACCTGGGTGGCTCAGTCAGTTAAGCATCTGACTCTTGATTTCGGCTCAGGTCATGATCCCAGGGTTGTGGGATTGAGCCCCACATCAGGCTCTGCACTGAGCATGGAGCCTGCACAAGATTTTCTACCTCTCCCTCTGCCCCCTCCCCCTCCTCTGCTCATGCTCTTTCTCTCTCTCTCTCTCTCTCTCTCTAAAATAAAAAAATGTTTTAATAAATCAACTTGTTTAAGGTTTAATTTACATAAAATAAAATACACTCATTCTAAGTGACCAGTCCAATGTGTTTTGATAAATATGTACATATATACACTCACCACCACAATGAAGATACAGAATATGCCCATTATCCCAAAAAGTTCCCTCCTATGCCTTTGGACTCCAATTCCCCACCCCAGCCCCAGGCAACTACTGATCTGCTTTTTGTCACTGTAGGTTGGTGTTGCCTATTTTAAAATTCCATATAAATTTCATATATACTCTTTTGTGCCTGGTCTCCTTCACCAAGCATAATAGTTTTGAGATCCATGTATGTTGATGCATATATCTGTACGTCATTCCCGTTTGTTCTACTGTGTGGATATACCACAACTTCTTTATGCATTCCTCGATTGCTGGTTGCTTTGGGAGTTGCCAGGTTTTGGGTCTTAAAATAAAGCTGCTGTAAACATTTGTGTGCAAATCTTACCATAGGCGTATGCCTTCATCTCTCTAAAGTAAAAATCTAGAAGTGGAATGACTAGATCATGTGGTAAGGGTATGTTGAGCTTTATGAGAAATTGCCAAAGATTTCTCCAAAATGACTGTAGAAAAGAAAACTATACGGAATTTCTGTTTGTGGCCACGATAGAATAAATGGTGCCACATTGGTCTTCACACAGTGAACAAGTAGTACACTGAAAAAAATAAGTGAAACGTGTTTTCAGGTATTGGACCTCAGACAGCACTAGAACTGAGCTGAGAGAAGGGCAACAGAGTTTAGCCCATGATCACTCTGATGTGGCACGTATTAGTCCTTGGATAAATATTTCCGGAATGTTTGCCATCATTATATTTGAGTCATTGTTATAGCCACCATAATGCTCACACCCAGTAGGTGCTCAACGAATGATACCAGAATCTAAATCAAAATTAAGCAGTTTCTTATATGGACTTCCTTTTTTACTTCAGTGTCTTTAAAAAAAACTTTGCATTTTGAACAATTGCCAAACCTACAAACAAGTAGCAAGAAAAAGTTGGACCGACTCCCATACACCGTTTTTCCAGAGACCCCATTCTAGTTTCGCCAGTTGTCTCAATTTCTTTTCTAGCAAGAGAATACAATTCAGGACCACACGTTGCACCCTGTTGATATATCCTTCCAGTCTCTTAATCTGGAATGGTTCATCAGTCTTTCCTTGATTTCATGACCTTAACTTTTAATGATTACAGGTGTCGTTTTGTGGAATGTCCTTTATTATGGGTTTGTCTAAGGTTTCCTTATGATATACCCAAGCTCTCCATTTTTGACTGAAATATCACAAGCGCAATGCTATGTTCTCATTCTGTCCTATCTGGTAGTACAGGGTGTTAATTTGTCAGCCTAAGGTGTTGTTAAATTTGGTCACATGATGAATATGGTATCTGCCCTGTTTTGCTACCGTGCAGTAACTTTTTTTTTCTTCTTCATAAGGAATAGTGTTTTGGGGGGAGGTATTTTGAAACTACGTAAAATCCCATCCCTCATCCCATTTTCACCCATTAGTTTTATTTTTTATTTCCTTTTATTAAAGGATTTTTTTTTGTATTTTTAAATAAACTATACACCCAACATGGGGTTTGAACTCATGACCCTCAGATCAAGAGTCACATGCTCCACCAACTGAACCAGCCAGGTGCCCTGTCTTACCTGAATTAATTATTTCTATGATGCTTGCCATACAGTGATTTTGTAATTTGATCATTCTTTCAACATTTATTAGTTAGCCTCCTATTATAAGGGAGAGCTTCCTCTTTTCCTTAATTTATGTATTCGTGTATTTACACCTGGATGGATCCATGGATTGCTCGTTTTAGTGGGATATAGTCCATCATTATTACATATATTGATGTCCAAATTGTCATAGATTTGGCTGGTGTGATCCTCTTTAAGCTGGCATTTGTATCCTTTGACATATCCCCATCATTCTTAGAGAGCATCCTTATTGTGGGAACAATAAAAGGTTACAGGTCCATCTGGTTCTTTTCTTGCCCCAAACCTCGATGCAGTCATTTCTCCAAGGTGCTCTGGCTTTTTTAATTGGACAGTGAGAGGTATTTAGAAACCAATAGCTGGACAGTAAGTGTGCTTATTGCTACCAGGGTATCACTGCTTCTAGGACTGTTCGGTGAACAGAGTTAGGAAGTATGTGTGTGTATGTGGGGGGGTACATCTACACATATGTATACATATGTATACACTCACATATAAATATGTAATATACACATTTACATCGATATTTATTTCTACATTGTATTTATTGAATACTGGGTTTACATCAATACCTCGAATTCCCACCCAACACCTCAGGGGTCAGTCTAGCTTTACCCCTTTACATACTTGCAACTTCCTTCTTGAACAGTTAAAACACACGAGCTCCCCTTGTTCTCAATATATTTAGGTATTTTTCTCAAAATATTTACTTAGTAGGTTTCCTCAATGTCATAGACTACCTTTCCATCCCCTTTGGGTCTGCCCAATTGCTTTTTGGCAAAGAAGGAAGAAGGAGGAAAAAAGAAAGGAAGGAAGAAAGATGGGTTTCACAAATGTAATTTTAAGGTTACTTGAAAGAATTATACAGCACATTTACAGTGAAATCACATATCACTCAAGGACAAAGTTACAAAGTCATTCTCATGAAAATCAAGTACAGTCAAAATCACTCTTGAAAATCCTTCAACATGGTATCATCTTAGAGAAATCCTTCAACATCATCTTAGAGACCTATATACCATCTCTCAATAAGTCCAGCACAACCATTTTTTTCTCCAGTGTCGGAACATAGCTGTGTTTCTTTGGTTGAATGCTCGAATAAGTCGCTTGGTTCGAATATAAGAGCTGTGTTGCCTAAAAATCACGTACAGCATGGCCATATCCTCAGTCCATGTGCAGCAAATGGGAACTGAGACCAACTAGGAGTCCACACTTCCAGTTCACACTTACTTCTGGACATAAGCTCTCTGGCAGAAATTGTGGGCATGACTACTCAAACTACTCACCTTTTTTCTTTAGCAACCCTAGTCCTCCTGACTCCTAGTTATGGTTCTTCTCGCTAATTATTCATTTACCAAATATTTGATGAGTTACTACTAAGTGCCAGGCAATATTTTAGGGGTGGGGGATACAAATGTAAACAAACAGACACAAGTCCCTAGCCACATGGAACTGTCATTCCAGTGGAGGAGACAGACAAGAAGCAAACAAATCCACAGCGTGGAAGATGGTGATAAAGTGCTCTGGGGAGAGATAAAGGTGACGTTATGGAGTGATTGGTTGGCTACTTGAAATTAGCTTTTCGCAATGGTGTCTCTGAGCAAGTGTCACGCTATGCTGAAATATGAATGACAAGTGGTGTCAATCACTCGGATGCCATGGTGAAGAAGTGAGTGGAGGGAACAGCCAGTGTAAAGGCTTTAATGTAGGAGGGAGCTTGCCATGTTCTAGAAAAGGAAAAGAGACCAGTCGGGCAGAGGAGAGAGTGGTATGGGGGGTGGGGGGTGGGAAGAGGAAACAGGAGAGCAAAGGGAATGGAAACAGGTCAAAATTGTGACTGTACCCACTTCAATCATTTTCCCCTGGCTGAGGCATCCGATAAGGCAGTAGAGCGTTTGTCAAAACACAGCTTGCTGTGTTCCAAGCCCAGTTTTGGATTCAGTAGGTCTGGGGTGGGGGGCGTCCAGAAATATTCATTCCTAACAAGGTCCCAAGTGATGTTGATGAGGCTGGTCCAGGCACCACGCTTTGGGAACCGCGGTGCCAAGGTCTTACTCCTCAAGCTGAGATATACGGACACCTGCGGGGGGTGGGGGGAGGCGGTTGTCAAGGACACCGGGTAAACGTGACAACAATGTATTGCATGGCTCCTTATATTAAGGATACTGTGTACTATTTTAGACAATATTTGTGGGTGTGCTTTGATAAAAGACACAGGTGCTTTCTTCACATAGATTTTCCTCAGCCAGACCTCTATAAAAATACAAAAAATAACATTAAATCACAGTGAAGGCATTTCTTTGGGGAGCTAAGATAACAGAGTCCAGGTATTTTTTTTTTTTCTGATTATCTAAGGTGTGTAGTAAACAATCTACAGGACACATTTCTTGAAACAAAAATCACTATCCCTTGACAACTTGAGGGAAAACCTTATTTTAAGTTAAAACAAAGATATATAATGAGTAAGAATTCAAAATTTGCATAAAAGTTTTAGGTAAAGTGGGAGACTTTAAACACATTTTATGCTTGCATTTCGTAGTCCCCCAGCTCAGCTCCGATCGGTCTCTTCTGCCCTTGAAGATATTTAAAAGAAGACGTTTGAAAGGCACTGTTCTTTTTATTTTTTTTAACGTTTATTTATTTTTGAGACAGAGACAGACAGAGAGACAGAGTGTGAGTGGGGAGGGGCAGAGGGAGAGGCTGCAGGCTCTGAGCTGTCAGCACAGAGCCTGACACGGGGCTCAAACTCACAAACCATGAGATTATGACCTGAGCCAAAGTTGGACGCTTAGCCCACTGAGCCACCCAGGCTACTACTGCAGAGCAGGGAAATGCTAAGTGAAGAGGAGAGATTGGGAAATGAGACGAACAGGAAGTAGAAATCAGGGAGAGATACTATTACTCAACCAACAACAATTGCTCACTATGCCAGGCAGAATGCACCGGGTTTTGCTACAGTAAGAGACAACCTCCAAAACTCGGTGGCTTCAATCAATAAACATTGATTTCTCCTTCAAGCTATATGTACAGGTCCAGTCGGTTAAACCAGACTCTTGATTTCAGCTCAGGTCATGATCTCATGGACATGAGATCGAGGCCCACGTCAGGCTCTGCACTGACCATGGAGCCTGCTTAAGATTATCTCTCTCTCTCCCTCTGTCCCTCTCCCCCACTCATGCACTCTTCCTCTCTCTCTCTCTCTCTCTTCCTCTCTCTTTCTCAAAAATAAGAAAAAAGATATGCAAAGTGCAGCACCTGGCACACTATAAGTGCTCAATAAATGATAGCTTTTCTGTAGCACCTTCATTTTGATGTAACTACCTCAAAATAGTACTAATAATATATAATAATACACAGTATCCAAGAACATATCCAATATATCACATACAGTGTTATATATAATGCCATTAATGTAAACAATAGTATTATGTACAATACACAGTTGTAGATATAATAAATAATAATATTCCACAAACTGCTGCGTCTCCTGCTTTCTCTATCTCAATCAGTAGTGCCATATATCACTGTCCCCTTGCAAAGTTCATCGCATGACATTACAAGATGAAGTCCAAATTCAAAGTCCTTAAAAATGCTGCCTCTGCCTAGCATTTATACCTCATCTCTTTGCCTGTCTCCCCACATAACACCTGTGTTTTAGTTGCATAGAACTAATGGGATTTCTTTGCATATGGCATTTGTGATGAATACCTAGTGGCATCAGTCCAGGCACCTCTCGCTGGGAACTCCTCTCACTACTCAGGAGCTGGTGACCCAGCAATTATGTTTCTGCTGCATGACCCTGACCCCTAAGCATAGCGTATTGGATTAGGGGGCCACACTGACCTTAGTTGGGCCAATCAGGCTCTTTTTCCCCAGGGAGCACTCTCTAAGTGAGGCTGTCAATTCAAATGGCCGTATTTCACTATGGGTAAGTTGAAGTACTAATTGCTGGTTGAGAGAGAAAAAGAGAGTGAGTAGGAGGGAGAGAGACACACTGAAGTCAACCCTTCAAAAAGAATAAAGATAAGAAGCACAAAGCAAGAATCCTTCTAGTATTTCAATTTCTGGTTTCCATTTCTTGTTCTTAGAATCCTTGAGACACTTTTTGAAATCTTTAAAAAAACTATTTTTGTTTGTAAGTAAGATCAAGAGTTAGTTTTCCCACGTCTTTGGAAAAGTCTCCTATAATTCTCCCAGGCAGCCTGAGACACTTTTTATTATTACGTGATGTGGACGTTTCCATGCGAGCAGCATCTCACCTAATACTTTGGGCTTTGCACTCCTGGGCCTGTCTTCCCTTCTGGACTGTAAGGTTCTTGAGGACAAAGTTTGTTTTTTCATCTCTGCCTCACACGGAGGCCAGCATATAGAGGGCGCCCTCGAGGGGCACGTGACTAGTAGCCGAGGCCAGCAAGACCTTCACAGGGGAGGCTATTCGAGCTCTTCTGAGGCTCTTGCAGACGAGGAGGACTTTGCCAAAAAGGAAGGGGAAGAGCCCCCAGCCTATTAAGGACAGAAACGGGTTACTTTTACCCCTTGAGCATTTCTCTTGAGTTACTATAATAGGATCACTTAGCCCTTGGTGTGTATCTGAGTGCTGCGGGCTCAACAGTGAAGACGATGTGTGTCTCTCCCTCTTCCTCACTGCAGAGCTGGAGCAAATATAGGAGGAAGAGGGGGCTTGAATTAGATATGCTCAGACCTTTCAAAGGATTTACAGAAAAGGATGGACTGGACATTCTGCGAATACACACACAGACCATCTGGGCACCGGTAGCGATAGGGAGGGAGAGGGAGCAAATGGGCTCTGAATATGCTGTGAACTATAATCTCGCCCCTCGGGGAGGTTCTTCCAATTCCTCTTGATATTTTTCTTTACGAACACATGTGATCTGTCCTACGGCCTCACTCATCTGAAAGGTGGTTCAGACAAACTAACCCACGAGCCTATAGCTTCATTTTCAATCAGCAGCTACATCAAGCTGTTGCATCCCTGAATAAACATCTGGGTTTAACCAATTTTCCTAAACATACCTTTACATTTCAGATTATGTTATTTGACTTTCTCACAGGTTATGTGAGCATGAGGAAAAAAAGATTTAGGTATTATTTGGAATAGAAAAGGTCACACTTTGATGGAAAATATTTAAGATCGGTTGGCACTGATACATATTTTTATGTTATTATGTTCATAAAAATGTCATGTTTGTGAGAATCAAAAAGTCATCTGGTTTACAAAATCTCAAGCCAGACGGGTTGGCATCAGGAAAGAGAAAATACCATTGAAGGATTTATGTATGCAAGTATTTTGAATTTTTCGATGAAGGGATTGAATAACTAAGGTCAGGGCATTATATTGATAATGTCACAGGCCATTCTTCATGACATTTTTCAGTTCTGCTGGGTCATTTTCCGTGTGCTTATTCTTGTAAAATAGCAAACCTCCTGTTCAATTGTGTTGAAATTG
This sequence comes from Cryptoprocta ferox, assembly GCA_028646485.1. Taxonomy (NCBI): domain Eukaryota; kingdom Metazoa; phylum Chordata; class Mammalia; order Carnivora; family Eupleridae; genus Cryptoprocta; species Cryptoprocta ferox. The sequence continues at coordinate 7,347,368 of CM053579.1, read as the reverse complement.
ACGATCAGAACTTGATACTCTTGAAATGGGAAATTAGACAAAAGTGATAGACCTCTATCGGGGCTCAGTCATTAAGTGTCCAACTTCGGCTCAGGTCATGATCTCTTGGTTCATGCCCCTCGTCAGAGTCTGTGCTGACAGCTCAGAGCCTGGAGCCTGCTTCGGATTCTATGTCTCCCTCTCTCTCTCTGCCCCTCCCCGGCTTGTGCACTCTCGCTCTCGCTCTCTCTCTCAAAAAAAAAGGTAAAATAAAACAACATTAAAAAAAAAAGTAATAGACCTCCTAACAGCAGATAGGGACCAGATATTCATTTGCATTATTACCTTGATGATGGAGGTGCTTATACTGGCCAAATATCCGGTCCATTCGTTTCAGGCTAGGTCTCCACAGGCAGCAGAAGCCGCACAAGTACAGTTGCTGTGATCACCGTTATGGCCAAATTGTTCCATTGTTGTCCCTTTCCCCCAGAGAACAACTGACTCACCCATTTCTCTGCCAGTCACACTGGTTTATTGTTGACTGACTCGATGGTTTAGCATCCGCAGGGCATCAATGAAACAAGCGTAACCCTTCAGCATAGGTAGAACACCAAGCACCGAGTAGGTCCAGTCAGCCTTCGTTTATTCGCTCAAAACCCATTCACTGAGTCATAGTCATTGGGCTTTACACACGTTTCCTGAATTTCAGGCAGACTAGTGAGAAAGGCAGATACATCAACAGATGGTTACAATCCGATGTTGGGAGTCTGAACGAGGGGCTCCCAGCCCCGACTGGAGGGGCCTGGCCGAATGCTCTAATTACAGCAGGTGGGGATCAACCCGACAACTCAGAGCTGCTACCACCGTGGAGAAGTCCAATATCCATTCCGCATTCAACAAACCTTTCTTATGAGACTTTATGTTCCAGGCACTATGCTGGGTGATGAAAATTGAGTGATAAATCAGACATAGTCTCTGCCCGGAAGGAACTTTTGGTCCGGAGAGAGGAGACAAATATATGAACAAGTGTAATAGAAGTCAGAATGAAAAAAATACTCCAGTCGAAATAAATGCAGAGTGTTGTGGGACTGTAGAAAAAAATGCCATGAATCCTGCCCCAAGAGGCACTGAGGAAGGTTTCATGAAGGACGTGGCAATTAACCTGAGCCTGAAAAATTACAGGATGTTTGACAGACTAGGAAGGAAGAGTGTGTACTGTAGGCAGAGAGGAAGCACATGCGAAGTTACAGTGCACTGCAGTCCCTAGAATATCGGGAGGGAAGCAATCAACTGGTTAGCCTGGACAATGAACTGCATTTATAATACGAGCTATGACCAGTCCTAGGCTCAAAATGTTGCTGGAAGAATGAAAGGAATGATAAAGGTGAACCATCTAAAACCAAGTGTGAAGTACAGGAAATGCTCGCTGCATGATAGCAGAATGGTAACAGCCGGCCACGTTACGCATGCTACATTAGGGAGATGGGGAGACTGGTTAGGACGCTACCAGAGTAGTTTGTGCTGAGGCAGGAACTGGAGCCGTGGCCACAGAAAGGAGGTAACGCAGTGATGTTGGCCGTGAACAGGGGCAGAAGCAGGCAAGGAAGAAGGGATCTCAAAGCCTGAAGTCCCCCATGTGGATGGATGGAAATGACGCACAAGTGAAAACTGGGTGGAACAGGCAGGCGTATGAGGAGGTGCGGTGCGTGTGGCTGCACATGGCCACTTCTCCAGGAGCTGCTCATCACACGACACTGTCACATCTTACTCATGCTCCTTTGCCAGGCCCTGTAGTGAGAACTTGACACGATCATAGCCTTGACCAACCAACTCCTCCTGGTGTGCACTCTTTGGCAACATCTAGTCAGAGCGCTGTATTGTTTCCCTTATGTTTGCCTTCAGTCACCTCTTCTTACCATCAGAAGGGGAAGGTCTTGAGAGTCTGTACTGATTGTGTGACAAGGTGGCCTCCTGGCTGGCTTTCAGTGTAGGATTAGGCCTGCCCCCAATCTAGGAAAAAGAGGAAGTTTCCAAAGATCCCATGCAGTTTTTCATAGGTCATCCTTCCTAGGGCTTGTCCACTATATGTAGCAAATATTTCTTGAGTGTTCCATGTGTTAGGGTCTATATATTACATATGTGTGTATATATATACATGCGTACATATATATAATATTTTTTCAAGTTTATTTATTTAGTTTTGAGAGAGAGAAAGAGAGAAAGCAAGGGAGGGGCAGAGAGAGAGGGAGAGAGAGAGGGAGAGAGACAATCCCAGGCAGGCTCTGCACTATCAGCACAGAGCCCAACGCAGGGCTCAAACTCATGAACCGTGAGATCATGACCTGAGTTACAGTTGGACACTTAACCAACTGAGCCATGCAGGCACCCCTATATATAAAATCTTTTATATATATATATATATATATATATATACACACACACACAAATATATAAATTTATACATATATGTATATATGTAAACAAAGTCTTTATTTTTTAAATTTTTTTAATGTTTATTTATTTTTGAGAGACAGAGAGAGAGAGAGAGAGAGAGAGAAAGAGCATGAGTAGGGGGAGGGGCAGAGAGAGAGGGAGACACAGAAGCCGAAGCAGGCTCCAGGCTCCAAGCTGTCAGCACAGAGCCCCATGTGGGGCTTGAGCTCACAAACCATGAGATTATGACCAGCGACAAAGTCAGCTGTTTCACTGAGTGAGCCCCCCAGGTGCCCCTAAACAAACTCTTTATAATATCCCTGGAAAACAGGCACTAGCATAACCCTGGCATGCCTGATTATGGGGATATAGAACTCCAGATGTGGAGGAGAGAAGAAAACAAGCATACAAAAGGGATATGAAGGGTTCAGAGCAAGTTGGAATGTGAGTTAGATGCCCAGGTGACATCCGAGCAAAGGAAGTGAAGCAGCAAGCCACGTACTACAGCAAGGAAGAGCGCTCTAGGGAGAGGAGACACCAAGTGCCAAGGTCTAAAGCCGGGACTCCCTGGCAGGTTTGAGGAACAGCAAGAGTACCACTGTGACCAAGGTGGCACACTGGCGAAGGGGAGAGTAGTAGAAGGTGGGGTCAGAGAGGTACCGAGCAGGGGAGAAGGACCCAGGTTGCCTATGACCTGGGTGGATTTAAGGACGTTAGCCTTTTCTCCAAGTAACATGGGAGTCATAAGAGGTTCTTGCAAAGAGGAGGCACGTGGCCTCATCTCCGTGTTAATCTCCACGTCAGCACGTTCACCTTGGCTGCCCTATTCAAAGTGCACCGGGATGAGAGGGTGAGGGGAGAAGCAGAGGGGCCAAGTGCCAGAATGCCAGTTACCAATGTAGGACCTCTCAGTTCCCAAATCAGCGTGTTCTGTCTCCTGATTGGACCCAAACTGATATGCGTACATTAGTTAAACTACATCAATTTGTTTGAAATACTAGTGCCTCTCCCGCCACCCCCTCCAGTCCTGAATATCTAATCTTCTGGGGAGACTGTGGGAGGAACTGATGTTTAGCCCAAGATTTAGCCATCACGGGCTCTATCATTCCTTAACCATCTTCTATCTGGAGATATAACTAACTGAGCTATAACCGTTGCTTCGAGTGTTCTCCAGCGAAAATAAAATTAATTCACGTTAACACATACTTAAATTAAGACATGATCAAGAAAATAATGTGGTGATAATAAAAAGCAGCTCTAGAAAAATCAACTAAAATATTCGTAAATGCTACTGCCAGCTAAGAGTACCTGGATTTCTCTACTGCTTCTTTTGCAGAACTTTTTTTCAGACCAAAGATGATTACTACATGCGAAAATGAATGCTTGTGAGAATAATGAAGAGCGATCATGTGCTTTACAAAACCATAACTGAGAAAATAAGAACAAAAAGGAAAGCAAAAAGCATCAGTTTTGCTTTTAAAGGAAAATTCAAATGATGCTTCTTCCAGAAATACTTACATAATCAACGCTTAAGGAGCTGCAAAACACAGCTCTTCTTAATTTCCAGCAGGTATTATAAACTCATAAAATCATGTTATTTTAAGCGAGGAAAAAACTCATAACTATTACAGAGAGGCAAACTCTGTGCTATTTTACCATAATAAGTTTTTCCCCTTCCTGACATTCTAAATGCCTATAATTTTAGTCACCAAGACCCTACATAAAGTTTTACTAGCAGAAAGCTGAAGTACCTTATTATCTTTTCTATTTATAGGGCACAGATTCACCTGATAGCTGGAGCTCTGGCATCCTTATTTTTAAAGCAAATACCACAAATGCACAGAGACAACACCCTATTTAGAGATGATAACTGACCTTTGATTGAACAACAAAGCTAACTAACTTCCATCAAAATTGCTGTGTTTTAAAGTGAAGAAGGAAATTGCCACGCAATTGAGGATGAACCAAACTTATAATGGGAAAAAAATTAAATACCTGGGTAGAACTGGTGGGCAGAAATGTTCATAGATTGCAGGTCTAAAAAAAAATTCCATCCACCAAAGATGTGGCTGATTTCAGGCGTCTTTGAGGTGCTTACTGAAAGGCTCACGAGGAGAGGCAACACGTCTATTAAGCTTTGTACTCTCAGTCCCCTGGTAAGTGCCTGGCGTAGCGGGAAAGCCCAATGGATCTCACAGTAAGTATGTTGTATCATAAGGTAAGTATGTCACATGATAAATGTGTCGAACGTTAGTGTAACATACTGTTTCACAGACTTCCGTCATTCCTAGGACATGTACAGGCTATTTTCCGCATCCCTTATATCACATATTTCTCTTTTAAATGTTTATTTATTTGAGAGAGAGAGAGAGAGTGAGAGAGCGAGAGAGAGAGAGAGCACAAGCAGGGAAGGGGCAGAGAGAGAGGAGACACAGAATCCGAAGCAGTTTCCAGACTCTGAGCTGTCAGCACAGAGCTCAACATGGGGCTCCAACCCATGAACCGTGAGATCATGACCTGAGCCGAAGTCAGATGTTTAACCGACTGAGCCACCCGGGTGCCCCTTATTTACTTAGTGTTGTCCTTTTAATTAATCCACATTTTCCACTTAAATACATCGGGCTTCATCTTAGCTCATAAGATCCACAAAATCAGAGGTGTTCTTACGCTAATTATTTTTGCCACACATGAAAATAAATGCAAACTTTCAAGCTGAAGATGTTCTTGCACGTACGCCCCAGACCATCTCATGCCTCCCCAGTTTTACACGTGTTACTTCACTTTGGGAAACACTGGTCTAATGCAAACAGCACGGATGCGAAGGATGCCACACTATTTTAATTTCAGCTCTGCCTCTTCCCAGCCCCGTGGCCTCAGGAAAATTACCTCATCTTTCACCACATAGCAAGGCGCCTTATGGGCAGAAAATGCTTCTTTCCCTTTGGGGCTCCAAGGCAGATCCTGGGAATACAACCAGGACAAGAAATCCTGCCTTCATCAGGTTCACATTCTAGTTGCAGATTTTGACGCATAAAAGCATTTACACACAACCCTCTGTGACACACACACAGTATTTTGTTTTGTTTTGTTTTGTTTTTCGGTTTAGGGCTTGATAGTTTCCATGGTGAATTAAACTTTGGTCCTAAGATGCTCCATCTCTCTGTAGGTACGTTACTAAGAACTGGAACATTTTCTTCTGAGTTAGCTTATAATTGTGGTTGACATTTTTATTTTTGGGGGATTCGGTATTTGAACTATTTCCCCAAACATTAGAGGCAGGTTAGAAGTTTAAAAAAATGCAAGTCTGGACAATTGGGGGATTCAATGGAAGAGGAACTATTTAAAGTCAGCAGACAGAGAAAATTCTACCAGGCAGCTGAGTCAAGTCAATGGCCATGATTTGGCAGTGAATTGGGTACCAAGATTTCTGGCAATGAAAAGTCCTAAGAGGGAAACATGGTGGATCTCTTCCTTAGTCATTGTTTGGAGAAAGAAAACACACACACACATCAGCTTTGTTTCTGCAGGAAAAAGAAAAGTCCAATGATAATCATGCCAGTCCCCATGTAAGATGCACGGAGGCGCACGGGGGCAATATTTTCAACTGTAACTCTACAAAAGACACAGAACAGCACATTCCATCGTAGCTTAAGGGAGGCATCTCTGCAGAGCAGAAAACACAGGCTGAGATACTAAGGCACCAAAAGAGATGTTGGTAACAACCACCGTGACAGACCATTTCATTCAAGTTCCAGCTGTCTTACTCCCACCTCAGATACTCTGCAGTGACCTCAAATGAGAGCCTGACACGTGAGAGCCCGTATGTGCTAAATGGGACTGGTATACACTACCTGCTGCCCCCAACCTTGCCCCACACCTCGTTGTTGGGTCATATCCACGGGAGAATTCTACTTCTCGCCTCACTGACATCAGACTCAGGTGTGTAACTTGGTCTGGCCACTGACCTAAGAGCTGGGGTGTCAATGTGGGAGCTTCTGGACACAACCTTTGCGGGGCACGCTGGGGCTAAGGACCCCACTCCTCCACTTTCCCCTCTGCCCCGAGCCCAGCAGGTCTCAGGAAGGGCCTGCTCCCTTTCACTTTGTTCTCAGAACGGAGGCAGAGCCGCACCCAACCTGTAAAGGTTGTAAAAGCAGAGTGAGAAACACTTTCATAGTCGGAAGCTACTGAGAGTCGGAGGCTGTCACGGCAGGATAACTTAACAAAAACCGACTGATAGGCAAAAATACATTGGCAGGCAAATCGGCTTGCTTTCATGAATTGACTCTCAGTTCAGCTTGTGTTCTACCAGAATGTTCTGTGCTATATTACGTGGAAAATACAACTTCCCTCTTATAATTTTTAATTCAGGTCCAGCCAACTGACTTCCTCTGTTTATAGAGCAAGTGATTTTAACAACTATCCCTGACGAGCATGTCAATAAGGAATGCTGAGCTAGCTGCCAAAGGCCCGGGGGGGAGGTGGGCGAGAAAAAAAAAAAAAGGAGAAAATACTTTTTATGCACTAGCTGCTCTACATATATTATTTCAGTTAATGGTCATGGCAACCCTAGTTTTGCTGCCATTTTGCAAATATAATTCCGAGGGGTTGGATAAATTGGCCACAGTCAAAGAGCTACTGAGTGAGATAAGCTGGAATCTGAGCTTAGATCTGCCGGACTCCTAAGTCCTTACTCTTTCCATCATCCTCCTTCTGCTGCAGGCTTCCCACTGCTCAAGGCAGGATGAATTGATGACACAGACACAAACCATCATTCCAAGGACTACTAGAAAAGTCTTTGGAAGCCTAGTCTTGCACTAAGTTTAAAGATAAAGGGGTCACGTTGTAAGGGGTTATCCAATATGTTTCTAGGTCTGTACTTTGAGTTTAAGATTAATGGCAGTATTAACTATAGTTTATTATTTTAATTGTAAAAGTCACGGGAAATTTGGCAAATATAAAAATCACAAATGAGTGTTCATCACCTCTCTTGAGGGTCAGGAACTTATAAACTTGAAGGCAGTGGAGGAATGTCAAAGAAAAAGACGTATTTGACTACGTAAATGTTAAACAAATGCTGGAGCTCAGGTGTAGGCTTTAAATTTTAGCAGCTACAGTGCTTTTGATATATTCAGTAGGATTCTATTAGTGGGCAATCTGGTATGTCTATTCATTCTTCTGATAATACAGTGTTATATATTAGTTAATATTATATAATATGTCCATTCATAGGGTATGTGTCAATATTAATAAATACTAATAATGTATGTTATACCTTTTCACATGTTTGTTCAGTTGTGAACTAGAACTAGAAACTGGGGGTGGGGAGCAGAGTAGACATAGATACCTGAGGAATCTAACATCAAGAGACGTCACGACTATTGGCTGACGCGGCAGCATTGGGACCTGGCCATGCACTTATTGACTAGGGGCCAGGATGTGGATTGTTTCTCATGGACCAAATGTGAGATGTGGGCCAAGTGGTAGGGAGAGCTATTCACCTAAAGCCTTTTTAAAATCTTGCCAATGCAGTGGCGCCTGGGTGGCTCAGTCAGTTGAGCGCCCGCCTTCGGCTCAAGTCATGATCTCGCAGTTCGTGGGTTTGGGCCCTGTATCGGGCTCCGTGCTGACAGCTCAGAACCTGGAGGCTGCTTCGGATTCTGTGTCTCCCTCTCTCTCTGCCCCTCTCCTGCTTGTGCTCGCTCTCTCTCAAAAATAAATAAGCAAACATTTTAAATAAATAAAATCTTGCCAAGGCAGACTGCATACCAGGGTAAAGTCATCTAATAGAAGATAAAAATGCTGAATTCTCAGGATAAAATGGAGGTAACTAGTGTTGGTTGACTATCACCATTGGGGGATATCCAAAGAATACATATATGTGCCACCAAGGAAAAGAGTCAGATGTGACCATCCACCAAGCCCAAGGAGAGGCAGCTCTAAACAACTGCTATAACCAGAGACACCAACACCAGAAACCTTAAATTCCAGTCGAGATAGAACTTCTTGACCCTGCCCTCCCCTCTCACCTGTCTTCTATCCTGGAGAGGTCAGAAACTGTACCCACCTGCTTGTGTCGAGGGGAGAGGGTAAAGAAAGGAGGAGATGTGTGAGGGAGAGACATTCACGTGGAGGATAGAATTCTTCACCATGAAGTTCAAAGTTTTGTCATTATTACCCTAGACTACACACATTCATTACTAAAATGGAACTATGACAAATAAAAGCAACCAGAGGACTTTACATCGACTAGGACTGAGTGGATAAGCTATGAAGACTGCCTAAAAGTTTATTCTTGGACTCCAAAACATATTCCACAAGATGGACTTAAAGTAATAGTGGAGAAAAAGAAAAAAATTCTTATTGCACCTTAGAAGGACTCCTCGTTCAGTGTCCTTCATACAATTGCTTTCATCTTTTTCCACAGTTTGAAAGGTAGGCACTCGTGTTCACTCAAGCATTCATTCATTTTGTTGACCTATGTATTGAGTGCCACAACGCTGTGCCAGGTTGTGTTCCAGGCATTTGGGAGACTGCACTGAATAAAAGATGAAGCTTGCATTCAGGTCGGGGGAGAAACCCATGAAGGATTTAAATAGAAAATAAAAAAATAAAAGATCAGATGAAGATATTTGTATTGAAGAGGATTAAAAGAAAGGAATATGATCATGACGGGGGGGAGACTGCTATTCAGAAAAGAGTTTCAAAGGTGGTCTTGCTGAGGAGGTGGGAGGTAAGGCAAGACCTGAATGAGAAGACATAGACAGCTGTGTACAATTTATGGAGGAGAATAGTGTTGGCAGAGGGAAGAACTAGTAGCAAAGCCCCAAGGAAAGATGCTCAAGGGACAGAAAGAAGGCCAGTGTGATGGGAGCATAGTGAGCTAGGCAGGAAGTGTTGGGGATTGACGTTGGAGAGGCAGAAAATGCAGATCATGGAAAGCCTTGTTTGTAAGCCAGGGTAAACTATTTGGATTGTATCCCAAGTCAAATGGCACACCACTGGAGGATTTTAACCATGGCAGTAACATGATAAGAGTTACCTTTTAAATATATCACTATGGCGTCTGTGAGTGAGACTATGAGGAATGGGGCAGAGAGATAAGTTAGGAAGCCATCGCAGAAGTCTAAGCAGAATATAACGGCGACTTAGGCCAGAGTGGTGGTGGAAGAAACAGGAGGAAGTGGACAAATTCAGAAACTATTTTGGAAGCAGAGTTGAGAGGATATGTTGATGGCTCAAATTCAGAAAATTGAGGAAAAATCAAGGATTATCCTGAAGTTTTTGGTTTAAGCAATTACATTAATGGTGCTGCTAGCTGTTAACATCTAAAAAGACTAGGAGAGGGGACCTGGGTGGCTCAGTGGGTTGAACGTCTGACTTCAGCTCAGGTCATGATCTCACGGTTTGTGATTTCGAGCCCTGCACTGGGCTTGCTGCTGTCAGTGCAGAGCCTGCTTCGGATCCTCTATCCCTTTCTCTCTCTGTCCCTCCCCTGCTCATGCTCACTTGCTCTCTCTCTCTCTTGCTCTCAAAAATAAACAAACATTTTTAAAAAGTTTAAAAAGACTAGGAGAGGTACAGGCTTCAAGGGAAATCAGAAGGTCTGTCATGTGCTAGATTTGAGATGTCTATTTGATACCCAGGGAAGGATATTGTGAAGGACTTGGGTATGTCCTAAGAAGTCAGAGGCTCAGTGGAAATGTCAGGGAAGGATACAGATCTGGGATCCTTGGAACCTGTTTGTTATTTAAAACCATGTAGCAAATGGAATCACCTAAGAAGTGAGTACAGTAACAACAGAAAAGTGGCCCAGGTTTACATTCTTGGGACACCATTTTCCAGAGGTCCAAGGGAAGAGAAGCCAAGAAAAGAGACTGAAAGGGGTCAGCCAGTGAAATAGTTAGAAAAAACAGAAGTGTGTGGTGTCATGGAACGATGCTCAGCGTCACTCATCATCAGGGAAATACAAATCAAAACCACACTGAGATACCACCTCACGCCAGTCAGAGTGGCTAAAATGAACAACTCAAGAGACTATAGATGCTGGAGAGGATGTGGAGAAACAGGGACCCTCCTACACTGTTGGTGGGAATGTAAACTGGTGCAG
>CM053579.1:7250612-7336346 GCA_028646485.1 Cryptoprocta ferox | reverse complement strand
TGACAATAAGCTATATTTAAAAAAAAAAAGTGTGCCGTGTCATGCAAGCAGATAGATGAAAGTATTTCAACAAGTAGGCAGTAGCCAACTACGTGCAATGCTGCTCAGAGATTAACTAAGAGGGAGAAAATGAAGTGACCACTGTGTCTGACAAGTACTCTCAATAGCAAAATAATATATTTGACTTCCCTTTATGGGTCTTATTAATATCTTCTGTAATTGCAAACTGTCAACAAATGTTATTGGCAAATGCAGTCGTGTTTGTAGTGTTTATCAACTTTGCGATTTGGTGTGCTTTCTGGGTCTAAATAAATATTCACTCTCTCACCTAAATTTGTATTCTTTTCCACAATGAGTCCCCTAAACATTAAAAGCTTCTGGCGGCACAAACCATGGGACTATAAATGTTTAGGATAGATAGATAGATAATAGATAGATAGATGATAGATAGATAGATAGATAGATAGATATAGATAGATGATAGATAGATAAATAGAATTTCTTTCAAACATATTCAGAAGTGAATGAGAATTTGATATCTTTGTCTAATTTAGACTTTAACTCACACTCTCTACCCTCTGGGCTCTGCAGTTAATGATCTACTGTATTCTTCAGTATTTTGGAAAAGACTAACGGTAGTCTGATCGTGTTTCTTTATGGATAACAATTATTAGGTTAACACATCTGTTTTTTATTGTAGAGACTTGACACCTAGGGTTCTTTGTGACATTTAATCATTTTACCTGATGTGAATCAGTTTTTATTAATTTTTCCTAGAACGCAATGAACCCCTTATTCTAGATGTAATGCTTTCCTTGAGATCAGAAACATCTGGCCCATGTTTTTTTTTTGCAGTATTGCTTCTGTTTCCCATGTTCTCACCTGTCTTCTAGCTGTCTTTATTTGTAGCCCTTATCTGTTGGACCTTTCCTCCATATTTACTGTCACCACATTCATTATTTTCATCTCTCTTTGTCTCTGTGTTCTAGGAATTGCTCAAGTTTGCCTTCTTATTTACTAATTCAATTTTCCGAGGTGTCAATTCTATTCATGACTTCCACACAGTTATTTTTTTCATTGTGTTTTTCATCTTTGAGTGGTCTAGCCTTTATTTACATTCACAAAAATAGCAAAGGAAAATGTGATAGGAACTTGAATTTGGCTATGAAATATGACAGAAGTGCTAGCACTGTACATTATCGTCCTCCTCATCCCAATCTCCCCAAGCAGAGATGTCTTAAAAGTTATCTCTGAAGTTCATTCTAGTGTTGATAATATATCAAGAAAGCACTGAAAGGGGGTACTTTGGGGAGAGTTGAGAATAGCTTTCTGACTGAGGTTGCATAGAAACTTTAGGGCTCAAGCACGGCCCTGAGGCTTTGGCAGGCCTTGAGACTTCACTGTTCATCTGCAAAGCCAGAGAAACACTTAATAGGGAGGAAGTCCAAGAAGCAGAGAGCTAAAAACATTACTTGATGCATGCTCACATTAGTACTTCAGCATTGCTTGGAAATGCAAGGCTGAAGTCATCAGATCTGACTGCTAAATGACCCCAGCAGCAACCTGCTGGCATGATCATTGCCAGGTAGCCCACCAAGAATCTCTGGACAGGCTGACTAGTGAAGAGCTTTGCCTGCTGAAGCCTGCTGACTGTAAAGACTGGAAGAGGGACCACTTCCTTAAATGCACAGAAACCAACACAAGGCCTCAAGGATAATAATCAAGGAAACATGATGCCATGAAAAGAAACTAATAAAATCCCAACTACTGACACTAAAGAGAGCTATGAACTATCTGACAAAGAATTCATGGGGCACCTGGGTGGCTCAGTCAGTTAAGCATCCAACTTTGGCCTAGGTCATAATCTCACTGTCCCTGAGTTCAAGCCCCCATCAGGCTCTGTGCTGATGACTCAGAGCCTGGAGCCTGTTTCAGATTCTGTGTCTCCCTCTCCCTCCCTCTCTCTCTCTCTCTCTCTCTCTCTCTCTGCCCCTCCCCCACTCACACTCTGTCTCTCTCATAAATAGACATTAATTTTTTTTAATTCAGAATAATCTTCTTACAGAAATTTAGTGAAGTACAAGAAAACACAGAAAACTAAATGAAATTAGGAAAACAGCATGAACTAATAACAGGTTCAACAATAAAGCAGAAACCATTAAAAAAAACACCCAGAAATTCTAGAGTTAAAGAATACAATGAATGAACTGAAGAATTCAATAGAGAGCTTCAACAACAGACTTCACCAAGCAGAAGAAAGAATAGGTAACTGGGAAGACAGTTCATTGAAATCAACTAGACAGAAGAGAAAAAAAAAAGAGTGAAGAAAACATATATAAATTACAGAATACCATCAACAGAAACAATCTACATGTTACTGGAGTTCCCAGAAAGAGAAGAGAGGGAGAAAGAAGCAGAAAGCTTATTTAAAGAAATAACAGCTGTTGTTCACAGCCACTGCCACACAGTCATCGCTCGCTAACACCAGTGCCACTTCTAGCCCACTGAGTTCCAGCCCAGGGTGAAGGAGTTAAGTAAGGAGGTCTCTGTACCATGGCTCCTACAAAGCAGACTGCTCACCAATCCACTGGTAGTAAAGCACCGAGGAAGCAACCAGCTTCAAAAGTTGCTGGCAAGAGTGCGCCCTCTACTGGAGGGTGTGGCCTGGTACTGTGGCACATCTTCACAGGCCTGTACTGTGGCACTCCACCAAACTAGATGTTATCAGAAGTCCACTGAACTTCTGACCCAAAAACTTCCTTTCCAGCATCTAGTGTGAGAAATTGCTCAGGATTTCAAAATAGATCTGTGCTTCCAGAAAGCAGCTATTGATGCTTGGCACGAGGCAAGCGAGGCCTATCTGGTGGGTCCCTGAAGACACCAACCTATGTGCTATCCATGCCAACCGTGTAACAATCATGCCAAAAGACAGCCAGCTGGCACGCCACATACGTGGAGAACATGCGTAAGAATCCACTGTGATGGAAAACATTTCATTCTTAAAAAAAAGTTCTCATCTTCCTGTTTTTGGTAGTTCTGAACATTAGATATATTTTTTTCCATGGGGTCAAAAGTTACCTAAGTAGATGACTGCAAGTGGAAAAATAGGGGATGGAAATGAGGTATTGGCAGTCTTTCCATTTTCATTTGCATGTGAATTTTTAATATAAATGAGGGGACATAAAGCATTAATGCAAGTCAAAATGTTGCAGTGAACATGTTTCAGCAGTTCAAACTTATAACAATTATAAATAAACTTGTTAAATTTTTCTGGAAAAAAAAAGAAATAATGGCTGAGAACTTCCCAAACCTGGGGAAAGATTTGGACATCAAAATTCATGAAGTTAATAGGTCACTCCAAAATCCCAACACAAAATGGTTGTCAGAGGGGAGTTGGTCGGGGGGGGGGGGATGAGTGAAATAGATAAAAGGGATTGAGAGTATATTTGTCTTGATGAGCGCTTAGAAATGTATAGAAGTGTTGAATCATTGTATTGTACACCTGAAACTAAAGAAACACTGTATGTTAATTATACTTGAATTTAAAAAAATTTTCAACACAAAATCATCTTCTCCAAGACACATTAAAATAAATCTATCTAAAGTCAAAGAGAGGATTTTAAAAGAAGTAAAAGAAAAAAATTTCTCACATATAAGGGAACACCCATAAGGCTATCAGCATATTTCTCAGCAGAAATCTTGCAGGACAGGAGAGAGTGGGATGATATATTCAAAGTGCTGAAAAGAGCCCTGCTAACCAAGAATGCTTTACCAGGCAAAATTGTCTTTCAGAAATAAAGACAAAATAAAGACTTTCCCAAACAAACAAAAGCTGAGGGAGTTCATAAGCACTAGACATACCTTACAAGAAATGATAAAAGAAGTTCTTCAAACAGAAACAAAAGAATAATGATTAGCGACATGAAAACATATAAAAAAATAAAACACACCAGCAAAGGTAAATACATAGTCAAATTCAGAATATTCTAACACTGTAATATTGTGGTGTGTCAATCACTTAACTCAGGTATAAAGGATTAAGTACAAAAGTATTGAAAATAACTATAGCTATGATCATTTGTTAAATTATATACAATATAAAAAGAGATAAATTGTGACATCAAAAACATAAATACAGGGGAGGAGTAAGAGGGTAGAGTTTTTGTATGCAATCAAAGCTAAGTTGTTATCAGCTTTAAAAAGACTGTTATTTATAAGAAATGTTATGTAAATTTTATGGTAACCACAAAACAAAAAGTCTAGTTAGATACACAAAAGATAGAGAAGGGAATCAAAGCATTTTATTATGGAAAATCATCAATTCACAAAAAAAGACATCCAAAGAGGAAAAAAGGAACCTGACAAAACAGCCTGAAAACAATAAGATGGCATTAGTGAGTCCTTATTTATCAATAATTATTTTATTTTTTAAATTTATTTATTTATTTTGAGAGAGAGAGAGAGAGAGAGAGTGAGAGTGCGCACAAGCAGGGACGGGCAGAGACAGGAGACAGAGAAACCCAAGCAGACTCTGTGCTATCAGCAGACAGCCCAACACAAGGCTCGATCTGACGAACTGGGAGATCATGACCTGAGCCGAAATTGAGGTGGAGGCTTAACGGACTGAGCCACCCAAGTGCCCCCATTTCAATAATTATTTTAAAGGTAAACGGATTACATTCTCCAATAAAAAGATATAGAGTAGTTGAAAAGATTAAAAAACAAGATGTAACTATATGCTGCCTGCAAGAGGCTCACATCAAATTTAAGGACACATATAAACCTGAAGTGAAGGAATAGAAAAAAAAAATATTCCATGCAAATAGAAACCAAAAGAGACCAGGGGTAGCTATACTTTATCAGACAAAATAGACTTCAAATCAAACCTGTAACGAGAGACAGGGGCACCTCAGTGGCTCAGTCAGTTGAGCGGCCAACTTTGGCTCAGGTCATGACCTCACCATTCGTGGGTTTGAGCTCTGGGTCGGGCTCTGTGCTGACAGCTCAGAGCCTGGAGCCTGCTTCAGATTCTGTGTCTCCCTCTCTCTCTGCCCCTCCCCTGCTTGTGCTGTCTCTCACTCTCTCTCAAAATAAATAAACATACAAAAATATTTAAAGGGGCACCTGGGTGGCTTAGTCAGTTAAGCATCTGACTTCAGCTCAGGTCAGGATTCTCAAGGTTCATAGGTTCAAGCCCTGTGTCACGCTTTGTACTGACAGCTCAGAGCCTGGAGCCTGCTTCGGATTCTGTGTCTCCCTCTCTCTCTGCCCCCCCCCCACTCCTAGTGCACACCATCTGTCTGTCTCTCTCTCTCTCAAAAATAAACATCAAAAAATTTTTTTAAATTTTTTTCAAAATAATTTTTAAGGAGACAAAGAAGGCGACTATATAATGATAAGGGAGCACCAAAATACACTAAGCAAATACTAACAGACCTGAAGAGAGAACTGGATGATGGATGAATAAAGAAACTAGTGTGTGTGTGTGTGTGTGTGTGTGTGTGTGTGTGTGTGTGTTATGGAGTATTCTCCTGCCACACAAAAGTAGGAAATCCTGGTGGTGGACTGTGCAGACATGGCCAAGATAAAGGCTCAAGAGCTTTGCAGCAAGAAGGAGGAAGTGCTTCCAGGGCTGGAAGTCCTAAAGGTGGAGTTGTCCCTGCTGTGCATCCCCAAAGTGACCAGCAGCCCTGCTTCCAAGCTCCAAGATCCGAGTTGGTAAATTCATCGTCCGTGTTCTCACCGTCATCAACAAGACTCAGAAAGAGAACCCCAGGAAATTCCACAAGGGTAATAAGTACCAGCCCCTGGATCTCAGCCCAAGAAGACACACGCCATGTGCTGCAGGTTGAACAAGCATGAGCAGAACCTGAAGCCCAAGAAGCAGCAGAAGGAGCGGCTACACCAGCTACACAGTCAAGGCCTGGGCATCAGCATCAATGAAACTCAAACTCAATCTTGAAACCGATATTGCACTGTATGTTTAACCAGAATTGAAAAAAAATTCTGAAAGTAAAAAGAATAAAAACACTAACAAAGTAGGAAGTCCTGCCTTTTGCGACAACATAGATGGACTTTGAGGACATTATGCTATGCGAAACAAGTCAGAGCACAACAAACACTGTATGTTCTCACTCATATGTGTTCTCTAAAAACGCTGAACTCATAGAACCAAAAAGTAGATCGGTGGTTGTCAGGCGTGGGGATGGTGGAAATGGGGAGATGTTGGGCAGATGGTATAAACCTCCAGCTAGAAGATGATTAAGTTCTGGGATCTAATGTACAGCATGGTGACTGTAACGCACAATACTGAATTGTATACTTTCAAGCTAAAAGAGAGTAGACCTTAGCTGTCATCACCCAAAAAAAAGGTAATTATATGAGGGACTTGATGTGTTAACTCACCTTATTGATAATCATTTCACTGTATATATATTATGCATACAGTAAAACCTTGGATTGCGAGTAACTTGTTCTGCCAGTGTTCTGCAAGACGAGCAAACATTTCTAACACATTTTAACTTGATAAACAAGCGATGTCTTGCAATACAAGTAGTACATGATGCCGAAAGTCACGTGATCATAACTGAGCCAATGGTTCTTGAAATTTGCCTTGATAGGCAAGTGCTTTGGATGACAAGCATGTTTCCAGAATGAATTATGCTCGCAAACCAAGGTCTTACTGTATACACTATATATATTTCACCATATATACACAAATATATGATTATCACGACATACACCTAAAACTTTTATTTGTTATATGTCAGTATACCTCAGGAAGGCTGGGAAAATGTGATAACAAGGGAAACGAATGCTTCAGAGAACAGAGGAGCAGGAGGAGGAGGAAGAGAGGAAGAAAGCAAAGTGGAAGAGCACAAAAGGAAGAGGATGGAAAAAGAGGAGGAATGGAATGAGAAGAAGCAGCAGCCCCAGCCCCAGCAGCTGTAGCCGGCATCTCCGTCTGCGAGGGGGTGGAGGCAGGAGCCAAAGAGGGAAGTGTTTTGCATCCAAAAGAAAAAAAAAAGAAAATGTTATGAAATAGGTACGGTCAGAAAAAGATCTTGAAAATTAAAAATATGACTGCTGAAATGCAAAATTTAGTCAAAATATAATGTGGAAATCTCCTTCTAGGCAGAACCAGACTAAAAGAAGAACCAAAATGGGAGGAAAACTCGAAAAGATAGAAGTTAAAGCACAGGCTGTCTCATGTCCAACAGACAGGTGTTCTGGAAAAACAGAAGTGGAAGGAGGGAATTGGTAGAAGAAACAAAAGCAAACGTCCTGGGGCTCTCCGACTTCAGTGTTCCCAGTGCAGGAGCCCAGTAAGTGCCCAGCCCAGATTAAAGAGTAAAACTCTACATCTGGGGTCGCCTGGGTGGCCCAGAAAGGTTAAGCCTCTGACTCTTGCTTTCGGCTCAGGTCATGATCTCATGGTTCGTGAGTTTGAGCCCCACATCTGGCTCTGCACTGACAGCGCGGAGCCTGCTTGGGATTCTCTCTCCCTCTCTCTGCCCATCTCCTGCTCATGTACGCTCTCTCTTTCAAACTAAATACACTTTAAAAACAAAAGTTCCACATGTGAACACATCACTGAGACATTTCAGAACAGCCAGGATAAGAAGACAGCACGGTCCGTAAGAGAAAATGTCAGCTTACCTACAAAGGAATGATAAGCACACTTACACCATTTCCTCATCATCGCTAGTAGATGCTAGAGGCTAATGGAGCAATGCCTTCAAAACTCAGGGTCAGTGTGTAAGCTAAAACCCTACACACAGCCAAAGTATTGCTCAAGGTTGAGAAAAGGGTAAAATGAATTTGCAAACATGCCAAAATACACGTTCCTCTCAGAAGGCTGACAGAATATATAAGGGGGTAAGCAGGCCAGGGAAAACGTGTAGTCAGGAGATAGTGTGTGTAAGCAACCTACGTGGGCAGCGAAGACATGCTCCGGCATCGCAGCTGTGCAGAGCCCCGCCAAGCCTCCCATTACCAGATGTGTAGTTCAGAAATACTGTCTAAAGTTGTTCAAATGTGCAATAAAATTGTTAATGTATTACTTAAACTTACAAAAGTCATCAAGAGAGGAGCTAAAAAAAAAAAGTGAAAAGACCATCCTGGGGGAAGGTTGGGGAGCAGAAAGTAAGGATGTGCAAGGTACAACAGTAATGCATCAAGAAGCAGTGATGTATAAAAATTACCTAGAAATTTATCACTAATCAGAAGCAAGAGTTGAAAGAGCTATAAAGTGTGTCCATCTGAGGAATGGGCGTTGATGGTTGCAGAGATGAGGAGCAAGGGAATGTTGCTTTTCATTTTAAGCTGGTAACATTGGTGATGAATGGACTGGATCAGAGTCAAGGAGACTAGTCAGGGCTACTGTAGCTGTTGAGCCACGAAATGCGGGGGGTCCTGGTAGAGCATGGGCGGTGGGCATGGAAGAGACGACTTGGAGGGAACCTCCCAGTGGGTGACCAGTGTATGAGTTGAAGATGACTCCGGTGTTTCCAGATCGAGCGATTTTAATTAAGAAGTAAGATCTCCAGGGGCACCTGGGTGGCTCACTCGGTCGAGCATCTGACTTCAGCTCAGGTCATGATCTCAGTCTGTGAGTTCGAGCCCCACATCCGCTCTCTGCTGTCAGCGCCAAAGCTGTTGGCACAGACCCCACTTCGGACCCTCTGTCCCCCCCTCTCTCTGCCCCTCCCTCATGGACAGGCACACACGTGTGCACTCTCTCATTCTCTCTCTCTCTCTCTCTCTCTCAAAAAAACATAAAGATTTCTGTGCAGTAAGTGGAGTTTTGTGTTTATGTGTTTTGTCTTATGCAAATACAAAAATTGCTACACCTGTGGGGACCTCACTGGTCCATTTCATTGCTGATACTTTCCAATATATTGTTTACACTGTGTCACGTAAGACTGTATAACTCAAAAATTTCGTGGGTACCCACAGCTTCGTCACTCCAAGTGGAATGGGGAAATAGAAAGAAAAAATGACTTTCTAGAATGTTGCAGAAAGGGACTTTTTTTTTTTGGCGGTGGGCAGAGTGGAGATACAATCAGCATGGCTTTAATCTAGATATCCAGAAATAATCATGATTGTAAGATAAAAGAGTGCTTTTTTCAGGGGAGATAGAACTTGCCTTTAAAATCTCTCTGTTGATTTTAGTAACCTTGGATGTTCCACACTTCTGTGTTCAACAGACCAACAATGAAGCAATGCTAGGAAAATTGATGGTGTTATGACATTTTTGTGCTCAAATTAAATACCACAGCTTATCTCGGTAATTATGATATTTAGAGAGGACATCACCAAACACGATGGGGGCATAAATTTGGCATGAGTGAGAGACAAGTCCCACAGAGACCCACTGAGCTCCAAGAGAAGCCGACTGAAAGGCCATTAGCTCAGATGATGATTATGTAATCAGATAGGTTAGCCAATAATTTGTGCAAAGTGCTTAGGAAGCTCCTCAAACCAGAATAGTTAACAAGGGTGACTTCTTTCTGTCTGATAGATAAGGCATGACGTACATTCCCACTAATAGATGATTTTCAAAGGAGATACAGAGATGTCTGAACTTCAACACACATCGACTTTTCTCTCCTCCTAAGGTCCCCTTGAAATTATCAAAAGGATTTGGGTGGGGGGAGAAAAGGCTATTGCTGGTGCCAGAAAGACCCAGAAAGGCAGCAAGCAGTAGACTGAGATTTCTAAGAAATCACGGACGGTGGAAGGACACTGGATGGCGGATGAGATGGAACTGATCGAGGAAGCAACATGGAAAACCACAGCCCAAGCAGCACAGAGGAAAGAGGACGCGGCGATAATGGTAACGAGTCCGGAGTGGAGGACATTCAGAATGGCTAAGCATTGTGCCCGGCGCGCTGCTGTCCGGGGCTCAGGCTCTCAGAGGCCAGAGACTCCTCTCCAAATGAGGCAGGCAGTTTGCCTGGAGGGGCTCCTGGGTAGATGTTAGGGCCTGACAGAGAAGGAGAGTGTGAGGGAACTCTGAATCTTTGTAGGAAGCACTGAGGGACAAAACTAAATAAAAAGGCAAACCCAAACAATGAAGAGGTCCCCTCAGAAGTGTGACCCACAGAGATCCTCCCCTTCCCCTGGAGAGAACGACCTTCCTCCTTGGGACACTTGAGCGCATTCTGTTTGCCAGTGGAGTCCTTGAAAACCCAAGCACACTAGATGGGTGGTTTGAAAAGCGCTGTAAGAACTGAGACACTACAGAAAGTTTACTGTGGGCGGGAGAGACCATGGGCCACTTAACTAGCTAAGAGGAGGCTGAGAAACGGAGAGGGCAGGATAAGGTTTGACCTGGACAATTATCGCACATCCCTTCTCAGTACACGTCCACACCCGCAACAAACACGTAGGACGTCCGGGTCAGGACCAAGAGGTTGGCAACCTAAGTATTCATTATCTTTAGACGAGGATGCCCTCTCCTCCTCCTTCCCCTCGCCATCAAGAAGCTCAACAGTGTGTTTTAAATATATATTCTTATAAAGAAGAACTTATTATTCTTACTCATAATCTAGTCCGAAAAGCACCGCATTCAAACATTCCGTGTTACCATCTTCTCCTGATAATGAACGTGGTCCAGTTATCTTTTTTTTTTCTTAATTTCCTCCCTGAAGCACACTTTATTTCTGGAAATGCAGATAAAGCACAACGCAGGGAAACTCAATCCTAATTTTTTTTTTTTTTAAGATAAGGAGTTCAGAAATCCGGAGTTACCTGACATGGCAGAAGCAAACACTGGCAGCTCGGGGTTAAAGAGCCCAAGTCATGAACCCGAAGAAGGCTTTCTTCTCTCGTCTCTCTCTCGGCACTCCTGTGGGGAGTGCACCCTTCCCCAGGGAACACCGAGGCGGCTGGGTGTGGACATTTGATAGATAAGAAGAGCTTGTGGTTATTTATACAAGTCAACTTGTGTGAAAATCGATTCTGAAGTGTTGGTGTGTATAGCCTGTGAGTTCTGTGTGGCTGCAGCCCGGCAGGAAGGCAGGGAGTGGAACAGCACGCAAGCCCAGCGTGTGGCTCAGTGAGCAGTGGTTAGCCTCGTTTTCACACAGAACTTTGCGTACAAATACTCAAGTGCCTTATGAGTAATCCACAGAGCCAAGGAGGGAAGTCCCACTTTAAAAAAAATTTTTTTTAATGTTTCTTTATCTTTGAGTGAGAGACACAGAGCATGAGCAGAGGTGGGGCAGAGAGTGAGAGAGAGGCACAGAATCCGAAGCAGGCTCCAGGCTCCAAGCTGTCAGCACAGAGCCCAATGTGCGGATTGAACTCACAGAGCGTGAGATCCTGACCTGAGCCGACGTGGGATGCTCAACCAGCTGAGCCACCCGGGTGCCCCGGGAAGTCCCCCTTCTGGCAATGACTAGGAACTGCTTTAGAGGATGGGACTGCATTTTTTTTTATTTTTTATGTTTATTTATTTTGAAAAAGAGAGTGCGCGAGGGATGGGACTGCATTTAAACAAGCCCTTCTGGGGCGTCAGGGTGGCTCAGTTGGTTAAGCGTCCAACTCTTGATTTCTGCTCAGTTCATGATCTTATGGTTTTGTGAGTTTGACCCCTGTTGGGTTCTGCGCACTGACAACATGGAGCCTCTTTGGGATTCTCTCTCTCCCTCTCTCTCTGGCCCTCCCCCATTCACATTCTGTCTCTCTCAAAATAAACTTTAAAAAGGACCTTCCACACAATGAGCAAATTGCAGTCCTTTGCACTCTCTTAAACATAGTAGTCAGTTGAAAATACCTACAGCAATCTTTATTCAAAAGCGTATTCAATATGCACTGATCTTCATCCTTTCAGGGTAAATTTTTAGAAAAAGTTCAGATGTCATTAAAAGATAAATCTGTTTTAAAAAGTGAATGCTCAATGCATAAATAAATAAATAAATAAATAAATAGTGAATGATCTGGGGCACCTGGGTGGCTCAGTCGGTTAAGCGTCCAACTTCAGCTCAGCTCATGATCTCACGGTTTGTGGGTTCAAGCCTTATGTCAGGCTCTGTGCTGACAGCTCAGAGCCTGGAGCCTGCTTCAGATTCTGTGTCTCCCCCTCTCTCTCTGCCCCTCCCCTGCTCATGCTCTGTCTCTTTCTCTTTCAAAAATAAACATTAAAAAAATAAAGTTAAACAAATAAATAAAAACTAAATGGTCATTAAAAACAAAACCTAGGTATATGCTTTGAATGAAAAGCAATATCTGGGGGCACCTGGGTGGCTCAGTCAGTTAAGCGTCCAACTTCAGCTCAGGTCATGATCTCGCAGTTTGCAGGTTTGAGCCTTGTGTCAGGCTCTGTACTGACATCTCAGAGCCTCGAGCCTGCTTTGGATTCTGTCTCTCCCTCTCTCTCGGCCCCTCCCCTGCTCACACTCTGTCTCTCTATCTCCCAAAAATAAATAAACACTTTTTAAAAGTTATTTATAAGAGCAACATCTGATGAAAAAATAATGAAGTTAGTTTCACCTGTTCCTGGAAAAACAGTTGGGAAGGTGATTCCACAGCAGAATGGTCCAACTTCACCAGAACAAGTGTATAGTGTCCACAAGGAATAAAATAGAAAGGATTGCACTACTGGGGACAAAGTGGTCCTTGTCACTTGTCAGTCCTGGGGACAAAACCACATTCCAGTGCTTCACTGGTCACCTGTGAGCACTGGAGATGGTCTCATTTAGGGGAGAGGGATCAGACAAGGGAGGCAGAAGGTACACACAGTGTCGGCCCCCAGACAGGACTCACAGATCACAGATCAAATCCAGAAAGATTTATGGAAAATTTAACACACTTAGAAGCTGTGAGTGACACTAGGTGAAAAATCAGGGAACAATTGTGTAGAGTATGATTTCAACTACAAGAACTATTATATACAGGGAACTCTGTCTCTGTCTGTGAGAGAAAGAGATGCCTACAAGACTGCCGAATTTCACAAGTACTCCTGCAGTTGTGCAAACCGGTGGTGGTGCCCAGACGCCGGAGAAGATTGGGACAAAACTGCTGTGATGCTAACTGGGTGGGACTTTGCACAGGAAGGAAGGAAGAGGATTGCATGCAAAACCGAGGCAATACAAGGGTTATACAGACGTTGCTGCCCATTAATGCCCATGGATATCAGGCTCTTTGGCCCTCTGATGTGGGAGAGTTAAAGGTCTTTCCAGAGTCTCTCAGTGGTTATTGAAATGTTTCCCCCTGCCCTTGTTGAATCCTGGTGATGGGGGAAGTCAGATTGATCGAGCTGTGAACACCTGGGATGAAGACAGAACACAGAATGACAGTTCTAGTTTCTTGAATTAAAAAGTCTCATTATTGGGTTGTCATATTCAGAGAAGAAATGCCAAATGCTTAAGTGAACTTGCCCAGAGTTACACTGCAAACCATTAAGAAGAAATTAAGTAGCGGTGCCCAGAAAATTTGCGGCTATTTTGGTTGATATTCATTCATAGTACAGATACTAATGGAATTTTATCTCCACTTCAATATTTAGTGTTTGAAAAATGTCTTCAAATTAGATTCTCCTGATATCTGCTCCTTTCTCCCTGGCTACTGTGGTAAACACTGTTGGCTTCCTACCCAATAGCTTGACCTTTCCCCGCCTTCCTGCCAGCACAACCCAGGTTTTGTTTTTGTTCAACCTCCTCTGAATTGTAATTTCCTTCCCCATACTTGGGTGATGAGTTTTGATTGGACTTTCTAAGCCAAGCATTCCTCTCAGTAAATGCTTGGTTTGGCGTGGGCAAACGAGGCATCAGGGGAAATCTGTCAGAGGCTTCGGGAAGGTTTTCGTTGTTCTTAAAAAGGAACAAAGAGGGGCGCCTGGGTGGCTCGGTCGGCTAAGCATCCGACTTCAGCTCAGGTCAAATCTCACAGTTTGTGAGTTCAAGCCCTGTGTCAGGCTCTGTGCTGACAGCTCGGAGCCTGGAGTCTGCTTCGGATTCCGTGTCTCCTTCTCTCTCTGGCCCTCCCCCACTTGTGCTCCGTCTCTGTCTCTCAAAAATAAATAAAGGTAAAAAAATAAAAATAAAAAATAAAAAGGAACAAAGAGAGATGTAGACTCTTGTTTTGAGAATTAAATGAGCTAATATATATCGCTTAGAACAGTGACTGATATAGTCAATAACTGACTGGCACGTCACAACTCAATAATTGTTAGATATTGATAGTGGACACCCAGGACTCCAAGATGGCATCATCCATACCAGAGAAGGAGAAGAAGCTCATGGATATCAAAGTAGGAGAGCTGCCAGGCTGGATGGTGATGCGGGATTTCACCCCTAAAGGCATCACCAGAGCATTTCAAAGAGGTTACTATCAATATTACAAGTATGTCAATTGTGAAGAAAGGGGGTGTCGCTGGGATTTCGAATGTGCTGGCAGCTCATGTGCTTTTCAACTACTGTGTTGTTAAAAGGAACTCACACATGAGCCACCACGCAAGTACCACTGACATCGGCCCAGCGCGAAGGCACATTCCGCATTCCTGACCATGACCTCTGCCTGGCACCCTTGAACCCTTTCATATCCTAACTGAGAATTAACATCCAATAAAAGATGACTGGTAAAAAAAATAATAATAATCGTTAGGTATCAGTGCTGTGTTGTTGCTGTTGCTATTGTTGTTATTGTAAATGTGTAGCATCAAGTGGCCACGACACCCTAGATACGGTTATTAGATGCATATACACTACGTTTCTATCGATGTAGCGAAGACAAGAACTAGCCTACAATGGAGGCACTTGGCCACAGACAGTGTTTTGACAAAAGCTAGGAAAACAAAGCTTTTCAAGAATTTTTCAACTTAAACATGCAGAAGCTGGCTCAGAGCTAACAGGACACAGGTCCTGTCGCCATAGACAGAGCTCTGATGCTCTCTCAGTAGGAAGAAGGAATAATCTCATAGAACGTGTATTTATTTTTCTTTATTCTCCATTTGCTACCTCACTCCAACCCCCCCAACCCAATCTTTCCACATCTATAATTTATGTTTTATGTCTTGGTCACATGTTAATAACAAGATTACGAGAGCTGAAACCATAAAATAAAATATTCTGGAAAATGAAAACCTCAAACTTAATGAAGAAACATCTCAATTTCCAGATAATTTTTATTTTCATTCACTTATCTCTAATGTGAATACTAATGGAAAGGTTTAGAAATACTGGCATATGCAGGACACAAATGCCATTTCCTCCCTGAACTCTTAGGCAAGATATTAAAGCATAACAAGTATGAATATTAAGTATTCTGGTTTTATATCTCATGGGTAGTTTTCAGAAATGCTATTTAATGTGAAAAAAACTCATTAATGGGCCAAAAATAAAAGTGTTCAGCACCATAAGATAAAATAATGCCATACTAGTCCGTGACTGGGAAGATAAAACATATTAAAATATGAAGAAATTATACATATACTTATCTTGGCATTTATAAACTTATGCCCCTCTACATCCCTTAACTAAACAAAATCAACTTTTCATTGGAGGGATGGGGGGGTGCTGTTGATGAGGTTCCATTTACCACCAGGTAGAAGATTGGTCCAGAAGATGTTAGGAAGGGTCTGAACTAATCCCAATTGCTATCTACATACTAGATGTTACAACACTGGCCTGGCACTTTCTCTATAGCCTTGTGCAAGGCTTCCTCCACAACTGTGCCTCAGTTTCCACTTCTGTAAGATGCTGAACCTAAAAGTTGTCTTCCAGATCTAAGATCGGAAAACTCTCTTCACAAACCGTGGCAGAGACCACTGCTATGGGGTCATCACATAATTTCATTTTGCTCCAGGGCACACAGGAAGACTGCATCTTCTAGTCCACCTTTCCACGTGGTGGGACCACATGACCCAGGTCTGGCCCATGGAGTGTGGTGGAAGTGACAGACATCCCTCCCTGGCCTGGCCCCTAATCCTCCCCAGGCAACTTCCCACATTCTCCCTGTCTCCCCCATCTGCATGGGTGGGAGGGAAGCAATCTGAGATGATGAAAGAAGCCCAGTCCTCAAGTTCATGGCTGGTAGTAGGGCTCCCCAAGACCCAAGAGAGCTTCCTACACAGAAACATCCACATCAGATTTTATGCACGTGTGAAATAGCCCTTATTAGGTTAAGATATCACAAATTCCAGGTGGGATGCTATTGCCAAAGTCAGCATTCACTTGACTAATACAAACACCTATACACACAGGACACGCAAAGTCAGATCTGTCACAAACACTGACAGCGAAAGCGTGAACGCCAGGCTGGAATTGTAGATATTGTTAAGACCAACAAGCCTCTGGGAATAAATAAAAGCAAGATAATAGCACAAATGAAAAACAGCATCTGGACATCTCATAATGGAGCTGTCAAGAAATTTTTTAAAAGCTTTCTGCATTGTAAATCTTATAAATCTGAATGAAAATGCATACAATTAGAGCATTTTCTACTTTAAAACTATGTGTCCTTGGATTTAATAATGTAGATTGTCAACTTCACAATATATATGTGCATCAAATCATCACTTTGTACATCTCAAATGTACACAATGTTATATGTCAATTATATCTCAATACAGCTGGGGAAATATAATGTAGATAATCTTAAAATATAAACTATGATCCAAACATGGGATTTAAAAAGAATTTTCTAATATATCATAGACTTAAAACTTGTAACCTCTGAAAATTCATTTTCTACACATTTGTTTTGTACACAGGGATGTCAGAATATTAGTTTTTGTGTGTGTGTCCTTACTTTTCATGATTTTTAAATACAATATTCTGCCTTCAGGGTATTTAGAAATGCTATTTTATATCATTTGTAGCCATTATAAATATTAAAGTCTACAAAAAATGTTTAAACAACACTTTATAGTCTCAATCTATGTTTATGTAGTAAAAAGTGGAATCAATTTAGAAATAAAGTTGACTACTATTTATGGTATGATCTTGGGGTTGTGAGTTCAAGCCCCCCGTTGGGCCTAGAGCTTACTTTTATTTATTTATTTTTTAAATTTTTTATGTTTATTTATTATTGAGACAGAAACAGAGGCATGAGCGTGGGAGGGGCAGAGAGAGAGGGAGACACAGAATCTGAAGCAGGCTCCAGGCTGTGAGCTGTCAGCACAGAGCCCGACGTGGGGCTCGAACTCACAAACAGTGAGATCATGACCTGAGCCGAAGTCGGACGCTTAACCGACTGAGCCACTCAGGCACCCCTAGAGCTTACTTTTAAACAAATGAACTAAGTCCAAAGGGATGAGTAAATGGAGATTTATTGTACTTCCTCTATATATAGTTTTGTTTATATTTGAACATTTTGGGGGAATTTTTTAAAAGTTTATTTATCTTGAGAGTGAGAAAGTGTGAGCAGGGGAGGGGCAGAAAGAGAGAGGGAGAGAGAATCCCAAGCAGGCTCCGTGCTGTCAGCACAGAGCCCGACACAGGGCTGGATCCCACAAACTGTGAGATCATGACCTGAGCCGAAATCAAGAGTCAGATGCTTAGCCAACTGAGCCACCCAGGCACCCCTTGGGGGATATTTTGTAAAGGGTGTGGGCCAGAATATAGGTCCATGTCCTAATCCCCAGATCCTGCGAATATGTTTACATGACAAAAGGAATTAAGGTTGCTGATCATCTGATCCTGAGAAGGGGAGATTGTCCTGGATTATCTGGGCAGGTCCAATGTCAATACAAAGGTCCTATTAAGCACAAGGAGGCAGGAGAGGGAGAGCCGGGGAAGATTTGCTGCTGGAAGCATGATGGTTCAAGGTGCGGCTGATTTGACCACACGTGGCTGGCTTTGCAGATGGAGGAAGGGGCCATGAGCCAAGGAACACAGGTGGCCTCTAGAAGCTGGACTAGGCAAGGAAATGGATCTTGGGCTAGCGCCTCCAAAGGAATGCAGCCCTGCTGACCAACACTTTGACTTTAGCCCAGGGAAATCCATTTCAGACTTCTGACCTACAGAACCGTAAGATAACACCTGAGCTCTTTAACACACTGTTTGTTGTCGACGTGTTACATCAACAATGGGAATGGGATACAGTGCCACTTCGGGAGGCAGAATAATGGCCCTCCGAAGATGTCCATGTTCCAATCCCCAGAAACTGTGAGTAGGTTCTGTTGCACAGGAAGGGGGAATTAACATTGTTCAATCAACTGACCTTGACATGGGTCGACTATCCTGGATTATCTGGATGGGCCCAACATCATCATAAGAGACCTTAAAGTGGAAGAGAGAGGCAAAAAAGAGGTCATGCTGCTGGCTTTGAAAATAGAGGAAGGCCCTGTGAGCCAAGAAGTGTGGAAATAAATGGCTTCTCCCCTACAGCCATCGAAGGCACACGGCCCAGCCGCCATCTTGATTGTAGCCCAGTGAGACCGATCTTAGACTTCCGACCTTCTGCAAGACATTAAATCTGTGTTGTTTTAGGCAACCTGGTTTGCAGTCATTTGTTATGGTAGCATTAGAGAACTAGTAACAAAAAAATTCTTATTGAATATCTCTCTGTGCTTAGCACTGTGACGATCAGCTAGAGAGATGCCAAATGGTTAGGTCCCTGCCTTTGAGTTGCTTACCATCTGCTTGAAGAAACAAGGCTTACACAAGGAATACCTAGAGGTAAGAAAAGATGATGCCAAAGTGAGGAGTACGGAGGCTAAGGGCTCCTGGAATTCCAAACAGACCTAAATCACTGGGCCTGGCTTGCCCCTGATGTAGAGTTCTGTGGGTGCAGCAGGTTGGCATTGGAGAACGCTGACACAGTCAGGTTATCTGTCCCTGTGCTGGGTGGCAGGCCCAGCATGTTACACAGGAGATCCCTGGGCACCCGAAGGGAGCCGGAGGTGATGGGTGGCTCTCATCTCCACACTGATGTGCTGTCATCTAGGAAAGAATCACTGAGCACTGAAACCAAAATAATGTCTTAGCCCACGCTCTCCTGACCTCCTTAAGAAGCCTGTTTGGCCCCAAAACATGTCCGCGGAGGGTGTGGGCACACCGCCTGAACGGTTCATCCCTATCATCACTCACTCCTTCCTTGCAGCCCGCCCCTCCTTGTTTTCAAGCTGATACCCCATTTACCTTCTCCAAGCCCCTGCCACCTGTCTCTGCATGTGGGAACCTAGCCATGGGAACCGGGGTTCCTACTCTGTAAGACATGAAGGATGATAGCTACATCCAGTAGGGTAGCTGGCTGTGAGGATTAAATAAGACGCTGTAAGTCAAGTGCTTAGTACAGTGCCCGGCGATCAAAGCCCAGAATGAGTATGATCATTTCGCTGGGGCCAGATCGTATGTCCAGTTCGCACAAGGCAGCCCGGGCAGATACTTGTTTTCCCAGGTTAGGTATGAACAGCACCCCTCTGCACTCACAAAAATGTCCCCGAATGGCACCTTCATCATAAAGAACAAAAGAAGAAGCCAGTTGCTGGAATTCAATGAGCAGATCAGCATCCACAGAAAAGCGGAGTTACAGTAAAACATCCGGCTAGGGTGTCTTCGGTCATCCCCGCCTAAGGGATGGGGGCGTGGGGGGTGGTGCCACGGCCGGAGAGGAGACTGCGGCCCTGGAACAGCCCAAGGGTACGGGCAGAAGACTTCAGAGAGATGTTCTATTTCTCTTCTCCTTCAACAATTTCTTCTTCATCCTCCCTTATCCAGGGTGAAAGCAGGGATTAGAAAGAGCCAAGTCTCCTGCCATTTGATTATTTCGAACAGGCATTTTTGTCTGTCTCCCTAGAAAGAACAAAGTCAAATCCTTTTGATATCGAATTGCTTCGATGCTTTAAAGCTCCAGAGCTGTGATTATGGTCTGAAAATAGCTCTTGACATAAAACAAAGATTAAAGATTCAGGTGAGTTTAAAGTCGGGTTCTCCTCAGTTCTAAGGAGGCTAAAGCTGGGGTTAGACCAAACAACAATTTATTACAAGGATAAGATAAGGAGCTGTATCGGAGCATTTGTTCGTTATAAGAGCTTTTCCTTTCGAATGACCTCTTTCCATCTTTACATTCATGATTCTGTGAGGATGTATGGATTATATAATATTGTTAACTATATGTATAAATACATACGTATATATGCAAGAGGGGAGTGCCTGTAGGTATTGACATGGAAGAAATGGCTATATCCATGCTGAATTGCAGAAAACAAGTGTAAAATGTGGAATAGGTGTGTCTGTACGTGCTCCATAAAGAATCTGAAAGAATATTTCCAGGGAGTGCAAAAGGGGGGGTTGGTGGGAGGTGGGTAAATTTTACCTGTTACTGTGTAGTCAATGTGCTTCTCTATCATATTACCTTCTTTTAGAGAGGGAGAGAGAGAGTGCAAGCAGAAGAGGGGCAGAAGGAGAGAGAGAGAATCCTAAGGATTCTGCCTCTCCCTCTCCCCCTCCCCTGCTGTCTCTCTCTCTCAAAATAAATAAATAAACTTTAAAAATACACTTGCGGGGGGCGCCTGGGTGGCTCAGTCAGTTGGGCATCCGACTTCGGCTCAGGGCGTGATCTCACAGCTCGTGAGTTCGAGCCCCGTGTCGGGCTCTGTGCTGACAGCTCGGAGCCTGGAGGGTGCTTTGGAGATTCTGTGTCTCCCTCTCTCTCCGCCCCTCCCCTGCTCACACTCTTTCTCTCTCTCGTTCAAAAATAAATAAACATTAAAAAATTTAAAAAAATACACCTGGGACTATAGTTCAGAGACCAGGGTGGCCGCGGCAGGAACTTTCCAGTGAAGAAGCAAAGTGCCACGTTACGTAGAAGCTCACGTGGTGGGGAGTGGCAGGCAGACTAAAAGGCAGGCCGACTGGGGCTAAGGGCCTTGGTTCTACAGCCCCAGGAAACTGAATTCTGCCAACAACCCATGAGTCTGGAAGAGGATCTCAAGCCTCAGACAACATGAACACCCAGGCTGACCCCTTGATCGCACCCTGGTGAGACCGCACAGAAGACTCAGCTAAGCCACACCTGGACTTCTGACCCATGTCACCGTGACTTGCTGATTTTGGTAGCTTGCGACATAGCAATAGGAAGCTAACACAGGGAGTAAGCCCAGTTCCCTGCCTGGCGTTCAAAAGTAGCCTCCACTTCTTGCTTTTGAGAAGTCGCCTCTAGTACTCCTTGCTGTAGCCCAAAACAGCTCTCTCTGCAAGGACTGACAAGCGTATAGTCACCGCATGCTTGCTCCCATCATTACCCCACCCAGCGATGGCACAGAGGAATGGTTAAATATATGGACAGTAGACCTGTGCCGTCCACCAGCAAGTTCTGCGATGATGGAATTGTTCCATCTCTGCTATCCACTACGGTAGCCACCAGCGACCCTTGGCTATTGAACACTTGAAGTGTGGCTAGTGCAGCGGAGAAAGCAAATTTTAACTTATTTAATTTTAATGAATTTCAATTGAAATAGCCACCAGTGGCCACCAGTTGGCCAGTGCACTTCTAGAGGTAGACTCCTCTCCTAGGCTGTGTGACCCTGCACAAGCTCCTTCACTGCCCTGTGCCTCTGTTTGCTCACAATTTGCTCCACCTCCGGGGGTGGTTGTGAGCATTAAATGAGTAACTACTTGTGAAGTGTGCAAAAGAGCACCTTGTATACACTAGGCATTATTTATGTTTGTCAAATGAACAGGCAGATTCTGCTATCTTTTTTTCTCATCTCAACTGTACTGATTTATTTTTTTATCTTGGTATTTTATTTATGTATTTATGTATTTATTTATTTGAGAGAGAGAGAGCATGAGCAGGGGAGAGGGACAGAGGGAGAGAGAGAATCTTGAGCAGGCTCCACACTCAGCACAGAGCCCAGGGTGGGGCTCGATCCCACGACCCTGGGATCATGACCAGAGCCGAAATCAAGAGTCAGACACTCGACCAACTGAGCGGTCCAGGTGTCCCATGTACCCATTTATTTTTAAAAAACTGAAGAATCCCCCCCCCCTCATACACGAAACACAAAACCTTTGGGACAACTGCAAACCGCACAATACTTACTGGCTGTCAGATTAATTTGGCACGTTTGCATGCTTCTTTGAGTTGTTATTGAAATATTTGTGGCTGTATGTTCCATCTTTCTCCAAGATTGAATGGTCCCTAATGAAATTGCTGTATCACACGTGCCTTTTTGTATCCCTTATAGTGCTAAATACACATAAGTTGATCTCAGAGACACTCAATAAATATTTGTTGGCCCTTGTATAAGGCCTTGAATGTGAGATGTAGAAGACACAATGACCAGAGATTGTGACAATGCACTTCTTATGGAGCTAAGGTGTCACTAGGCTCAAGGAACAGAGCATCTTAGAAAACATCCTACCAAGAGTCTAGCTGTCAAGGCCTGAGAGAGAGAAGGAAGTTAGAATCCTGGGCTGAGAAGTTTGTAAAGGAAAGGATGGCAACGACCCTGACAGATGGTCCCCTAGACCAAGCCCAGCCCGTAATGCATCCAGAGGACGGAGATCCAACTTCTTTCCCTGGAGATGCGGGACAGACCGTTCAAAGAGGCTTTGACCCCTTCATTCTTGCGATGCTGACTCCTGTAAGCACAGGAAGCAGCCACAAGACTCATTAGAAACTAGTTGTGTTAAAACAGAGGCCCTAATCCCAGAGTCCCGCCCCCCAGACTGCTTCATTCCCGCCTTAGGCACAGCCTGGCAGGCTCCGATCTGCTGAACCCGCCGAGACTTTCCTTAGGAACCATGCTTTAATCTGCCAAGTCATCTGACACTGCTTCACTTCCTGCCTACGAACAAGCTTCGGGTTTGATTTCAGTCAGGACCTGTGCCCCTACCCGCTCTGTGTCCGACCTCGCCTGTGGCTGAGGCGCTGTCCGCATTGTGACTCATTTTGTCTCCAGGCAACCTGAGCACCTGTCGCTGCACTTGGGTCCTCACGGACCAGACAGGCTGCAGCGCTGCCCTACACTGGACGCACAACGCCAGGGGCTCCCCAAGAAATCATTTAATGGGGAGCCGGAAGGTACCGAGGGCAGCAGAGCGATAGGAAGCCGATAGCATCCCTTTCTCAAATCATACCCGGGCACTAGCTCCATCCCGTGCCAGTGTGCACATGACAAAGTGGCAAAACGGTCCCTCAAGGAGCTCACTTAAGCTCACGTTGTCCTCTCACGTGTAATCAACCAACTCCGCTTTTTGAGTGGCCAGAAATACTTCCCCTAATTTGAGGACAAGCCAATCAACTTTGGCTGCCAGGCATTTCCAGTTCCCCTTGAGTCCATTTCTGCATAATAATCTTTAACCATCGAGTTGGTTAAAGAAGAGAAAAAGGGAAATGTGTTAAACCCTCCATAGTAAAACAGTAGTAAACCAGTAAAAAAAAAAAACAAAAAAAAAACAAACAAAGAATTAAGAAAAGCAGCAGACTCAGCAACTGTAATATTGCTCACCATCAGGGGCTTCTCTGACTTTATTATCCATTACTAATGTAGCCTTTTATTTTATTTTTTGTAGACTTTTATTTTTGCCGCATTTTTCATTAATAAATCTGCATACAGTATGCTGTAATAGCCACACTCTACTCATTCTAGAACATAGCAATAAAATTTGAATCATGAAGCTCATTAGTAAATACCACTAACTTTTAGCCATTTAATGCTAGAATGTTAAACACAATACTCTCCTTGTTATTTTGCATCATGAGTCAAAACAAACTACAGTTGAGCCTTGAACAACATGGGGGCTGGGGTGCTAGTGTGTCAACACCCCCAACTATAGTTCAAGCTCCACGTATAACTTTTTTCCCCCAATTAAGACATATTTTGTATGTTACATGTATTGTACACTGTATTCTTATAGTAAGCTAGAGAAAATAAAATGTTATTAAGAAAATCATAAGGAAGAAAAAAATACATTTACAGTCTTATACTATTTTTATCAAAAAATTCCCGAGGCACCTGGGTGGCTCAGTTGATTAACCGTCTGACTTTGGCTCAGGTCATGATTTCGCGGCTCGTGAGTTCAAGCCCTGCATCCAGCTAAGCGCTGATGGTGTGGACCCTGCTTGGGATTCTCTCTCTCCCCCCTCTTTCTCCTGCCCCCCAAATAAATAAATAAACTTTTAAAAATTCCACTTTTAAGTAGACTTGCACAGTTCAAATCTATGTTGTTCAATGGTCAACTGTGTACACTTATAAAAAAATAAATTTTGTTTAAACATAAGCTGTAAAGACTCTTCTATTTCATACTTTCAGCATAATTATTATTTGTCTGAAAACTGGAATTGCAGAAAAATTTCTACATTCTTCCTGGAAATGAACCCTATTGATCAGTAATTCATGAAAGGTATAATCTGAGTACCAAAATGTCACAATGCATATCGACTGCAAGGAAGTGCAGTATGAACTAGTAAAAAAAAAAAAAAAGGTAAAGGCAAGTTTCCAATTAAAATATTTCTAAGTGTTTGCCTTTTCTGGTAAAAAGAACATGCTGCCTTTCAGCTTCTGTGAACAATCAATGAGCTCGTGAGTATCAAGTGTCTTACCTCGGGACTAGGATGGAGTGGGCATGGAAGAGAAACAGCAGGTGTATGGCTGGGGGACCCTAGTGCCCCACCTCTTAGCCTTCTGGGAATCACCTTTCTTGAACATCTAAATAAAATAACTTGAGATGTCACAGTAGGTAACCAGTAGGGGTACAGAGTCCTTCTGTGTCCTTCCCATGATTCCCGGGGAGTCTCCCTCTCCTGTTTGTTCCTTGTGACAGGTGGCTCTAAACTTCTGCCTCCAGTCTCTCTGGGCTACTGCTGACTTTGGTCCATCTAGTTACCATGAAGTGAAATCACTCCAGTTTTCACACACCTCTGTTTGAGGGGTGCCTGACTGGCTCAGTCAGAAGAGCATGTGACTCTTGGGGCGCCTGGGTGGCCCGGTCGGTTGAGCGTCTGACTTCCGTCTCAGGTCATGATCTCAGTGGTTTGTGGGTTTGAGCCCCCGCCTCGGGCTCTGTGCTGACAGCTCAGAGCCTGGAGTCTGCTTCAGATTCTGTGTCTCCCTCTCTCTCTCTCTGCCCCTTCCCTGCTTGCACGGTCTCTCTCTCAAAAATACAATAAACATTAAAAAATTTTTTTAAGAAGAGCATGTGACTCTTGATTTTGGGGTCTTGAGTTTGAGCCCCATGTTGGATGGCAGAGATTATTTAAGTAAGTACATAAATAAATGTATGTATGTAAAGCCAAACTTCTGTCTGAATACAGAAACAGAGCCTGTTCTTCCTCTCCCCAAGGTGCACAAATCTAAACCACAGGTTGTGATGCTTAACACGTCGTGCTTGAAATGAGAATTTTATAAGAATGTTACAATTCAGGGGCACTTGGGTGGCTCAGTCAGTTAAGCGTCTGACTCTTGGCTTCAGCTTAGGTCATGGTCTCAAGGTTCATGGGATTGAGCCGCACGTCAGGCTCCTGGCTGAAAGTGCAGCGCCTGTTTGGGATTCTCTCTCTCTGTCTTTCTGCCCCTCCCCTTCTCGCTCTCTCGTTCTCTCTCTCTCTCAAAATAAATAAACGTAAAAAATGAAATAAAAAAGAATATTATAATGCAGAAAAGGTACATTTAGCTCAATATCAGACACTGTTGTCTCCCAAATCCATAGGACACACCCCAATATGGAGCGTCTCTTGCAGGTCGGCTGGGGGAGTTTTCCCATCATCTCCCCCCCCACCCCCAGGGCAATCATCTCCCCCCCACCCCCAGGGCATGCCAGAGGAAGAGGAAAATCCCTAGACCCCCACCGCCTGAGGGTTTAGCCCACCATCTCTCTGTCCTCCACCACCAAGTAAACGTTTGCATTATTAGAATGAGTTAGCATTCCACCCTGACGTTACACTTAGATTACTTCCAATATCGGAGGACAAAGAATAAGCACTTAGCTTCCTTCTGCATGTCAATAGTGTCACCAAACCCAAAGGCACATTCACTGATTTACTCTTCCAGCCCCAGGAAGCGATTCCTACAGGTTTTGAAAAGCAGCTTTATCTCTGCTGCCAGTCATCACGAAATCCGAAAAACTGAGGTTCAGTGTTGGACCATCTCACCTGGATATGAATACCATTAATCACGTCTTGTCACGCTGTTTTTCTTTTTTTTTTTTTTACTTTTTTAAATGTTTTATTTATTTTTGAGAGAGAGAGAGAGAGGGACAGCTTGAGCAGGGAAGGGTCAGAGAGAGAGGGAGACACAGAATCTGAAGACAGGCTCCAGGCTCTGAGCTATCTATCAGCACAGAGCCTGACGCTGGGCTCGAACCCACTAACCGCAAGATCATGACCTGAGCCGAAGCCAGACACTCAACCGACTGTGCCGCCCAGGCGCCCCGTCACGCTGTTTTTCTAAAGATTTTGTTTTTAAGTAATCTCTACACCCCTCATGGGGCTCGAACTCCCAACCTCGAGATGAAGAGTCGCGTGCTCCACTGACTGAGCCAGCCGGGCGCCCCCTAGTCAGACTATTTTAGGAAATGTGTTTTTAAAAATCATTTAAAATTAGTACATTAACTGTTTCTGCAAACAGGGAGCTGCCAACTTTCAATTAGAAAGCAGTTGGTTTCTAAAGTAAGCCAACAATTACCCTGCAGATTTGTGTAGGGATTTTTTTTTGAGACAGTACAAAGATAAGCTTCAGCCTAGCCCACATGCAAACGATCAAAAAAAATCCAATTAATAAGTTTTTGCCAAACTGTAAAGACAGGCTTCGTTTCTTACTAATGCTAGCTCAACAATCCTGAGTGATTGTATTTAGATATGGTCACAGAATTCTCTAGCAGACAAAGATCTTGGTCTTCAGCTTATCCTGTTGTTTTGTAGAAGAGAAAAAATTAGGTCCTGAGAGTGAATTGCTCAAGTTTACACAGCTATTAAGTGGCCGCTGTACCAGGGTGTCTAGATATTTACTCGTAAATGGCAAGACTGTTAGGATGATATTGTTGTTAGCTAAATGTATCTCTTTGGATTAGTGTCGCCTGAGTATAGAAGTGTAATTCGCACATTAAAAGAAAAGCCCACAGGTAAACAATTGAGGGTTGTTAGGATGATTCCACTTGGTCCTTCGGGACCTGAGCACCTTCGGGGAATCTGTTTCTCTCTCTCTCTCTCTCTCTCTCTCTCTCTCTCTCTCTAAGATAAAAAGAAAAAAAAGGAGCAGTGGATCCCCTTATTCTGCCCTGCTTTGATTCTGTTCCTACAGTCATCTTGGACCATAAAGACTAGAGAGAGAACACGATGAAAGGGGAAAGGGACAGAGAGAGAGAGAGAGAGAGAGAGAGAGAGACGGGGGGGTGGAGAGAGAGAGAGAGACAGAGAGACAGAGAATCCCAAATCCTAAGCAGGCTCCTCGCTCTGCCAGGAGCCAACACAGGGCTCGATCCCACAACCCTGGGATCATGACCCCAGCCGAAATCAAGAGTCAGATGCTTAACCGAGTGAGCCACCCAGGGGCCCCGATCCCCTGCTCCTTTTAAGGAGACTTCCCAGAACCCCCGAATGACACTTCCAGTCTCATTGGCCAGAACTTGGTTACATAGTTGTGCTTAGCTACAAAGAAGTTTGGTAATGATAGTCTTTATTCTGGCACATGATGTGCTGGAATGAAAATTTGGCTTCTTTGACTACGCAAGCAATGGAGAACAGACACTGAGAGGCTGCTAGCAATATCTGCTACAGTAGCTTTTGCTTGTCATAAGGTCTGTCTTAAGCCTCCGAAGGAAAACTTCATATTTACAGAGAATGACAGTCACTTCTATTACCAGTGACTCTAAGATTCAGGGAAATGACATGCCCATATGGGGTCTGGTTTCTTGGTATATTATATCACATCTAGCAGAAATCTGAGCTTAAATCTAAGCCACATTTACCATGGGGAACCAGACAGGTCTGGGTATTTTTAGCTAACCCATGGAACAGACGTGCCAGCAGCCTATTTGTGTGAAGGACGGAAGAGATTCCTGGCAGAGAATTCACCTAAAAGAAAGTCGCTTATTCATTATTTTCATTTCGTTCATTTATTCGACAAGCGTTTCTCAAGAATACGCTATATTCTAGTCACTGCACATAAACACACTGGTGAGCAACACACTGGTGAGCAACACAACGGCAACCAGTTCCTGCAAACACACTTTCAATCTAATGGGGGAGGCAGCCATTTTTAAAAAGGAAACAATCGGGGCTCCTGGCAGGCTCAGTCAAGTAGAGCATGGGACTCTTGATCTCAGGGTCACAAGTTCAAGCCCTACGGTTGGGCGTGGACCTTACTTTAAAAAAAAAAAGTAAACAATGAATAAAATAGCTAGATCCATTGTTATAAATAGTGTTAGATGCCATGGAGAAAAAGAAACAGAAGTCTGCACTATAGAAGAAAAACTAGCACCTACCCAGACCGTTGAAGACAAAGTGAGAAGTAAAGGTGTTTATTACAAGGATGTGGCTTCTTCATATTT
Organism: Cryptoprocta ferox; assembly: GCA_028646485.1. Classification (NCBI taxonomy): domain Eukaryota; kingdom Metazoa; phylum Chordata; class Mammalia; order Carnivora; family Eupleridae; genus Cryptoprocta; species Cryptoprocta ferox. The sequence goes on along the minus strand of CM053579.1, from coordinate 7,307,904 downwards.
ATGAAAAAACTGGGAACAACTTAGATGTCTATCAACTGGGGAACTGATAGATACAATTTGATATATTCACATGATGACTATTATATAGCAGTTAAGCTGAATCAATAGATTCCTATGCATCAACATGGAAAGTTGTAAAAAAAACGTTAAATTAGAAGAATGAAAAATAACACGTGTGGTGTTTTCTCACAAAACAAGCGTATATATTGTTCACGGATGAAGGTGTGTGTGTATATATGTACATATATACAAAAGGGACCGGAACTATACACATCAATGTGGTGCCTTTGGGAGAAGTTAAAGGGATGGGACTTCACCTGAATCTTCCTATATGGATTTTTATATTAATAATATTGTGGAGGGCGCCCGGGTGGCTCAGTCGGCTAAGTGTCCAACTTCGGCTCAGGTGATGATCTCTTGGCTCTTGAGTTCCAGCTTCGCGTCCGGCTCTGCGCTGATAGCTCAGAGCCTGGAGCCTGCTTTTCATTCTGTGTCTCCCTCTCTCTCTGCCCCTCCCTCACTCATACTCTGTGTCTCTGTCTCTCTCTTTCTCTCAAAAAATGAATAAGCATTAAATAATTTTTTAAAAATAACATTTTTCGAGGGCACCTGGGTAGCTCAGTCAGTTAAGCATCTGACTCTTTCTTTTTAAATTTTTTTTTATGTTTTTTATTTGTTTTTGAGAGACAGAGACAGCGCGAGCAGGGGGGAGTCAGAGAGAGAGGGAGACAGAGAATCCAAAGCAGGCTCCAGGCTCTGAGCTAGCTGTCGGCACAGAGTCCGACGCAGGGCTCGAACTCATGAACCATGGGATCATGACCTGAGCCGAAATCGGACGCTTAACTGACTGAGCCACGCAGGTGCCCCAGCGTCTGACTCTTGACTTCAGCTCAGGTCATGGTCTCACGATTCGTGGGACTGAGCCTGGTGTCAGGCTGTGCACTGAGTGTGAAGCCTGCACAAGATTCTCTCCCTCTCTCTCTGTCCCTCCCCACCTCTCTCAAAAATTAATAAACATTAAAAAAATAATATCGTTCGGATTTGCTTTTGGTCTTTTTTACATTGTTAATTTGGGTGACAGGAACAAAGGTGCTTGCTATGCTATTCTCTGTACTGTTCTGCGTTTGTCTCTCTGTCTGTCTGTCTCTCCCCCCGCCCACACACAAACCAGGTGAAGCTACATTAGGAGCACTGGTCTTGCTATGATAAAGATTATCACCCCATAATACTTCTCAATCCAGTTACTTTTGATATATCAGACGTTTTCTGAGTTTAAAAGGAGTGCATACAATGTATGGCCAAGCAGAACTGACCCTGAGGGAGCATCAAATGTAGGATTTCTTCTTGCTTTGAAGTTGTAGAAAGAATTTCAATCTAGACACTCTGAGTCCCCTCATGCTGCTCACTTAAATAAGATAGTAAAGGGCATTTTTTCTCCCAATTAATTAATGAAGAAGTAGAGCATATGGCAGTGTCCCATCGGGTATTGCGAGATCGAATTCCTATAGAAATCATGGGGGTGCAGTCAAATGCTCCTATGATAACAATAGCTATAATTTGTCAATTGTCTATTGTTGGGGATTTGGGAGTCATAGCTGTTCACTCCTTTATTTTTAAATTTTTTTTTATTTTTAAGCAATCTCTACACCCAACGTGGGGTTTGAACTCACAACCCTAGATCAAGAGTCACGTGCTCTAATGACAAAGCCAGCCAGGTGCCCTGCTGTTCCCCCTTTCAAACCCAGTGTGAGTTCACACCTACTTGAGAAGTAAACAAAAGTATCATATACATGGAGATCAAAATATCAGCTTCATACTATTACCCCTGAATTCAATCAATTGGTTAGGTCTATGGCTATAGTCAAACTTCCCGGTGATGATTTCTAAATTGAATTTTGCCACCCAGTTCCAGGCAGTGTGAGCCGTATTCTGAGGGTAAGTGGCCCTGAAAGACTGAGAACACAAAAGGCACTAAAAGGCACTGGGCTAAACTTATTGAGATTCATCACTCGAAGCCACTAGCAAGGTCACTTCTCTTTTGGGAGTTGAGAGAGAGAGAGAGAGAGAGCGAGCAAGCGAGCACCAGCCCACAAGTCTTCTCTTCTTATTATTTGCAAAAAGGATGGTATTCTTTACTCTATGGACCAAGGTAAGGACACTGGAAGGAGAATACAGATCCTTCTTTACTTACTAAGTGTCAGCCACAGTATGAAACATTTTATATATGTTTATTTTTGGGGGGGGAGAGCAAAAGCACATGTGCATGGGGGAGGGGCAGAGAGGGACCAAGAGAGAATCCCAAGCAGGCTCTGCACTGTCAGCACAGAGCCGATGCAGGGCTCGAACTCACAAACCGTGAGATCTTGACCTGAGCCAAAATCAAGAGTCAGACACTCGACCAACTGAGCCACCCAGGCGCCCCTTTTCTGTGTTTCTCACAACACTCACAAAGTCAGCATCATTACCGAGACTCTACAAAAGAGGAAAGCGAGACTCAGAATTTAAGTAACTTGCCTGTACTCATACTTTCCGTTAGATGGCTGAGCTGGGATTCAAACCTATATGACTATATGACTCCATATATGACTCCAAAGCCTTACAGTTTCTACTGTCCACACTGCATGTCCAAGAAGTCACCTGATTTCTCTTGAAAATAATTAGAGTAATACAGAGGAAGCATGAGTCCTTTCAACTTCGCTGGATAATTGGTGCTTGTCAATGAGCAAGTATTTGATGATTCCAAGCAAAATGTCTCTTCACAAAAATGTATTGTTTAATTTTAAGTTAATTCACCTTTGGAACTCTGAGAGGTTAAGTCCCATTCTGCCTTGTGTACGTACACTCAGTACCTATTAGCAATTAAAATGAGTTACAAATGTGTCAAGAAGAGATCTGCTGCTGAAATCCAGGTCAGGTTACTTGAAATGGATATATATCTTCCTCTTCTAAATGTTAATTAGATGTTCTATTTTATCTTCAAAGTTTCTAGCAGAAATTTTCTTGAAGTTGACACTTATAGGTCAAGAGAGTTTCAAGCCCTCACGTAGCGTCCTCAGCCTCCATACTCTCGAAGCCTTTTCTGAAGGGTTTATATAACTTTACTCAAAATTTGGAAATGTAGAAGGAAGTAAAAGAAAAAAAAGAAAAACTATGATGGACACTGGTCCCCCCGCAATATCTTCATAATGGTTCAGTAGACCCAGTAAACGATAACATGAAAAGTAAGCTCCTTCAGATTCCATTAAGTCTGAGAGTTTAGCATCTATACGCTGGTCATAAAGGAAATCTTTTCAAACTCAACACCAAGGTCTGTGTTTCAAGACCTTCAAAAAATTCTTTTCTGCAATTCAGTAAGTATTTATCAAGCATTTTACTTCATTTTATATAGTTTGTCGCCCAAAGCACAAATAAAGAGCCATCAACTCTTAGTCAAGAGTTTGTAATAAAATGTTATCACTTCATGTGATTGACCAACAAGCCACTTCCTATGGGTATATTGTGACACGATTCATAAGCAAAGTGTATTTGCTGCATTAAATTTTAATGCTGATTATCGCTGAAAAAATAAAATTTAAAAACTGAAGCATCAAAACACCAACCGACCCAGCAGAGGCATTTGCATGAGAGTTGGGAGACCTGACTTTTGCCCTAGGCTCTGCCTCGGTGACTTTGAATGAGCCGCTTGACCTCTGTGAGCCTTAGTTTCCCCATTTATAAAATGAAGATGTTGGACTAGAATTGGCCTCACAATTTGCATCAGATTTCCCCGAGAGTCCCATAACAATACCATTCCCAGACTCCACCTTCAGAAAAGTCCATTCAGTGAGTCTGGGATGGGACCCAGAAATCTAGTCTATGGACAACTCAAGGAAAAATAGCAATTGCCATGGTGTCTTTCTTGTAGAAACTTCTATGTGGTGCTGGCCCATTCCAAGTAATCATATTCCTAGGATGTAGACTGCTGCCTGCATGCTGATGGCTTTCTTTGACGAAACATCTAATTGTGGATGAAGGAATTCCCAGATCAACTTTAAGAGGAAAAAGGAGAAGGGAGGAAATACATATAAAACACAAATTCTTAGGCTCTCAAGTGCTTTTGCTCAACATCTAGACCCAAAATAATCACAGACATTTTACAAGTAAAAAAATCCTTAAAGATGACTAATTACTTTGATATTTCAATGAAAGATAGCAATTGAACATGCATAAAATCAGCTTTGTCAGTCTGCAAGATTTAATTGTAGATCACTGGCCCTCCTCCCCTGTATTTTGAGACCTCTATGCATAGAATATTTGTTATATTAGTACATTGTAGTGGTTTTTAAAAATTGTTTAAGGGGCACCTGGTTGGCTCAGTTGGTTAAGCATCTGACTTCAGCTCAGGTCACGATCTCACCAGTTTGTGAGACTGACCCCATGTCGGGCTCTGTACTGACAGCTCAGAGCCTGCTTGGGAGTCTCTCTTTCTCTCTCTCTCTCTCTGCCCCTCCTCCACTCACACTCTGTCTCCCTCTGTCTCTCAAAAATAAATAAACATTTGAAAATATTATTTAAGGTGTTCCTGATTATTAATACTGAAAATGGATCAAGAATTGGGATACTTTAAGTCCATATGGGTATTATGATTCATTAGTGTTCTAGGACTTTATTTTAGATAAACCACTGACTTAAAAACCAGTGGAGAAGCACAATTTGATGAAGCCAGGTGGCCTGTGATCAATATCATTACTATAGCTCAAGACTGAACTTGCATAATGGCCATAGCAGGGGTAATAAATGAACAATTTCACTGTTGCCTGATAACGCCCCAATGTTATCAATGTAAATCATAGCTAATCTGTTCAGACCCTTGAGTAAATCATAAATTTGAATTCCAAGCAACTGGAACTTTACAGCCAGGACTCAGGCTTATCTAAAATTGTTATGTCCTATTTATTTGTATTCAAGAGATAGAAGTTATCTTGGGTTGAGTGATCATATTTTACAAAAATTGTAAGCAGAGGGGCGCCTGGCTGGCTCAGTCATAAGAGCATGTGATTCTTGATGTCAGGGTCGTGAGCTGAAGCCCCACGTTGAGTAGAAATTACTTACATAATTTTTTTTTTAATTGTAAGCAGAGGGGCGCCTGGGTGGCTCAGTCAACCTTCCGACTATTGATTTCGGCTCAGGCCACGACTGCACAGAGTGGCGGGCTCTACACTGGGCGTGGCGGGCTCTACACAGAGTGGCGGGCTCTACACTGGGCGTGGAGTCTGCTTGAGATTCCCCGTCTCCCTCTCCCCCCCAACTGCTTGCATGCATGATCCCTCTCTCTAAAAAGAAAAAAAAAACCTTAAAAAATTGTGAGCAGAACATAGATTCATTTGTTTGACAACTGTCTTTCCTTGCTATAAACAATAAGCAGCATTTATCGTTTAGTAATACTGTACACATCTTCTTAAATATTAGTGTTTCTATTGAAAAATGCATTAAAATAAAAACAACTCAATAGATTTCAATGATGGCAAATAAGTTATCTAGCTCAAATAGTGCCATTTCCTGACCTGTGCCAACTAGGTCTTTATATAAACAGCTAAGGGACCAGCGTACTGAGCTCATTATTCTGAAGCACTGATGTGTAGCAAGCAATGAGTTTGCTTTGCCTTCTTTCAAAATATGAAGAAAGCGACACAGACCCTACTACTGTATTTTAGTTGCTGTGGTGATGCCCAGGGTGGGGAACGAATCCACTGATGATGATGTCTCCAGTTCTGTCATCGTTTCCTGGGGTTGCACTAAAGGGCTTGCAAGAGATCCTCTACGCCAGACAGACGTTGGGCTATTTTTCTGAGAGCTTTGGGGATATTTAGTGTCATGGAATCTGAAACTTTTTTTTTTTTCCTTTTTAATTTGCCTGGGAACCATACAGTATGGCCACAGACAGATGCAAAAGTTGGACAAACCTCCTGAGGCCATTACACTGGACTTAGGGGTGATCTCACCTGCAATAATCACGTGAATAAGGGTGTGTGCTGGGTGTCATTGTAAGGTCATTTAGGAAACTTCCTGGGAGAAGAAAAGTGGAAGGAAGGAAAAAAGAACTGATACCACAGCTGAGTAATAACTCATCAAGATTCAAGGCAAAAAAAATCCATTCTCGTCTCATTGATTTGCGATGATGGTTGAATGCTGCACTCAGCTATTGCTTGGATATGATTCTATTTACTTTCTAGATCTTGCTCACCTCCCCTCTGAACCCACAATTTCTAAACCTTGCTTCATTTTGTGCAAATCACAACTTCAGGGTAGATCAGGCATCCGCCGTCCTTGCTATTTTTGAATATTTAAGAGCCTTGTCCTCTTCACAAATGAGGACTTTTTTGAAAAATCAGAAATACTTAATGCAAATCCTTAGCGGCCGCTCTTCTGGCTGTAACTCTTTAGAACCGGGCACCTTGTGTGCAGACATTTTTGAATGTCCCGGCAGAGTCAGCATGAAACTCTCTACCACAGCACATACTTTACCACATATTGATACTAGTCCAACATAAATACATAAAGAAAATCAACAGAACTTAGCACGGAGGTTCAACTGCATTACGTTGTTCAAACGCAGTAAATTTGGTTTCCTCCTGAACACATTCGGTTGTAACTCCGGGCCAAAATAGAACTTCCAGCTGCAGTGAGATTAATAGGATGAAATGTGTCAGGATAAATGAAATACCTGCTAATGCTGTCCTAAGCCTTAACTGTAAATTCTGTGACTTTTGCTACGTATACGCATTCCCAAGTCCGGTACGCTTCAATATGCTTCTTACTGATGAATCACTCTGCTCGATCAATAAGGCTCGAGGTCTAGAACCCTTAGGGAGCAAGTGCCATCGCTAAGTGGCACTTGATAGCATTGGGTGAGCACCAGTAAGTTTTCTTAGTTCTACAACTTTGGACCCCCACGCACTTCTTTTTCCTTCCATTACTGTTCTTCCCCTCACTCTTTACTGCCCCCTTTTCCTGTTCGGTCCCATTTTTCCTTCGTCTCCTTCCTGAGTCAGAATGTCAGTGTTTTTTCCAACCTCTGAGATACAACCTATCGGTCACTCGCCAAGTCAATTTAACAGGCCACGGCCAGCAGTTTTTTAAATAAACAGCAATGGAATATTTCAGGGCCCATAGCTGTGACAAGGGTAATACAGTTTCAGGAACTCAGGTCTCAACCCATAACCGTGTCTTGGGTCATGAAGGAAAATACACTTCTTCATAAAGAACAGCGCCAGCATGCACTGCCTGCCTCTACTGGTCGTACTTGGGGCAGAAGAGGTGGGACGCCACAGGGTACAGGAGATCCCAAAGCAGGGTATCAGGGAGCTGGGGATCTGGCACTCGCTCTGTTGCTAGGTCATAATGCATATTATGTCCCTTCAATTTGTTTGTTAAACAAGTGTAAGGTGTTTATACACACATACACACTATACTAGTATATACATAAAACACGTATATCTATACACACACAAATATAATATATAATTATATAACATGTAATTATATAATGATATGGAATATATCATATGTGTGTGTGTGTGTGTGTGTGTTTTCATATATATGTGGCATAGCGGTGCTACTGAAAAGTGGGAGAGGCCAGGGAATGCTTTCCAACCTCTGTTACTACACATGACAACCTCCCACAACCAATAATTATCTGGTCCCAAATGTCACTAGCGTTGAGGCGGAGAAACCCTGATATATACATATATCATACATACATACACGTATATGCATACACATACCCAACTCTCTGAAAGACTTTCGGGAAAAGATGGAATGGTTTCAAGTTTCTATTTCAATGTTTGACTTGTATAGCTCCAACCAGAATCATAAATAACTTTCTAACCCTGATTCTATTATCCGATTTGAGTCGAAATGTTGGTTTCTCCCTAAAAGCACTGTTTTGTATAATTCATTCATTTTAAGAAGTGAGGTTAGGAATCCCTCATTTCAAGATTTCCCCTCACATATATGTACCACTTCACAAGTTTCAGGGACTTTGGTACAAACCCCATCCTTACTGACTCCACATGGAAGGTTCTAGTACCCAGGTTTACAGATGGGGAAACAGACAGGGGTCTGCTCAGGTCCCCTGCAAGTAAGATGCAGAGGTGAGATTTGAACCCAGGTCTCTTAAGAGTTTGGATGTGTGCTTGAATAAAAGACAAGTGACTCGGGCCCTGGACCAGCACTTTTGCAACCCAGCCAACAGGCCTGCCAAGATCATCAAAATAATGGAATTGAATTTAAAAATATCCACCCTTTCAATAGCATCACAGAACCAAAGTCTACAATATCCTCTAAACTATAATTATTGGTATTAACGGCATGTCCCCTGTGTTGTATTTCTTTATTTAGGAATTTGTCTCAGTCTGAACTCTTTGAAACCTTTGATTCAAAAGAGACAGTATTCTCTGAGAACATCTCACATCTGTCTTAGAATTACTGACTCTGCGTGAGCTCCCTACTTTGTCTTTTGTTTTATTTTTTTAGAGTTTTCCAGCTCTGGATAGGGGCAGGGAAGGTGGAGAAATAACGTCCTCGAACTGCGTACCGCCTAGTAATTGGGCAACATTTGCATCATCTTAGAAATGTATGCACGTGTTTGTTTTTTAATTCCTCCTAGGTGCAATTTCTGATTGTCCCCTAATCTTAGAATGAAATTATGAAAACCCAAGCAAAATGTGATTTTCTTCTCTCTAGTCCCCTCCTAGCATTGCCATCGGGGGTCTGTAAGCCCACTGGTAACATGAACTGCTCAACACAGAACAGCACACAGATATATTTACGATGCCACTACACCAAAGAATTAACGATGCCACTTTTATTAATTAATAAGAGTACATTAATATGCATGCCTTTGATTCTCAATTATGTCAGGAAATGTTCCCCAACACAGAAATTTTTAGAAAAGTAGGTAGAAAGAAACTTTCAAATAAAATTGATACATTTAAAACTCACTCGCTTTAAGCTCTCTTCTTCTGTAATGAACTATCCAACGGCCCTCACGGAAAGTTTTGTGTTGCACATCGTTTTGTCTGCGTGTGCGTTCACGACACCCTTCGAAACAGCTACCCACCTACTTGAAATGTATATGCTGACAAAAAGAAGTCTGCTCTTTTCCATTTTATCTCACCATTGGTGTGGTCCCCTGTGGAAAGACAGCCTGCTAAGTGCTTTTCTGAGGACTGGTAAACACGCTCGCCTTGTGCACAAGGCTAATTAAAATTGACGCATGCCATATTTCACGTGTTTTTACCGGATCAAAATAAAATGTCGGTTTTTATCATTGATACTGTGTTCCTTGTCTAATCTGTATACAAGTTACTGCTTTTGTGTGTGTGTTCCCTTTGGCTGGCAACACACCGCCCTTCTCAGTAAACTGTCTCCTTTCTCCAGCATGACTGTCTCGTTATTTCTGCCTTTGAATAGCCTCTTAGCTCTGTGCTTTGGGGTTGTTTATTGCACCCATTAAATAACTACAAGAAAAGATGACACAGTCAGAAATGAGGTAAAGACACAGAGGAAATGGCATTAACTTTTCCTGGTTAGAAATAATATGGTAATGCCCAGACCACTGCTGGAGTCTGTAGCAAACAGCGTGGTTAGTGTTCTCCATAAACAAGGATATTGATAAAAAGCGGCAATGTTTCCAAATATGTAACTGTAAACAGTCTGCCCATGTGCACAGGCGAGAACTGTGTTATTCTAGCCTTGCATATCTGAACGGCAGGGAAACCTCCAGAAGTCTTTTTCAGGAATGAAGTAAAAGGAGCAGTAATGATCGTTAAAACCTCAGAGATATGATTATAAAAGGTAATTCTTGGGGCTGTTCCTCAGGTAAACTTTGCATATATTCACAATATAAGATTAGCAGTCATTTCCTTTTGAAAAGGCCCATCATGGTCTCCTTAGAAAACCATTAGGAAAAGAAAGCCGAGAAGAGGAGGAAGAAGCACAAAGAATTCCCCAGGGTAAGGACAAGCCTGAGGTGGAAGTCGGTGCTGTGGGAACCTGGCTCCAGTGTACAGGAAATAACCTTGAAAGCCCACAAACCCCAAAGCAGAGTCAGTCATTAGCAGGAGAGCCAGTGTTTGCTCTCACTTCGCGCCCCTCGCATGGTCGCCCCCCCCCCTTTTCCATCCTCAAACTGGTGCAGATTCTGAACAATGGGGGTTTTACAGACTCTGGAGGGGGTGTGGGAAGGACGGGAGGCGCTAATTAAGGCCCCTGTCCTCCAGGATCGAGGGGGAAATGCCTCAGGGCCGTCCCAATAAACTCCCTATTCCTGGCTGAAACGAATGCAACCGCAACTTGATCTGGACTACCCCGGGCCAGGGGAGAGGCCCTGGCTGAAGAAGGCAGGTCTGGAGGGGGAGCCCCAGGGCTCTGGGCGAGAACCCGCACCTCCCTCCCGAACGACAGTGACTCTTTCACTGGGCGCCTTCCTGTAGTCGAACCACCACCACCTGGACTACTAATAAGAGGGAAAAGAAAGGCGAAGAGGCAAGGGGGTGGCCCAAAGCATGCTCTAGTCGATCCGGGCAACGTCGCGAAGAATAAAAAGAATTAAATGAAAACCGACACCGGCGCGCCGCTAAGGGCTTGCTGTTTGTTGGCACATTTGCCCCAGTCTAGCCCAGCTCCGGATTATATGGCAATTCCTTGTTTACCACCCTCGCAGGAGGTCCTTAAACAGCGGCCTGCGAACTCCTGCGACTGGGCGCTTCCTAGTTTAGGGGAGGCGGCCGCTCCTCCGCCGGTCGGGAACTTGCACCCGGCGCTCTCGGTCTCCCCTGGGATTTGGTAGCGGCCGAGGGCCATCCTCGTCTCGCTCGCCCCCGAGTCGGAGCCGCGGCCCCCGGTGGGAGCTGCAGGGGCTGGGCAGCGCTCCAGGCGAGAGGGGCCGCGAGGCGCGAGCAGCGCTTCGCCGCGCTCGTCACCGAAACGGAGCGGCGGCCCCTTTGTGGGCGGCCGCATCCCCCTCCCGGGTGCGCGGCGGGGACATTTGATCCGCAGGCTGATTGATAAGTGCAGGAGAGGGGCGGCCGTCCCTACCTCCCCCTCCCGCCCTCGCCCCCGCCCCCGCCTCCGATCTTCTTCCCTCCTCCCTGCCGGCTCCCGCCCCGCTTCCTGCCAGAGGCGCTGCCCGCGGGCGAGCCGCTCCAGCGGGGACCTGCCTGCCCTTGGGGGCGCCGCCCGCGCTCGCTGCCGTGCCCCCCGCCGCCGGGCCGCGCTGGCTCTCGCGCCTCCCGGCCGGCCGAGGCTGCGGGCGCCTCCGGGGGAAGCTGCGGGTGGCTCGCTCGCCCGGTAAGTTCTCGGCGCTTGGGAGCACCGCGCTCAGCCCGCAGCCTTCCCCGGCCGGCTCCCCTCGTGGGGGTGGGGGTGGGGGGGTGCGGGACCGGGCGCGGACAGCCCGGGCGCCATCCGCCGGGGGCCGCGGCCCCCCGCCCGCCGCCTCCGAGACAGTCCGCGCGGGCGTGGTTGGGTTCGGGGCGTCGCGCGGCCCGGCGGCCCGCGCGCCTGGTGCCAGCCGCCGCTCCGGAGGACAGCGCTCGCCGGCGCGCGGGGCCGGGCCCGGGGGCGAGGGGCAGCGCGGGTGGCCGTCGCGGCTGTGGGCCCCGGCTCCGGGTACCGGGCGGCCGGCCGCCCCGGGGGAGGGCGAGGAGGGCTGGGCTAGCGGTCGGTGCCGGGTCCCCGGAGGGGAAGCGCCCTCCGGGAACGCTGGGGGGGGGCGGTGGCGTTAGTGGGGAGACGGGCGGGTGGGCAGCTGACACCCCTCCCCGGCGGGTCTGCGGGACTCTGGTTAACCGCCGCGACCCCCCCCCCCCCACCAGGCCCGGCGGGCGGCCGGGCGGCGCAGGCTGAACCCCTCTGGCACTCCCCGCGTCCCGTGGTCGCACCGGCGACCCGAGCCGGGCTCTCTACTCAGAGGCGACGGAGTCCCCGCTGGTGCCTCCCTCGCCCGAGCGAGGAGAGGGGCCGTTTGCCTTAGCCTTGTTTTAGAGTCCGCCTCTGCCTCCCTTGGGCTCCCAGTTCACCCAGAACCTTTCCGCCACCTCAAAAGCCCGCTCTGGGCGGCGGGCGCCGCGGCGGTTCTTCCCCTGATGCGGGGCCAGGGAAACTTACTTAAAGTGCTCTCTCGGGCTGAGGCTGACTCGTTCCCAGCAACTGGGTTTGGGAAGGCGGCTGCGGAAGGTCGGGGACCGGCAGGAGACCGAGGGCTGGTGGGAGAGTCCACCGACCCGTGTCGGAAGCCAACCGTGGAAGGAAGATGTGTCACACCATCTCGGGGTTCCCAGTGTCGCCCCCCCCCACTCGGGCCAGCTTACCGCCACACTTCCTTCGCTCTATCATTTTCACGGGTTTCAAGCTCCGCCAGCTGCCCCCCCCCCACATCCATCTATCCCTTTCTCTGAAATTTTTAATAGTCTCTGCCCTTAAAGAGTATTGGCAGCCTCATTAATGTCTTGAAGGAAATTACTGTATTTGCGAACGAAAACTAATATTTGATATTTCACTTCCGAATACAATTGTTTAAAAAGCACACATTTAGGTAGGACACCACCACCACTCTTTAAGTTTAGGCAGGTTGCCCTTCACTAATTCACACTGAGCACTAGTGAGCTTTGGGGAAAGGTCCTGGACCAGGACTCAGAATCCCTGGGTTCTGTTTCTAATTTTATAGATTGTTGAACTTAAGCAAGTCAGCACTTCTCCTGGTTGAGGAATGTCCTCATCTGTAAAATGAATCTGATTGCAAAGGTCTTGTCCAGCTCTCACGCTGGCTTCTACTTCAATGTAATATTAACCTAATTAATAAATGTTTGTTAAATGAACGACAACGAATAAGCCATATCTCTCTAGGAACTACGTATATTTCCTATTTGGAAATATGGAAACAAATGCCCCTTTGCTATGAAAGGAAGCTTAATGCTGACTGCGTCTCTCTGCCAGGGATGGGGGAGGCCCTCACGGGGCTGCCCCTCCCCGCCGGGACAGCTTGGCTCTGCGCTGCCCTTGGGCACTGAGAAGGAAAATGTGAGGGCCCAGGAAGGCCAGGATCTTCCCCCAAGACCAAGCGAGAATTACAGGATGGGGAGGGGGCTCAGGCTCTTCCCGGAAGGAAAAGGAGAGGGAGACGTGGAAGGCTGAGAGAAATCCCGGAGAAGACTGCCGGAGAGCCACAGGTTGCCTCCCTGCCCGCGTCGAAAAACGATCAGAGCCCCTCTTGGGGAGGAGACCGCCGGTGTGGGCTGAATAGTCGGTCCTAGGACTTGAGCTGAACAGGGAATGGGAGGGGGGACGCAGGGGGCTTTTCCATCCTCCGGCGGCGGCTCATTTTGCGGGTGGGGCCGTCTGTGTTCCAGATCGGCCCGGCAGTGGGACCCTGTGTCAACTCTGCCTGCAGTGGTCAGGGAAAGCAAGCGTGAGTGCTTTGTGGGACAGGCACACCCTCGGCCAGCGCATTCACCCGTCTCTTTGATCGCCTCTTTTCCCTGCCTGGCCCTTCCGGGCGGTAGCACACATTCGCATCTTGCAAATGGAGCCCACACAGGAGACCCTGGGTCCCAGGGGACCTTAAGATCGTTAAGGAGAAGTGAGATCATGAAGGCCAAAAGCCGACACCTGGCTGTTAATAATGGCGTGGAAAGGTTCTGTGAATCCGATTGAATGTCAGAAGCGGAAGGGCCCATATAGCCCATCCCCTTTTGCCAACGGGCGACGCGAAGTTCCAGAAAGAGGCGACATACCTGGCGACAGAGCTAGATCAGAACCCAGGTGTACTGGCGGTCGGGCGGGGCATCTCCCCTGTCTCCTCTCTTGCCGGCTGCCAGCTTCCCGCACTGCTGCCTCCGGGGCGAGCTCCCCTGCCCTTGGCGCCTGGAGCCCGAGGCCCGTCCGTGGGCGCCGCTCGTGGGCTCCCACACCCCGCCGAGCGGGGCTCAGCCTGGCGCTGCCTTTCCCACACCCACCCCTCCTTCCTGCGGGCACAGAGCACACATTTAAACTTCATCGTGTGGCTAACTCTAAACCTCCGGGAGCGAATGGTGCTGTGGCCGCTCGTCTCTAACGCTGAGCGGGCTTTCCGAATCCAGGCAAATCGCTGTCTGGCCAGGCACGGCCCAGAAAGTACTTCTCTCCGCACCGACACCAAGCTCTGTACGGAAAAGCGCAAAGCCCCTGTTCGCTCTCCCCCACGGGCACTGTGCGGCGGGCTCACACCCCACTGGGCACCGAGAGCCTCGGAGCTGGAAATCTAGGAGGCTGGCAGGCGGGCCCCAGTCCTGGAGCAAAGAGGCACATCTACCTACACACACACACACACACACACACACACACACACCCCTCACTGGAAAGATCCAGACCTCTGCTTGGGAATTTGGAATGAGACCCTACTGGAACGGCCGGGAGGGAGTAGCAGGTGCAAGCAACCCCTCGCAGGCGGCAGGGGCCAGGGGCCGGAGGAGTCCCGGGGGTCGCAGCCCCTCAGCGGGGCCCCTCCCGGAGAATCCCTCTCCGGGAGCTTCGCCAGTCGCCCGCCGCCCGCCGCCCGCCGGGCTGGAGGTGGAGTAGTTCAGAACCAACTGACGCAGCCCGGATTCGAGGCTCGCGGAGCCACTCGCGGCGAAGGGAGGCATCTGCCCCTCCCTCCGCCCCCCCCCCCGCGCGCCCTCGATCCGCCGCCTGCCCCCTCCCCGCGTGACGTCACCCCAGCCCTGTCCGGGGGAGCCTGCAAAACCTCTCAAATTCAAACTGCTGGGCGCACTGCTGCCGCCGCCAGCGCATTGGAAGCGCGCGCCCAGGCTCGGCCGCCGCCGCCACCGCCGCCGCCGCCGCCGCCGCAGCCGCCCGCCGCCCGCCGCCCGGGCCGGCCGGCTCCCCGAGCTCCCTGCGCAACCGCACCCCCCGGGTCGCCGTCGGCTCAGCCTCCAGCCGCTCCTCTCCTCCCCTGCGGCCTGCGGGATTTCGGATTTCTGCGCGCAACCACCCCCTCCCGCCCCCGTGCACATTAAATCCGCCGGCGGAGAGCAGAGCATCCCCCCGGAAGCGGCGTCTTCTTTTACCTTGCTCTTCTTCTCTTTCCGAAGATGCCAAACTACTGGTGGACTGCGGAGGAGAGGGGTCCCGTCTTCTCCTGATGTGTGAGTAACCCCCACCCCGCGCTGTCTTTGCGCTTCCATCCTCTCCCCCTCCCCCACCGCCAGTCCCCTGATTTTCCCACCCCCTTTTTGCGCAGTTAAAAAAAAAAAAGTAAAGCAATTTCTGCCGCCGCGAGCCTAAGACGGGCGAGCCGCCCGAGATCTCTTCAAGATACCCCCAGGGGAGGAGGAGATGGGCTGGATTTAGTAGGACAACTCGGTTACTAATGACTCCGCGGCTGGCTGCGACCCGCCGGGAAATCAGGTGCAAGCATGTGTGCTCCGGGGCGCGTGTGTGGGTGGGCTGGGGGTGGGGGCGAGGAGGAAAGAGACCGCTTCGAGAAACGCAGTGATTTCATTCTGCCGTGTTGCCCACTCCCCGCGTCGTCCCTGCCTCCCACTCCGCCTCCCCCCCTGCTTTGCCATTTTAATCGGGCTTCCTTGTTTCTTTCTCCCCCGCATCCTGCTCTCTCGGGCACCCTTCCCCAAGGTTTGCCTGTAGGTACCTGAACTGACACCGACGGTGCCTAAAGATGCTGAGCGGCGTTTGGTTCCTCAGTGTGTTAACCGTGGCCGGGATCTTACACACGGAGAGCCGCAAAACTGCCAAAGACATTTGCAAGATCCGCTGCCTGTGCGAAGAGAAGGAAAACGTGCTGAATATTAACTGCGAAAACAAAGGATTTACAACTGTCAGCCTGCTCCAGCCCCCCCAGTATCGCATCTATCAGCTCTTCCTCAATGGAAACCTCCTGACCAGACTGTACCCTAACGAGTTCGTCAATTACTCCAACGCCGTGACTCTCCACCTGGGCAACAACGGGCTGCAGGAGATCCGAACCGGGGCATTCAGCGGCCTGAAAACCCTCAAGAGACTGCACCTCAACAACAACAAGCTCGAGGTGCTGAGGGAGGACACCTTCCTCGGCCTGGAGAGCCTCGAGTACCTCCAGGCCGACTACAATTACATCAGCGCCATCGAGGCAGGGGCGTTCAGCAAACTGAATAAGCTCAAAGTGCTCATCCTGAATGACAACCTTCTGCTGTCGCTGCCCAGCAATGTGTTCCGCTTCGTCCTGCTGACCCACTTAGACCTGAGAGGGAACAGGCTGAAAGTGATGCCGTTCGCCGGCGTCCTTGAGCATATCGGAGGGATCATGGAGATCCAGCTGGAGGAAAACCCATGGAATTGCACTTGTGACTTACTTCCCCTCAAGGCTTGGCTGGACACCATAACAGTCTTCGTGGGGGAGATCGTCTGCGAGACTCCCTTTAGACTGCATGGGAAAGATGTGACCCAACTGACCAGGCAAGACCTCTGTCCCAGAAAGAGTACCGGTGACCCCGGTCAGAGGGGCGGCCACGCCGACACTCACGTCCAAAGGCTGTCACCTACAGTGAATCCTGCTCTCAACCCGACCAGGGCTCCAAAAGCCAGCCGACCACCCAAAATGAGAAATCGCCCAACTCCCCGGGTCACTGTGTCGAAGGACAGGCAGAGCTTTGGGCCGATCATGGTGTACCAGACCAAGTCCCCTGTGCCCCTCACCTGCCCCAGTAGCTGTGTCTGTACCTCTCAGAGCTCCGACAACGGCCTCAACGTCAACTGCCAAGAAAGGAAGTTCACTAACATCTCCGACCTGCAGCCCAAACCTACCAGTCCAAAGAAACTCTACCTGACAGGGAACTATCTTCAAACTGTCTATAAGAACGACCTCTTAGAATACAGTTCTTTGGATCTGTTGCACTTAGGAAACAACAGGATCGCAGTCATTCAGGAGGGTGCCTTCACAAACCTGACCAGCTTACGCAGACTCTATCTGAACGGCAATTACCTTGAAGTGCTGTATCCTTCCATGTTTCACGGACTGCAGAGCTTACAGTATCTCTATTTAGAGTATAATGTCATTAAGGAAATCAAACCGATGACCTTCGATGCTCTGATTAACCTACAGCTACTGTTTCTGAATAACAACCTGCTGCGGTCCTTACCTGACAACATATTCGGGGGCACGGCCCTCACCAGGCTGAATCTGAGAAACAACCACTTTTCCCACCTGCCCGTGAAAGGGGTTCTGGATCAGCTCCCAGCGTTCATTCAGATCGATCTGCAAGAGAACCCGTGGGACTGCACCTGTGACATCATGGGGCTAAAGGACTGGACAGAGCACGCCAACTCCCCCGTCATCATCAACGAGGTGACCTGTGAATCTCCCGCTAAGCACGCAGGGGAGATACTGAAGTTTCTGGGGCGGGAGGCCATTTGCCCGGACAGTCCGAACTTGTCAGACGGAACCATTTTGTCAATGAATCACAACACAGACACGCCTCGGTCGCTTAGCGTGGCTCCCAGTTCCTACCCTGAACTACACACGGAGGTTCCCCTGTCCGTCTTAATTTTAGGATTGCTTGTGGTCTTTATCTTGTCTGTCTGCTTCGGGGCTGGCTTGTTCGTCTTCGTCCTGAAACGCAGAAAGGGGGTGCCAAGCGTTCCGAGGAGTGCCAACAGCCTAGATGTGAGCTCCTTCCAACTACAGTACGGGTCTTACAATACCGAGACTCAGGATAAAACAGACGGCCACGTCTACAACTACATCCCCCCACCGGTGGGCCAGATGTGCCAGAACCCCATCTACATGCAGAAGGAAGGAGACCCGGTAGCCTATTACCGGAACCTGCAAGAGTTCAGCTACGGCAACCTGGAGGAGAAGAAAGAAGGGCCGGCCACGGTTGCTTACACTATAAGTGCCACCGAGCTGCTGGAAAAGCAAGCCACCCCAAGAGAGCCCGAGCTGCTGTACCAGAACATCGCCGAGCGAGTCAAGGAACTTCCGAGCGCAGGACTAGCCCACTATAACTTTTGTACCTTACCGAAAAGGCAGTTCGCCCCTTCGTATGAATCTCGACGCCAAAACCAAGACAGAATCAATAAAACCGTTTTGTACGGAACTCCCAGGAAATGCTTTGTGGGGCAGTCCAAACCCGACCACCCTTTACTGCAAGCTAAGCCGCAGTCAGAACCAGACTACCTCGAAGTTCTGGAGAAACAAACTGCAATCAGTCAGCTGTGAAGGGAAACCATTTACAACCCTATGGCCATCCGAGGATGCGAGGATGCCACGACATTGGCTTTTGTGTTTGCGGTTCTCCCTTTCTCAGCATCAATGGGGGACTTTGACAATGTCTGGGGGATGGGGTGAAGCAATGATACTGCTTTTCCAAGTTTTCCTTTAAATTATTTCTCTCTCGCTCCCCTCCCCCACCTTTTTTCCCCTTCTCTCCTTACCTTAGGAATCATCATCAAACATGAATGTTTTCTACAGTGCATTTTTTTCATATGTTTTGTTTCATGGTTTTGTTTCTTTTTTTCTTTCTTTATTTTTCCAGTGTGTGGGAATGGGAAGAGGAGATTGTAGTGAATGAAGAAAGAGTAAGCAAACTTTTCACATTACAAATGGATATTTAGCGTATTTTGTAGAAGATCTCCAAAGATCTTTTGAGACTATAAATTCTTTTGTAAATAATGATATATGGTGTTTCTGTCTTCAGTTACCAAGTATAGCCACTAGGCATCACTTCTTTGTGTTAAAGTGCCTTTGCACTTTAAGTACATTACTTAAATGTTGCTTTTAGCTTTGATAAATTGAACAAATTTTAATGTGTTGTATTTTTGAAATTAAAAAACACTGTAAAATAGATCGAAATGTCAGCTATATTAAGTCAACGTACAGTTTGCTTGAGTTATAGAAATCAGCCTGTCATCAAATGATTCTAGTTGTAGAACTTTAGAGATTTAACTGTAAAATATTTCCTTTCTTCTGGGTTTGTTCTAAGTGATTTTATTTAAGTCAACTAAGGGGATTTAACAGTGGACTAGAGGTCAAGATGCCTCAGTTGGGATTAGTAATTCATTAATAAAATATATTTAACCCAATATCAGAGTGAATTGAACAATTAATGCCCTTCCATAAATCATGATTTTACACTAACATGGTCAGTGTTTTAGATTATTTTCCTAATTAAGAGTGCATTACACAACTTGTAATATATTTTTTCTGCATTAAATTAGATATTTTTATATATTTAAATGAAAGAGTCTGTATTTCTAACTTTTTAATTGAAATTAATATTTTTTCTGCCTATTGAAGCATTTTCTATAAACACACACCAGTAGAGGCCGCCACACACCTCATTTAATAAAGACATAGGAGCCATTAAATACCTTGAAGGAAGGAAGACTTCCAAGGTGAGATTAAAACAGCCCAAGTAAGTTCTCTGCAAATTCAAGGCAGCAGAGACAAATGTATACATTACTTTCTATTTCTTTTAGGGTTAAAGGTCACACTCAGAATCCTCAATTTTCACATTTTCAGAGAAAGCAGCATTTTCCTCTTACATTTATTGAAGCATTAATGGGGTGCTATCAGATCATATACTATTTGCATCTCCGAATCAGTGCAAAAGGACCTAAACCAAAAAAGTAAAGATCTTTTTTCCTCTGCCTTATTCAGGCATGGGTTACTTGAATTCTTCCTCATCAGCTCAAGCAAGCCTTTCCTTTTGGTCTTAGCATTAAAATGATTTTTAACTAATCGAGTCTATACAACATTTATGAAGCCTTATTAGCCTGTAAAGAATTTTTAGATGCAAACATTATGGTGTGATTTAAACAAACAGCCCTTCTTTACAACAAAAAATAGTTTTGTTTTGTCTATTGTAAATCCTTATGCAACTGGGATGGTGATCTGCATATAAAGTAGTCCAGCTTTTCAATTCCTTATTAAAGCAATTGATGGCGTCTGAAAGAAGCACACTGTTTCCTTTTCATAAATAGGTTACTGCACATAATAATCCTTTATTATCATGTGGAGATTGAAGTGGATCCTCATAACTTACTTTTAAAGCTTTAAAATGACTAATAGTATAGTGTCCGTCACTATAAACAATTCATGCGATAGGCTTTCAATTAGAAATTACTTGGATTAATAACTACTGGTGCAAAATCGTTTTTTAACAATAGAAGTTAATTATGGATATTTAAATGTAACGGGCATTTGGGGAAAAATGCCTTTAACAACCTAAAATCTCTGAATATCTACAGTGACAAGCTAACATGTTCACTCTTTGATTAGAGGTCATAATTCCTATTCAAGGCCATTAGATCAAAGTCAAAAATGGTGGCCTGAAATGATCTACACGAAAGTTAACGCAGTGAGACTTTACATGTCATAGAAGAGGACACAGAGTATCATGCTAAGTGAACTTGGAGATAGCTCCCGGAAAATACCACCTCCTCCTTGAGAGAAATGCGTATATATGTATATACATACATATGTATACACACAAAGGCACGCGCGCACGTACGCACCCATCACCCATATATATAAATGAGTTTCAAAAATCCTCTTGTGGGTGCTCTCATTTCGTGCAATGATAAATACAGAATACAGAGGTAGGTATTTTGGGAAGTGATTATAAAGGCAAATTAGTGTACATAGTCTGTTAAGATAGTTTTTAGGTTTAAACTATCTAACTAGAACTACTGACACGATTCCACTCCTGTGTTTGTTCTTATTCACCCAAAAGTAAAGTCATTCCATTATCCATAGAAAACCAATTCATTAATCTTAAATAGAGATAGCTTAATATTCATTTAGTTACATGATTTTAAAGAGGCCTCCTGGAAGAAGTCAGATGCATAAACCCTCTCGCTTAATAATTATGGCGTACATCTAGCTTCCCATGCTCCTTCGATTTTCACTTTATTTGTATTAGGTTTTAAGATGAAATTGTTTGAATGTGGTTCAGACTATTTCATTTAAAGGCGTCATACACCACATACTTAGTAGCTTTGTTTTCTAATGCAGTCACAGACACTTTGACGTTTATGAACTTACTAGCATCCCCACTGACTATATCGTTTCGCTTTGTCCACTCAAGTGCTTTCAGACACATTTTATTTTCGGATTTTGTTTATCTCCTACAGCTGGATGTTGCTATTTCACTTTTATGTCACGTGCAACCTGTAATGGGTATGCGCATCGGCACAGCGAAATGGTTCCAGCCGGCAGAATGTGGCCTTCTGCACCCGCCCTGCCTCGACCAGATCTAGGTGTCTGGCCCTACAAATGGCGAATGGTAATTTCCTTCCACTCTAGCTCTTAACTAATTACTTTCACTGTTCCTGAATATATCTGTGGCTAAGTTTGTATTGAAACACTCAAAAGTACTACTACTTCTCAGTCTGGACACAATTGCCAAGGGTCTGATTCGGTTCTGGACTTTGGTCAACCCTTGTATCTTCTTAGTTCCCTCCGGCAGTTGGTGAGTAAGGACATGACTCTTCAGTTTCCTCGGCTTTGTCCTCTGACCTCTAAGGCTGATTTCATTTTTCCAAATATTTCCATGTCACCGAGGGCTCCGTAGTTTAATGGATTCTACCAAGAAAAATATATAGGGAACAAGAGAGAGTTTCTGTGGTTTTTCAGACTCTGAAAATTCATTTTGATTATACCCTTTCCAGAAACACACTGGATTAGAATCTAGAGTGAAGAAAGCTTTCTGCAGACAGTTCTCCCAATTCACTCATTTTGTTTTTCACTCATTCATTCGTTCAATAAGTATTTACTGAGTGCTTGCTTCCTAGGTGCCAGGCTCTATGCCGTGTACTGAGGGGGCACAGAGATAGAGTGGACAGATCTTTGCCCCGTCCCCTCGACCCCTACCCCCCACCCCACCCCAGGGAGCTTACTGCTAATAAAGAAGAACCTTACTTGAATGACAATCATCCAGAGTAAACAGTGGGAGCAGTAATGAAATGCAGGAAGTTGAATTTTTAAAGGTGATCCTGTGCAATGAAGTATAAAAGCGATGTCATAAATAGACTAGCTACGGCATAACCACCATTAACACCTGTTTAAAATCACGCAGATAAAAAGGGGGAAAAAACACAAAAATAAAGCGGATTTCTGCAGAACAGGGCCCAATATTCTGGCCTGAAGATAGCTACATACTTGTGCTATCTAAAGATGTACATGATAAAGATGAGTCCCAAAATTGTAAATACAAAATCACGGACGTAGTTAAATTTTCTGGAACGTCCATTTCACAGAGGCGATATTTGCTTTCCATTTCAGTGGCTTAAAAGGTAACGTTTTGGCTTAAGTGTCCTTTCCCAATACAATGATGAGACACTTGCCTAAATCCCGAGAGGGAAAATTAAGTACTGTACATAGGCACACTTCGCTTCTCAAAATGGTTGTGCAAACCGTCACGTGTACCTTGAAGTTTTGTAAAGCAAATTGTATTTTAAACGCATTACGGGAGCTGCCACTTAGAGGACACTTGTGAATCCTTTTATAAAGCTGAAACCCATTTTATAATACAAGTAATCACTCTAATCTCTCTGCTTTGTATGTTTGGATTTTCAATGTCGACTTCGCTGAAAACAGAGCCCACCTGCACAATAGTGTGTGTTGCCAGTGCTGTTTGTGCTACGTGTCTCTTGGTTGCTAAGGGCTTAGACTTGAAAATCTGCCGCTGCTCTGTGTGCACTGAGCTATCGGGCGATTCTGTGATGGCACAGTGGCATTCCTGAACGGTCCGAGTAGCCGACGCACCCCAACTCGATCGGACACGGGACTCTTCTCAGCTGATGGGGCCACATTTTATTAGAGGGTAGAGTGACGCCTGTATTCACATCCTATAAAGTGCTTAGAGTCCCGGGTTTTATAAGGACTATGGTAGTATGTAAATATATTGAATTGCATGTGCGCTGGAATTTTTTTAGCAGTATTTTAGCTTGAAAGGACTTGCGCAAGTACTGTTAGATTTAGTTGCAAATAATCGTTGTCAAGTTATTGGAATAAATGGCAAAAATGAAACAAGCTCTTGTGTAGACTTCTGTGCCAAAGAGTGACGTTGTTTCAAAAAAATGAATGCCACAGTTTGGGTGGTTAATAGGCAAAATGAAATATTGAAAATGATATTGTGTTATTAGATGAACTGCCCATACAGGTGCTTTATACCATAGTTAGCGTTCGGTTAATCAACAAATGTTCACTAAACATGAACATTTGAATTAATTAGAAAAGTTCTTTACAATCTTAAGAGGAATTAAGGACAACGTATTTGGAATTAGAAAAATTCTTTAGAATCTTTAGGTGGAATTAATGACAAACTATTACTGGAACTTGGAGGTGACTGTTCAGATGTCTACAAATTAAGGTCTTCTATCCTTGGTATGATTATACTTTACATATTAAGGGTAAAATGAGCTTTTTAAAATCTTTTTTAAGACTTTTCCATGAATGTCCATTAGTATCAGATGTAAGAAATTAAAAGTAAAAAGAATAACAAAAACCAGTCCAAACAGAGACGTCTCTCTAGGAATTGAAAGAGAGTCTGGCGATTCTCCACACCCCCCACCACACACGCCCACCCACACCTCGGCCGACTGTTTTTCATGATAAAATTCTAGTACCATAAGTAATCTAATAAATTTATATTTTATAAAATAAGACAGATTGGCATGCAAATCCAAGGAATGGACATTATGAATCCACTAATGGAGATGTTATCACTATATTCACAGAGACTAGAGTTAAACAAGAGAGAGCACGAGATGCATTTGTTACTGTAACTCTGGTGATACGCAGAGCATATCTGCATTTGGCTGAACATCAGAATACACTGTCGGTATGCTCCACTCACAAATGTCTGACCCAACAAAGGGCCTGAGATTCCTGTGGTGAGCATGAAGACTTAGCCCAAATTATCCCCTCTTGAGATTGTTAGTTTGCTCCATGCAGAATATATTCGGCTTATTCATGTAGACTTCACAAGGTAGCTGAAACAATCAGACTAGCCTCATTTTGAACTGTTCTGTTGAAGAATGGGAGTTGGTGCTTGATCCCCGAGATTATCTGATCCTTTAAAAAGATTCGTTGAAAGGGAATGCCAATGACAGCAAGGCCCAGCTCCCTTTCTGAATGCAAGTAATAGAACATCAGCAAGTCAGATGTGTCTGGTGGTCCTGGAAAAAGACCATCCAATAGCTGTTGTCATTCCTGAACGGGGGCTGGAAATGCACCTGATCCACGTTTCCCTGGGCAACCACTTTGTAATTAGTATACCTCATCTATTAATTTAATTTCCAAACATTATTTTATGTTTGCTAACAACAGTATCCTAAAAAAGGAACATTTGAGCTAATTATCTGTCAGATCCAGTTACCTGGCATTTGGGGACAGATTTGATCTTGACAGAATGTTGGCTGCAACATGAAATATAAGGTACTTTCCAGCTCACAAGTGACTGCCGGGCAGACAGGATAGGTGAACGAATAATCCTTGGGCACGTCCCTCACTTCTCAGGCCCCTTTCATCCTCACAGCATTAACACATGGCCCAGTGTTTTGGAACATCGAAACTCTCTAGGAAATATTTCCTTAATGAATAAATGAATAAGACTCTGGCTTTCATGTGAACAATGAAGAAAGGGTTGAAAACGGGAGGATAGAAGTTCAAAGCATAATTGCAATGGATCCTTGGCTGTTCCAGGAAGTCTGAAACAAATGTTCAATTGGGATATTTTCAGAACTCATCTACACACACACACGCACCCCATGAGGATGGCTGAGAAGCTCTGGTAACACACAGCCAAGACCCAAAGTTTATGACATGCAGGCAGGCCTGATTTTAAGAGATACTTGACTCTGTCTATTGAACCCAATGATCTCATTCTAGATTTAAAAGTAGCCTTACTGCTGAGCTGTGAGATTGCCTTGTTACTGGCTTTTGGAATTGAGAGATTCTGAGTTGAGGAAAAACATACTCCCTGACAAGCTTGAATGATGAATTCCTCCCAAGCTTATCACTTATTCTTCCTAGGGCTCCATATATTTAATTGGTTTGTCTCTGAAGTCTTCCAGATAGGAAAGAAATTCTTTGGGTTCAAGACCATATTCAACCACATTTCTGTCAGAACACGGTTGTCTCATAAAGTCTGATTTATACAAAATAAGAACCCACAGGGAGTGTTTCATAACGAGGAGGCCTGGGATCTGGGGTTCTGATCTTCAGGAAGCCAGAAAGCTGAGAGAACAAGTCATAGCTCTCATGGGGCCCTGGTTTCTCCAACTGGGAGCACTGGTGGGCAGGATGAACTCAAGACATATCTAACTTTCCTACTCTAGGATTCTAGGCCATTTCAGGAGTGATGGCCACACACAAAACAAATGATAAACCAACGATTCAGGTGATGCCACCTGGAAATCTTTTACCCCTCCCCCCCTTTCAGTTGCTGAAATTGGACATTGCTTTATTCCGATTGTATTTTGACACGATCCAAGTGCACCGTTTGCCTTGGGTTAATTTCTCTTCTCAAGCTTGACTTTAAAAATGTTCAAACCACTTTTCTTATTTCTTCAAAAATCACAACAGCCAACTGCTTTTTTTTGGGTGGGGCGATGGGGCAGGGGAGGCGATGGGTTTTGCGTTTAGCGGTTTTGCAGGGGAGTAGTCTGTGGGGTTGGTATGTTTCATTAGTCTGTGGTATAATTAAGAAAGATAAAGGCTGAATCTATCTAGGAAGAGCCTATTATCGCATTTCAGGGCACAGGGCAGCTTTCCCATTCAGTCACTCATCCTCTCACCCTTTTAGCTTAATGCTGCCAACTTTCTTATCATCAGGGAAACTGATGGACCCTTGGACAACTCAGTTGAGCTTCAGAAAT
Organism: Cryptoprocta ferox; assembly: GCA_028646485.1. Classification (NCBI taxonomy): domain Eukaryota; kingdom Metazoa; phylum Chordata; class Mammalia; order Carnivora; family Eupleridae; genus Cryptoprocta; species Cryptoprocta ferox. The sequence continues at coordinate 7,282,005 of CM053579.1, read as the reverse complement.
TCAATGATTCATTCTGGTGAGCAAAGCCCTTATCTGACAAGTGGTGTTTGGCCTCTTTCTGATCATAAACCTCAGCCGACGTTTTATTGCTGGGCCAATGTGTCTCTATCTGGTCAAATAGATTTTAACTGGAAACAAGGAAATAAAGCCCCCCCCCCCATCTTGTAATATGCAGCTGACATGAGCTTTGCAAGAGTGGAAAAGAGAAAAAAGATCCATTCAAAAACTTCCTCTACTTTTCAGAGGTTTCTGAGGGGCTTATTACAAACATTAGTGAATGAAGGAAAACTCCAGCTATACCTTGCTGTGTTTTCTGTCATGTTACAGAAGGCTATGAAAAAGGAAATGTTTGTTATCCCTGTCCAAGCTGTCATCTTTTTTTAAAAGATTTTATTTTTTAAGTAATCTCTACCTCCATCGTGGGGCTCGAACTTAGAACCCTGAGATCAAGACTTGCGTGTTCCACCGACTGAGCCACCCAGGTGCCCCCAGTTTGTTGTTTTTGAATTGGACTTGTTGCCGAGTTTCTAAAACAAAATCAAATATCCAAAGATGGATATTTGTACAAAGATAAGGTAAAGTCTTAGGAAGAAACAGGTAAATATATATTTCCCCAAATAATTTATAACAGAGGGGCACAAAATATGGACTTTTGCAAAATCCTCTTACCTGGCCTGTCCAAGAGAAATCTTTCCCGAGCCTGCTCAGGAGACAAACAAACATCTTCCTAAGCGAGTAAGACTTCGGATTTTATTGGGTTCTGTTTTGTTTTGGTCTTCAATCACAATGATTCCTTCTGATTTGCTGACTGAGGAAGGTCTGAGGACAGTGGCAGGACGATTCACCAAAGGACCAGGAACCCTAGGACTTAGCCTCCATGTCTCTGCTACCTCACCATGTGGCACTGGCCCAATTCCTTTCACCTCAGAGTCTCAGTTTCCTCATCTGAAAGGGAAAGCAGTTAGACTTAGCCTTCCCAGTCAAGAAAGCAATTGAATTAAAATGAGCTTATTTCTGGGGAAACCTGGAATCCACTTCAATTCATAAAAAATAGTAAATCATTTGCGAACTTGACAAATTAACTATCATTAATAACAAATTATTTTCAACAAACCTCACACCTGTTCTGTGACACCCCAGTGAAAACATTTGGACTAGACGTTCTATTGTTCCTTTTGGCTTAAAAAAAAAAAAAAGAAAAAACAGTCTCAGGATTTTCTTCCCCTCATCCTTATTTCAGCTCCTAAACATCATAATTGTATAAATCCATTTACACAAAGAGTATGAGTAATTTCTGGTAGTCCTTATGGGGTAACAGATTGTCTCTAAAAATACAATTTATGGAGTGCTCATTGTGTGCTGAACACGCGAACAGATGCCGCGCACATCTAAGGCAAATCCACAAGCGCTCCCGAAGGCCCAGCCTGTGCCCGGCACGAGGACGACACTCCAGGGACAAATGGAAAACTCGCTAAGCCGCTGCCTGTGCGTCAGGGGCCTCCCATACGTCTGGGGGACACGTACCATGTGCACTCGAACTATGACGTGGCCCTTGTCCTCAGGGAATTTATAACCAAGTTGGGGAGGTGAGCTACTTATCCTTGAAAGGGGTATGAGAGGGAGGTCAAGGTCAAAGAGGAAACCGATCAATGCGAACTAGACTGGCACTACCTGTGGAAGCTTGGAGGAGGCCACACGAGGCTGGGCCTGGGGAGAGGCTTGGGGAATCAGCCAGCCTGAAAATGTCAAGCGAGAAATAAGCCTGGGAAGGAGGGGGAAGAGTGTGGCGGGACTGCACTGACTTACCTTTTGATGGCTTTGAAAGCCAGAGTAGGAAATCTGGACTCGATTCTATAAATAATGGGAAGTCTTTCGAGCAGCGTAGAGGTCGTAGCCCTGTTAATAGTTACATAGCGCCTTACAGCGTACTTGAGGTGCCTGTCTCCTGTTAACCCCTGGGAATTACTGTTGAGATGGCTGGGGCTGGGGTACAAGGAGGAGACGGGTTTAGGGAGCTTCGGTGCGTGTCCCGGTGACCCGGTGCGTGTAGGGAGGGAGATGCCACCTGGTTCAGGACACAAATGTTCCAGAGCCGGCACTCCAGAGCTGGCTTGCCAAGATTTGAAACCCAGCTCTGCCGCTCACCAACGGTGTGCCCTTGGGCAAGTCACTCACTCTCTATGGGCCTCAGTTTCCTCATCTGAAACAAGGTGACAATGATCATATTTACCCTCACCAGATGGTTATGAGGAGCACTGAGTTAATGTTTTCAAAATAAAATGTATTTTTTGTCTTATTTATTTATATTTCTTTTTTTAAGAGAGAGAGAGAGACAGAGAGACAGAGTTCGAACAGGGAAGAGAGGCGGGGGGGAGAGAGAGAGGGAGGGAGGGAGACACACACACACACACACACACACACACACACACACAGAGAGAGAGAGAGAGAGAGAGAGAGAGAGAGAGAATCCCAAGCAGGCTTCATGATCATATGATCATTGCAGAGCCGGACACGGAGCTCCATCCCTCAGGACTCAGGATCAGGGACACAGGGAGAAGGTGAAGCCAAGTGACCCTGCTCTTCTGTTTCACCACAGACCGTCCACAGCTGGAAGTCCAGATTGATCTTCTAGAGAGGCCTATGTAGTAAGCCTTCCCGCCTTTATCATCAGCGGATTCTTGGTTTAATAATATTCACATTCTCCAAGGGAAAAGCAGAAGGCAAACTGGGTAAAGCGAGCAAGGGCTGTCTTGTCACCGATTCTAAACGGACAGAACCTTGAAGGGATTTGATCAGGAGAGCAGAAGCCTGAGGCCACCAAATGCAAAGTTTCAGGCTTACCCAAGATTCCCATAGGCCACCCAGGCCTGAGATCTGTGCAGGGCCCACGTCTTGGGGGTGCCACCTGTGTAGTCACACAGGAGCTCAAGCTTAGAAGTATCCCATGCCTGCTTCTTAAAATTATTAACAACATTTCAACAAGGGTCCCTACATTTTCACTTCGCCATGGGCCTCACAGATGATGCAACCAGTCCTGGGTCTATGACACCAATGATGTGATTAACTTGGCCCAAATTCCTCTTGCCCAAGGCAGTTATTTCTACTGGGATCACTTTTTTTTTTTAATTTTTAAATGTTTATTTATTCTTGAGAGAGAGAGAGAGAGACAGAGAGAGAACGAGTGGCAGAGGGGCAGAGAGAGAGGAAGACAGAACCCAAAGCAGGCTCCAGGCTCTGAGCTGTCAGCACAGAACCTGATGTGGGGCTTGAACGCATGAACTGTGAGATCATGACCTGAGCCGAAGTTGGACGCTCAACCGACTGAGCCCCCCAGCCGCCCCTAGGATCACTTTTTAAGAACATCCTGCCACCTCTTGTTTCTCTGGCTACGTATCTCTCATTCCACTGTCCTCTCATATGGGGTCTCACGCTAAGTGAGAAGGTAGGGGCGCCTGGGTGGCTCAGTCAATTAAGCCTTGGACTCTTGATCTTGGCTCAGGTCATGGTCTCACAATTCATGAGATCGACTCCCGTGTCGGGCTCTGTGCTGACAGCGTGGAGCCCCCTTCAGATTCTCTCTATCCCTCTCTTTCTCTGCCCCTTCCCTGCTCTCTCTCAAAATAAATAAACCTTAAAAAAAAAAAGAAAATGTAGATGCGTGTCTTTTTAAACATGTTTTATGTACATTTGACACATCTTCTTACCTAACTCAGCATCCAGCGCTAACGTGGTCTCAGTGGGCACGGCCTGTTGTGATTGCAACAGCGCAGAGCTGGGGAGAGCAGACCAGTGTTTTCACGACGTGAGAGGTGCAGTTTGGCCTGTGTAGGGCAGGTGAAGAAAATGGCTTTGCAGGATTTTGGTAAGCTCTGTTGGAAAGAGATTGTGTACTTTTTTAAACTCTCCACTTCCTCCTCTGTCATCTAAGCCGTGACCATGGGAATGGCTTCCAATGGGCCCAGGTTTCATTCACCAGAACAGCCTTAAGAAGAAAGGGAAAAGAAGGGAGCAGAATTTCCCCCACTTAGGAACATAGAAAACAGAAGCATTTTGAGGGGAACGGAACTTGGAAAAGTTGACACGGTACGTCAGAGATTCACAGGATCCGGATATTTCTACCTCATTCTATTGCCTCATCGTAAACGACATTGTTTCAGAAGCCTTTGAGGATTTCCATTAAATGGCACCCGGGTAAATTTTCACAGTTATTCATAGCACAACTCTTTAAATAGTAAATGAGAAAGGTCACATCATGACAGCATGGCACAGCAGAAACTCCCCTGGCGCCCGTGCAAGGATTTCTATCTAGCATTTGTCAGGCGCGGAGGAGGAGCTCAGAGGCAAACCTCACCGCCCCTGGAGCTGTCGGAAGCTTGAGATGTTGAGTCACATACAGGTCTTCCATTTACATGTGACCCACAGACCCTGGGTCTTACGTAGCACACAAACGAAGGGGCCTTAGGGACAACAGTGTCTTTGAGTGATGTGCTTGGTCCTTCTGACCTGAAAACGCCTCAGTTGTTCAAGGGCCATGGGGGCCCCAGTGCTACTCAGAAGTCCAGACTGTGCTGGGCTCAACGCCTTCTTATTCTTGTTTTGTTTTGCCCACTGATTCCTTAGGCTGGCAAATCCCAGGAAGTGGCAAAGAGCACAGAGGCCCTGAGCCCTGAGCCTGAGGACAGACAAGTTCTCCTTGCCTTGTCCCCTCAAGCGTCCAAGTGCAGACCAGGCACCGGAAGCCCCTCTCCTCACTCAGAAGGCTATCGGTCCAGAAAGCTTCACTCTGCAACTGCTAAAAAGTTGCTGAATCAACAGCAGAGAGGTAGCTTGTGACGGAGACAACTTCTGGCACTATTTGTTTTCTCGTAATAACCCTAGTGTTGCTAAATTCCATTCATGACTCTTACAAACTATCGAACCAAGTAAAGGTGAGGGAAAGAAAACTTAAAGACTGATTCGGTAAATACGTGCGTAGGTCTCTGGAGTTAATTCTTAAATAGACAAATTGAGAATTCTTTATGTGTATTTTGGTTATCCCGAGTACTGACAGGTTAAAACCTGTGTTTTTTCTATAAGTAGTAATGACATCAAAGTCTCAAATCTGTCATAGTTGGAGACAGGGTCCTAAGACCTCTTTTGATCTAAAAAAATGCACACTTCTGGGTCACCCGGCTGGCTCGGTCAGTGGAGCGTGCGACTCTACATCTCAGGGTTGTGAGCTTGAGCCCCACGTTGGGTGTAGAGATTACTTAAAAACAAAATCCTTTTATAATGTTTATGTATTTATTTTGAGAGAGAGCATGCAGAAGGGGGGGTAGAGAGAGAGAGAGAGAGAGAGAGAATCCCAAGCAGGCTCTGCACTGTCAGTGCCTGGCCCAATGAGGGGCTCGCACCCCTAAAAATAGAATCTTGTAAAAAAAATTAAAAATGCACAATTCTATGGCTTGCTTTGCAAATTGTGTTATGATTCAAGTTATACTAAAGTAAACCTATAAATTCAGTTTATAAATTCAGAAATTTCTACAGTTTTGTAAACTGAACAAATAACTTTTATCTACAGCAAGCAATTTACTCTTTTCCATAAAAAAATTTTTTAGGGGCGCCTGGGTGGCTCAGTCGGTTGACCTTCCGACTTTGGCTCAGGTCATGATCTCGCGGTTTGTGAGTTCGAGTCCCACGTCGGGCTCTGTGCTGACAGCTCAAGAGCCCGGATTCTGTCTCCCTTTCTCTCTGCTCCTCCCCCGCTCATTCTCTGTCTTTCTCCTTCAAAAATAAATAGAAATTAAAAAAAATTTATTAAAAATTTTAATTTAAATTTTACTTAACACACAGTGCAATACTGGTTTCAGGGATAAAATTCAGTGACTCATCACTTACGTACAACACCCAGTGCTCATCCCAGCAAGTGCCCTCCTTAGTACCCATCGCCCATCTAGCCCATCCCCCACCCACCTCCCCTCCAGCAACCCTCAGTTTATTCTCTATCATTAAGAGTCTCCTATGGTTTGTTTCCCTCTCTTCTCTTCCCCCCTTTCATATACGTTCATCTGTTTTGTTTCCTAAATTCCACTTATGAGTGAAATCATATGATATTTATCTGACTGACTTATTTTGCTTAGCATAATACACTCTAGCTTCATCCACATCATTGCAAATGGCAAGATTCCATTCTTTTTGATGTCTGAGTAATATTCCATTGTATATATACACACCCACTTCTTCTTTATCCATTCATCAGTCGATGGACATTTGGGCGCTCTCCATCGCTTGGCTATTGTTGATATTGCTGCTATAAACACTGGGGTGCACGTGCCCCTTTGAATCTATATTTTGTATCCTTTGGGTAAATATGTGGTAGTGCAATTGCTGGCTCATAGGGCACCTCCACACTGTTTTCCAGAGTGGCCGCACCAGTTTGCATTCCTACCAACAGTGCATCCTCGCCAACATCTGTTGTTCCTTGTGTTGTTAACTTTAGCGCCATTTTTTAAAGTTTATTTAGAGAGAGACAGAGAGAGAGAGCTCAAGCAGGCGAGGGGCAGAGAGAGAGAGAGAGAACATCCCAAGCAAGCTCTGCACTGATAGTGCAGGGCTCAAACTCAGGAACCCTGAGATCATGACCTGAGCTGAAGTTGGACACCTAACGGACCGACCTACCCAGGCACCCCAATTTTAGCCATCCTGACAGATGTGAGGTAGTATCTCATTATGGTTTTGCAAGCAATTTATTTTAAAAAATTGTTTTTAGTGATTATTTTTGAGAGAGAGAGAGACATAAAGACAGAGTGCGAGCATGGGAGGGGCAGAGAGAGAGGGAGACACAGAATGCAGAGCAGACTCCAGGCTCTGCGAGCTGTCAACACAGAGCCCGATGCAGGACTCGAACTCACAAACTGTGAGTTTGTGACCTGAGCTGAAGTCGGACGCTTAACCGACTGAGCCACCAGGGTGCCCCAACAAGCAATTTATTTTTAAACCATGCTACCACATTTGTAAATCTCACCTGATCTTCATAAAAGGATGAAAATCAAGAACAATGAATATGAAAATACTTCCTTTGCAATTTTTAGAGACCAGAAGTCTGGGTGAAAGCACTTGATAGCTCTTTTTCATGTGGTAAACACTGGCAAAAGCAGGTGGGGGGAGGGGATTGACATATGGGTTATCACTTTATTGCTCCCAGGGTTAAAGAAAAGAACTTTCTGGGGCTCCTGGCTGGCTCAGTCCCTAGAGCATGCCACTCTTGGGCCTAAAGCTTACTTTTAAAAAAAAAGAAAAGAAGAAAAAACCTTTTCACCCCTAGCTATTATGCAACAAACCATTTTTTCAACTTTCTCATTCATAATGTTTTCCAGAGTATGACTTCTGTCTGAAAAAGGTTTAAGATAATGCTCACACATGCCCACTTAAAAATACTTTCCCATTTTTTACATTTCCTTTTCCCAGACCTCTGGTAAACTTAAGAGACCGCATTATACTATATGGAAATAAAGAGATTCCCAAGTGGAAACGGACTGTTTTGAATGCTAATGTCCATGGCGGGGGAAAATAATGAACTCATTAACTCATTCATTCGTTCATGTAACAAACATTTATTAAACACTGTGCAAACCCGCGGCTCTAATCCTCCAGGAGTTCACAGTCAAGTGGTGCATAAAACGCATGCTAATGCAGAGTTGTCAACGGCATGCTAGGTGTGTACACGGAGGCCCTGGGAGCAGAGAGGACACAGCCGCTAACTCGGTCTGGGCGGGAAGACCTGGCAAATGTTATCCCAGAGCTGGACCTAGAAGGGGGAGGAGAATTGTGTCGACCGCAAACGGTGGGGAGGGAACAGCGGGTTCAAAGGCACAGACCTGGGCAAGTGCATGATGTCTTCTGGTCCCAGTGAGACATCCGGCGTAGCCAACTACAGGATAGAGTAGGGGGGAGAATGGCAAGGACACGGCAGAGACGGCAGGCAGCAGTCACGTCGTAGAGGACCTCGGACGTCATGCTCAGGAGACTGAAGGCATTGTGGGTTCGAGCAAGGTAGCAACATGATCGAATAGGAGAAAAATGGAGGGTCAAATCCTTCTTCATATGCACTAAAGGCTTTTGTAGATAAATGACTTGCGTCAAATAAATGGCTGTACTTTCGACAGAAACACCTATAAATGCCTTAATGAATGAATGTGCTAACAGTTCCTCCATATCATGAACATTAGCTGGCATCTCCTGTTCATTAGGGACATGGATGAGCGTATAAATTCTATATAGAATAGGAGGACCCTGCAATGTGTGAATTTATTAGAAATCTAGGATTCTTTTTAGGTGGAAGATCAAGATAATTTGGATGTCAGTCATGTCTAACACACGGCAATAGTTGGAAAGAATTCAAGTAGAGAATCATAATTGACTTACGACTTATTTGATTCTTTCTCAATTCTGTTAGTTAAAATGGCTTGCATATTTTACATTGAGAAGAGTTATCTTGAAACCTCTAGGTCTACTATGGTTGCTTTACTGAGTGGTTTCTGTAACGCAGTCATTATGCTGGCATACCAACGTTCAAGTGCCGACACCATGTACCAAGTACCGGAAGCCTACGTGGATGAGGCAGACAGGGAATGACCCTTATCAAGGTCAGGGGGGTGTGGGAAAACACCCCTAGGATATGTTCTTCTTAGCTTCGCTTGAAATGACAGCCACGTTAGCGTTCCGAAAAACTGGTGCCATGATCATTCATTCATTCAACTGACTGGGCTTCCTCTGTGCTGGGGTCTATGACCGGTGCTGGGCACACAGCGGTAAATGACACAGACAAGGTTTCTGCCCTCACCGAGCTTACTGTGTCCCAGGGAGCACCTGCAGTGCTGTACACGGGGCACTAAGGTGGGGTTACCTAGAGACCAAAAGTTCTCAGGATGCAATGGGCACTTAGGATTTCATCGATGTATGAGAGATGGGAGGGGGAGGGTAAAGATATGCTTACCCTAATTTTACCTAAATATAACCGCGCTCTCTAAGTCATCGGTGAAAGGAAAGAGCAAAGAACGAAACAGGAAGACAGGGAAGGTATATAAAAGTTGCACCTCTTCCGTGAAGCCTTCCCTGCTTCTTCCGAATGGAAGTGACTCCTCACTAATTACGGCTCTCAGTTTCAGACCATTCCCTCCAACTCATGGGCATATTCTTTCTTGACTTAAAATAAAGGAAAGCTCACACAATATCAAGCTATTTCCTATTTGTACTTTGAAACAAATCTGGAAGGAACCGTTCACGTTTGTTCTTCCTAAATGTTCTTCCAAAAAAGATTTAGCAGAATGGTGCAGGAAGACTGAAAAACCAGTGAGGACCAGAACCTGCTCAAGTTTCATTTTCTGTGATTATTTATGCTTCCTGTTCTTCACCTCTGCCTTCCCTGTAATGAGCCTCATCCCGGAGTACACTGGAAAGATGCTGATTATATACAAGTCACAGGGTAATTTACCCTTTTGACCTTCCTTGAGCTCTCATAAATCTCCCCACTGCTGGGAGGCCGGGGTTTTGTTCTTCCCGCAGCAACAAAGGGCTGCTGCTTTATAAGCTGCCTCACACAGCAGCAGAAAGGAAACAGTGAAAACTGTGTGTGAGGCAGGCTGGGGGAGGGGCTGTGACCCTGGCCTCTCTGAGAATGTGGGGAAGAGGAACATGTCCCATTTCCCCAGTGTTAGCAGCCCTGATCATGCTAGAAGCAATGCCGGTGACAAATCGGAACGCAGCTATCAGCTGGGAGTGTAAAATGAGGAGGTTGGACTAGTTGGTCTCCACGGCCCCTTCCGGCTCTCATGTTCCAGGATTCTAACTATGTCTCACGCGTGATGACTTGAAGAGAAAATTGACAGGGCAATGAATTAGGCTTATGTGTGAGAAGCACCCTGGTGGGTGCGGCCATTCACAAATCACAGCTCCAGACAGCATCTCCCGAACCCAGATGGCGAAAAGGGAAGGTTCAGTCTGAGTTGTGTTGAATAAACATAGACAGCCTGACTGCCACGCTAACTCAAACAGGGGGGGCTTCTGACCTCCAGTAGAAGGTAAGCAGAGAGGAAATTAATTCCGATGTTTGGTTTCTAGAAACCTGGGGACCCTTCCGCCCTGTGATTACATGGCCGTTCCCAAAACTCCTAAGATTCAAGATGGGGGTAGGCGGTTCTAGAAAGGTTGTCTCGAGTCTGTTTGGCGATGTTATTTGCTCGACTGATAGCTGCTCTTCTCTGATGAGGGATTCGGCCCAGAATATCGCTAGACTGCTTTCTCTTTGTTTCCGGTGCGTAGTTAGCGAGATCCTAATTGCTTCCATTTTTAAACATTTCATTTCTCTTTTTGTATTGATTTTGATGTGCAAAGGCGAGTGGGCTTACGACGACTCGATCCGTTCTCATCGAGACTTGACTGAGGCAAATCCCTTGAGCAACCCCGCGTGTTTCATTCCTTTGATTGATCCAATGTGGACGTGGGCCCGTCTTAATACAGTAGTAAGAACACCAACAATTAGCACTGAATCCGTGTCCTAGAGCATGTGAAGCGCTCTGCACATATTAAGTCACACCACGTTCACGACCACCGTGTCGGCAGGCATGTGAGCGAGTGCGGTGGTGGGTGTCCCCCCCACCCCACCCCTGTGCTGGTGTGTACATGTGGCAGTTCAGAGTGTCCTAGGTTTTATTTTCAGTTCAGAGTGCTGAGAAAAGGAGAGATTCCCTTCATTGGTGCCTCTCTCTCTTCTCTAACCAAGGCACTCAGTCCTGGCCTGGCAGCCTTTTCTGCCCAAGACATATTTTGGCAGCGCCCAGAGCCCAAGCCACCGCTCTGTCAGGGGCAGGACCGGCGACAAGAGGTGCCACCGTGCACCTCTCAGAGCGCCAGCATGCCCCAGATGCACGGTCCAGCACCTTCGATCAGGCACGGAGAACTTGCTTCTCCTGTTTCCGTCTCGCTCACGGAGAGGTTCGACCGTGGGAGAGACTGGTTTCAGCGGAGACACGGAGGGCTGTTCTCCCCCAAAGTGCCCGAGCTCAGGTGCCCTCCCGGAACACCTTGCTGCAGACACGCGTCTGCAGGCGGCGCCACGGCGACACAGGGCTTCAGAGCAAACGCAGAGCAGAGCTACCGTACGGTTCTGGACAAAATGCATCACAGTTTGCCATTCTCTGGGAAGGGTTTTCAGCAGCCTGCGATGGCCCTGGCTGGGGGGTCGCCGAGCCCTTTCTTACAGCGCTTATACATCAATGCGACGCGCATTAAAGGCCACGTGCTCCGTGATGTCTGAAATCCGTGAACGGAATATTAAAACCGGGCCTGAACAGTCACTGGGAAAGTGAGAGGAAGCACGACATCATTTTGTGAGACGCTAACGACCCCTTACCGTCTCGGGCTTTAGCGAGAGTTTCGGAAGAGTCCTTTGACTCTCCGATTTCTTCTGGCAAGCAGAGCTCGAAGGCCTCCTGCTTCTGCCAGGAGCAGCAGGGGACGACAGCGGCTGTGCGTCCCATGAGGTCTGGGAGGAGTAGGATTGCAGCCCACCCACCCCACTCCCTGCCCAGCACGACTTCCTCTGGGGGCGATGGCAGATTTCACATACGCGCCGCCCCCCAAAGTCAACGGTGTGACAGCAACCGCGGAGGTTGCAAGACTGAGTCTGTCTTCATTCGGAGCCACTGTGTGTGAGCATGTTTTATCCCCAGAAACTTCTCATTCAGTGGCTACTAAATTCTGTTGGTAAGTCGCACTTGAAGGGGAAGCTGGCACACAAGTGGGAGCATCTTGCAGGCAGCGTTATGACATTTACTTTTCCTTCGCAGTACCCATAAAAATCCCAAGATTAAATGTGGTTCGCCTTTTATTTCTTCCGACACCCTACGCTGGCTTTTCCTTGCAGAGACTTTTCATGAGCACGTTGGACGTGGGAACGGGCTGCCAACAGATGAAATAAAAATACTTCCATCATTCTTCCCACCGCCTTCCAGAAGTTGATGAAAACACTTGCAGGCCGGGGCTCAAATCTACGTAGTATGTACGGAGTCCAACGTATGTCAACTGGTGTGCTTTCCTCTCGGTCTTAAATGCAGCCCCAACAGACAGGCACAGTGGAGTCTGAAATTTTGGGTTACTTTGGATGAAAGTAAATACATATTTTAGTTTTCAACAACAAAAGAGCAGAAATGTATTCAACACCGTCTTGCTAATTTCAAACCATTGTAGAGAATGCTCGTGCTCGCTAATGTTCACTATAGACAGAAACACAGCGTGCGTGGAACTGGTCCCATGGGAGTCATTTAAAAGGTGTGCTGAGAACACGTGCTAAGAATAAGACACAGTTCTTTGTGTCTGTTCTCTGGCAAAGCTCATTATGGGAAGTGATTTCAAAATCCTAAGAGACGACATGTTCCTCCTGGAAGACGGAGAGAGAGAGAGGGTTGAACAGCAAGCGCCTTCCTTCTGTCTTTCATGACAGCACCTGTGGCTGGTATGGCCTGAACGTGAACCCGAAGCAGGCGGGGGCGAGGAGGGAGAACAGAATGCGGGTGGGGGGAGGCCAGTCTGACGTGTTACTGATCAACATCCTGACTCCGACTTAAATGACACAGGACGGGGGCACCTGGGCGGCTCGGTCGGGGAAGGGTCTGACTTGAGCTCAGGTCACGATCTCGCAGTTTGCCGGTTCAGGCCCTGCACTGGGCTCTGTGCTGTCAGCATGCAGCCCGCTTCAGAGCCTCTGTGTCTGTCTCTCTCTCTCTGCCCCTTCACCGCTCACACTTTCTCTCTCTCTCAAAAATAAATAAACTTAAAAAAAAATAAGTGACACGGGACTGACAGCGTATCTGTTTATCGTATAAAGGGGCTTTTCCTTTGCAATGTGATACAGTGGAAAAGGGTCCTGGAGTCAGAAGGCGGAAGTTTACATCTTACTTCGGCCACCTCCTCCGTGGTCTCGAGCACGTTCACCAACCTGAGTCTCCATTTCCTCAACGGACACGTGGGCAAAAGAGCACCCACCTCACAGCGACGTAAGGGTCCATCGCACTCACGTGTGGGAGTGCCCAGTCCAGTGCCCGGCACCGACAGGTGCTTCGGGAACGTAAACGCAAGCTCTAAGCGGAAGGAACGAGAACGTGCCCAGTACCCTGCAGTGTGGCTGGGCCGGCTGCTGAGCGTGCTAAGGCGTGAGCTCCGCTGTAGTCCATTTCGGGGATCCGCGGGGCCGCGGGCCCTGCAGCCAGTGCACCAGCCAGGTCCCATGAAGCCTTCGCGTCGCACGGGAGCACCCGCACCGGCCTTTCCATGCGCTCGGCGACTACTGTCGGAATACACACTTAGCGCACCGGCGGCCGACCCGAGGGGCGCGTCACTACCGCGGGGACTCTAATTCGGTTTGCGGCGGGGGCAACCGTTTTGGCACTCACATTTTCAAGAGATTCTGAGGTAATTCTAGCGTGCAGCCAAAGTCCGGGACTGCTGCTTTACGGGGTCCCCCACGCTCCCCCCACCCCCCATGTGGTTCCCCACCCCTGCGCATTCCAGCAAGAGTGGGGATGGGTTGTCTGAGCCCAGCACAACCTCCTGCTTATTACTGCTCACCCCCGGGCTTTGCCCGGTGCTTGGCATAATAAGTAAGTGCTCAGTAAAGATCCCTGGAATAAATGAATGAATCAGGGAGGCATCAGTGGTACCTGCTTGCAAGGTTGGGTGCCGATAGGGAGAAAGTAAAAACTGACTCAGGAGTCAGAGAACGTGGGCTTTTATTCTGATTCAGTCACAAGCTTGCTGGGTTTTCATGGTTAAATCACTTCTCCACTCAGAGCCTCAGTTTCCCCATGTGTAAAATGAGAGGAATAGCTGAAATAATGCCTCCGGGCCTTTATAGCTCGAGCATCGTTATTCTATGAGTCTACGAAAACCCACAGCGCTAATAGCTATATTTCTGCCACCCTCATAAAATGACATGTACACGGGGAAAGGGAGTTTAATGAATCTTGTAAAAAGCACTTTCTGGAACCAGAGAAGCCATTTTCATAATGGAGAGGATTTAATGGACTTAGCTTGTAAAGAAGCAATTTAGTAGCTTCTGTCCATTTGGAGCTGCTGTCCGTGCTAAGCAGAGAGCGGGGAGAGGGGAGCGAGGGGGGATGTGGCCTCTGGAATGAGACTAACTGGACCCCGGCGGGCTGACCACTTGCCAGCTGGGTGAGGTGGACCCGTTCTCTGGGAGTTGGTCAAGATGCAATAAAATAACACATGTAAAGCACTTACAATAACACCTGGCAGGTAGAAAGGACACAATAAATGTTAATGAAAAACACAACACAACAAAACCGAAATAAAGCCCCGTGAGTCCGCTACTATCTGTCTGTCTCCATATCCCAATTGCAGAAATCGAAGCTCAGAGAAGTCAAATACGTTTGCCCAGGGTGACCCGGCTGGGAAATCACAAATCTGGGATTTCAAGCAAGTATCCGAGACTGTAGTCAGTGGCCTTGCCCTTATCCCCCACCGCGTTCTTGGGATTCCTAACATGGCCAGATCTCCGCGATGCTGGGGGCTCACTCACTTCAGCAGCCTGTCCGGGGTCCTTATAGGTTTGGTTTGGCCACTGAGCCTCAGCTTTGCCCCATGGCCCCTTTTCAAGTATTCTTTACCATAAAGAGTGAAAGTATTGCTGCTCCTACAGATGTAGCTGGACTCGAACATGCGCCTCTAGCTTTTAACTCAACGCAAACCTCTGCATAGGCCGAACTGTTTCTTTACGCGCCAAGCCATAAAGACTTTTGCAAAGGAGAAGCCGCTCTTGGAGAAGCGAACTCCGTGTCCCCCCCGGCACCTCGCCCACAGTGGGTGCTCGGCAAGTTTGGGGCGGGGCCTGAGCAATGTGCTGGGAAATTTTCCCAGGTGATAGGACTATGCTCTCTGGTTGAGGACCGCCCCTCCCCCCATTCTAGCCCAAATCCCTCACTGTGCAGTTGGGGAAACTGGGCCAAATTTACTCACGGTGGCATCAGACGGACTCAAATCTAGGTCACCTGACTGCAAGTACAGAAGTCCTTCCCTGGCAGCCAGGCCAGAGTGGACCTGGGTTTTGGGAGCGCCCACGTGGTTCTCCCCGGGCCCGCGGTCAGCAGTGCAGCGCAGTTGTCCTTCTGAAATGCTTTGGTGTTTTGTGGCCCTCTGCTCCTTTCTGGGATATCATGTTAGGGGAAGGAGAAAGGCTTTCCCATGACGAGGCCGTGGATTGTGGTGGTTAAAAATGTGGAATCTGGAGTGATAACCAGCTGGTTGTAGGATACTGGGCAAATTTCTTAGCTTCTCTGCTCTTCAATATCCCCGTATGGAAAATGGGTATAAAATTGGCCGATGTGACAATTAAATGAGATCTTGCATATAAAGTACCATAAACAATGCCTGACCAAAGTAAGTGTTCAATTAATCTTTACTTATTCTTACCTTTTGTTTCATAACTTACTTCAACTGGGCCTTTGTCTCGCCATTCCTCAGGTTTCAAGAAAAGGAGGTTTCCCTGATCCCCAGCTCTACTGCCTGTAAAAACATGTAGGTCTGGTTGTACATAAACTCCACTGCAGCACAAACCAACAGAGCTCTAGCAGTTTACCAGGGAGAACAGTCCCCAGATCTCTGTCGCTCAATCTTTGTCAAAAGCAGAGTTAAAAAGAACAGCTCCTTAAATGAGAGAACTGCTAGGAGTAGACCTGATCCGTTCACCCTTCCGATCCACCCCTGGATTCAGGCAGGCAGCAGAGTTAGGCACATAGATTTAATCATACTGGCGCTGAGCAGAATGACTTTTCCTACATTACGATTTGGTAGGACACTGCCCCATTAACGTCTTTTTTTGTAAAGAGTTTATTGTTTTAGGTAATCTCTACACCCGACATGGGGCTTGAATTTACAACCCCGAGATTAAGAGTCACGTGCTCTTCCGACTGAGCCCGCCATGCGTCCCTACACCAGTAACTTCTGTTAAGGCCCATGTGAAGAAATAGCCCAGGGGAGTTCACTGTTCCGGATAAAGACAGTGTTAGAGACCTTGGTGATTATATTACCAATGCCACTGTTTACGTGGATGGAGGCCCGCGGAAACTTCCTGGCTTCTCAACCGAGAATAATTATACCTCTGTTGTGTAATTGATATGTTTGTACTTCGCAGATTTTGTGGCTTTTTCAGCATATAGACTCTCCCTTTTCCCATTGGCTGCCAGGCCTCTTGGAAACAATTTGGGGACCACATCCTTAGCAGATGTGTAGAATACCATGATCTGCGATTTTAGCTCAGACCCAGATGGCTTTTTGTTCCTGCACTTTTCCCCTTTTATCTTTTATCCCTTCTTTTAAGCCACCAAGTCATGTTTCAGGAATTATTGTTTCTTTTCCAATATTTGGTATCTATGGAAGAGCAGGAGGAGAAAAGGAAAAGGAAGAACAATAAATAAATATAAAAAAGGCTTTTTTTGGGGGGGGGCACCTGGGTGGCTCAGTCGGTTAAGCGTCCGACTCTTGATTTCAGCTCAGGTCCTGATCTCACAGTTTGTGAGTTTGAGCCCCGCGTTGGGCTCTGTGCTGATGGTGCAGAGCCTGCTTGGGCTCTCTCTCTCTCTCTCTCTCTCTCTCTCTCTGTCTCTCAAAATAGATAAATAAACTTTAAAACCTTCAAAACTCAGCCCAGAGATGTTATATATCTCAGGATTTATCCATAAGCCTAACTCCTACAAGACAAAGATGCATTTTCAAAATGCTCATACAGGCATTAAAATTTAAAAGTCTAGAGCAATATCATGACTGATAAGAAAGACCGATCAAGCATATATTGTGTCACTTCAGACTCCGGGGACAGACTAATTTTACTGTGTCTTCTTTCCCAGGCAGTGGTGCCCTTTGAAGACCACAAGGTAAGAGCCATCCACCACCATGGCCACTGGCTTTTCCAGTGTCTGCAGCTTTTCGATGCTTTCCAGTTTCTGCGACGAATGGAAGTTTGAGGACGAGATGACTTAGCACAGCCCACATTTCATTGCACTTTATTTGTTTAATGGTGCTTACGCCCAGAGACATTTTGAAAATAAAATCAGAGGCATGACATGTCTTCCCAAATCAATAGTTTAATATCTTGGTTACAGATACTCCTACCATTAATCTTGGTCTGCTTATAAAACTATGGGTCATACTTGACGGAGCACGTAAACAAGCATGCCTTTTCATTGGTTTGGGCTCAGGAAGATAAACATGTTTTTAGATGTGCTTTATTTTAGGGAGGTGAGTGTCATCATTAACCATTTAAATCTTATTTGCTCAGAAATCTAATTTCCATGTCACTTTTAAAAGTACATGAAACAGGGGCGCCTGGGTGGCTCAGTCGGTTAAGCATCCAACTTTGGCTCAGGTCATGATCTCACAGTGTGGGTTCGAGCTCCACATCGGCTCTGTGCTGACAGCTCAGAGCCTGGAGCCTGCTTTGGATTCTAAGTCTCCCTCTTTCTCTCTGCCCCCCCCCGCCACTCATGCTCTGTCTCTCTCTGTGTCTCTCAAAAATAAACATTAAAAAATTTAAACTATATGAAACATTCACAGCTAGCTTTATGGTGTGCTCAGTATCTATACACATATGACAAATTAAATTTAAGTACATCAGCTATCTCAATTCACTTGTATTTTACCTTTAAGGTATTCATCTGTACAACAGAAATCTGCCCTTTAATGGAATTCTCTAGGCTATGCGTGAGAACTTATCAATGTAGAGTGGATTTTGTAAATGGCCATAAATGTTAACCACTAATTTCCTTATCAGACTGATAATCTTCAATTTAGCAACGTGGCAAGAATTGCTTCTTTAAAAGCTAGGTGCATGAAATCATATTCATTATGAAAATGGCTCGTCTCGTTTCCAGGAAGTGATTGTTACAACATTCATCAAACTCTCTTTTCCAGAGTATAGGTCATCTTAAAAGGGAAGTAGCAATGTGAGTATTAGTGTCATGTTTATTCATAGGCTTGGAAATAAAGAACGTTAGAGCAGGACAGGGTCTTAGAGATCATTCAGTCTTCCTTATTTTACAGAGAGAGAAAATGAGGTCAAGAGAGGAGAAAGAGCTTAAGTGGAAAGAAGCCCTGTGTGTGTCGAGGGCGGTGGACAAGAGAGAGAGGCGGTCAGAGACAGATACACACAGAGAGAGAGATTAAACTACCAGCAGCTCTTTCTCTCATCTGAGCAGCTTAGTATTTTGGTGACTTAGGGCTTCAGAAAATATAACCAACTCTGTCTGGCTGTAACCAAAGTCTGCTATTAACAATGTAAGGAAATGCTGTCATGCTATTTACATGCGTTTTCACATAAATATCAGCATGGATGCAGAATGACCCAAATTTTAGTATAAACTGTAATTAAGATCATGGAAAAATCCAAAGAGCCATGAGATTCACGGAGGAAAAGAACCCAAGGAAAATCCTCACTGAAAACATTTACCTTTTCAGACAACAGGGTGAAATTTTTATCGTCACTATTTACATTACTTAGTACAGTAAATGCCTTAAAAATCCAAGCCAGTAAATTAATCTTTTTTAAGTTTTATCTATTTTGAGAGACAGAGACAGAGCTAGAGAGAGAGAGAGGCAGAGAGAAAGGGAGAGAGAGAGAATCCCAATTGCAGGGCTCGAGCTCATGGACCATGAGATCATGACCTGAGCCGAAGTCAGACTCTTAAGTGACTGAACCACTCAGGTGCCACCAGTAATTAATGGTCTTAAGAACAAACCATTTGAAATCTGCTTTTATTAGCAGAACATTCCACCTGTGTGTTCTCTAGCGCGTCACTGTAAATACGTTCCAGGGCAACTCCGATGTATCCATCTGCAAGGGCCAGGGAGTGTGCGGATCTCTTCGCTGGATGTTACAATCCACTGGCACCGGCTCTGTCTCGCAGAGCCATCCGCAGGGCTGAGCGACAGTTAGGAGGACACCTGAAGGTCCAGGGCAGGCTGAGGTATGGGCAAGGCTGAGGAAGGGGTGAGGAAGGAAGATGGAAAAGGGGGAAAACTGACTTTGAAAGGAGAGTGAGAAATATAGAGGAGAGTGAAAATAACAAGGGGATTAAGGAAGGGCATCAAATGCCAGGACGTGATGTTATACACAAATTCTTGTGTGAGCCTGCTATGAACTTTTTTGGATGATTTCCTAAGTTTCTAAAAGATCTTTTTAAGAAAGTGACTGTTGCGTTTTAAAACATAAGCTATTTTGAAAAGTATGAAATACTCACTGTAATGCTACTAAAGCACTGCTTTTCACCCATAATATACCAAAAGCCTATAGAATATTCTACATCTTTACCAGGTAAACTTCCACGTGACCTTACAGAATTTAAGTCATCAAAAGTATGAAGTTCTTAAGTGTCTCAGGTGCTGCAAGAAAGACCTGTGCTATTGCACTTCTGTTTACTTTAAACCAATGGTTATCAGTCTGGTAAAACAGATATTCTCAAAACCACTAGTACCCAAGAAAATGCATTAAATGAGTACTGTGTCCCTGCTTCGAACCAGATAGCAATGACGCCATTCGGCTTTTCTTGTCCGTTTTGCTATTTGCTCAGGAAGCCTAATCATCATGAAGAGGACATTCATGGCACCCCAGAAACTTTTCCCTGGCACACACATTTTCGTAACCTAGTTCCAGACAGTGTCCAGGAATCATCTGGTTTTAATTCAGAAATATGCCTTCTTTGTATCCCGAGTGCCCGTTGATGGACAGACGACTAGGTAAGCAGCCTCTAGTACTGCCCAGGGTGGAATATGCTGAGGACATTCTGCTAGTGAAATGAGCCAATCACACAAAGACACAGATGGTATCATTCCACTCACGGGAGGTGCCTAGAAGAGCCAAATTCATAGGGACGGAAAGGAGAATGGAGGCCCCCTGGGGCTGGGGAGAGGGGAACGGAGGGCTGCACACCAATGTGAATGTACTTGATGCTACTGAACTGGGCACATAAAAATGACTAAAATGGGGGGTGCCTGGCTGCCTCAGTGATAGAGCAAGTGACTCTTAATCTAGGGGTTGTGAGTTCAAGCCACATGTTTGGCATAGGGCCCACTAAAAAATTTTTTTCTTATATATTTAGAGAGAGTGAGCGCAAGCGGGGCAGAGGGGCAGAGGGACAGAGAATCTTAAGCAGGCTTCACACTCAGCAGGGAGCCCAACATGGGGCTCGATCTCATGATCCTGGGATCATGACCTGAACCGAAATCAGGACTCATAGCCACCCAGGTGCCTCCTAGAAAATTTTAAAATTAAGAGAGAAACAAGGGGTGCCTGAGTGGTTCAGTCGGTTAAGCCTCTGGCTCTTGACTTTAGCTTAGGTCATAATCTCATGATTCGTGGAACTCAAGCCCCACACACATTGGGCACTGCGCTGGTAGTGCGGAGCCTGCTGGGGATTCTCTCTCGCCCCTTCTCTCCCTGCACTTCCCCTGCTTATGTGCTCTGTCTCTCTGTCTCTCTCTTTCAAAATAAATTTAAAAAACGTAAAAGAATTTAATGATTAAGATGGTAAATATTACATATATTTTACCACATTTTTTTTGAAAAATGAAATTGGTCACTGCGGCACCTCCCAGACTCATCTGTTTTCTTGAACCTGATCACAGCCCCTGTAAGATGTTGTGAATCTTAAAGAACACCCCCTAAACTCATCAGTAACATGCATGCCCCCACTGCTGCTTCTAGAGAGCTCCTTGGACGATGCGTGTTTCCCTGGAGGACGATTACTAAACTTGAGCCTATGAGAGCCCTCATCAAGTTTGACCTCGCTCAATTAGCAGTGTCCTTACAATTACAAACTCTCTCAAGTTAGACATCTTCCTTGCCAAGGGGCTGGGGCATTAATGGATGGGGTGGGTGGAATGGAAGTTTTCCCAAGGAACATAAGGAACATAAGGAACACTGTGACTCTGAGTCATCTGGTATTTGATTGCTTAATGGAGTTCAATGGATGGCATCTACCCTTTGGGACTAGTTGTTCATCTGCTCTGTTTCTGTGTGTGTAGAAAGCATTAGTCATTGTCCCCAATTTGATAGGTCAAGCCCCTTGAAATTTTGCCTTGAAAGAAATAGTCACTTTGCCTGTCCTCTGTTCTGACCCTCTAGGTCATGGCCAGAGGACCACCTTGATGGTGGATCTGTCCTCTGCTGAGCTGTGGTGGCACATGAAGGCAGGCACAGTTCTGCTCAAGGACCTGAAGGGGTTACAGACGCTGGGTACCTGGAGAGTCCCCATTTATCAGCCCTGTCATTCAATTATTTCCTATTTATTCAGGCCTATATGAAATCCTTGAATTTTTTATGAAAAATCCCATTAGCACAGAAGGATAGAAGTGTTATTAAGTTAATAAAACAGATTTCCAAAGAAATTAACTGGGAAAGTGAGGGAAATTAACATAAGAAATATAAAACTAATTAATTCCTGGCTTGACACAGTTAAGGATTGTTTAGATTAGACACAGCAAAATGGGAGGTATCTGGCTTTTTTTAATAATAAACTAAGCCTACATACCAATATGCATTTTAAACAAACATGACAGAATGAGGCCATTATGATTTAGATACTTTGGGCACACTTGGAACGAGAAATTAGTAGACTTGAATAAATGGCCAGAAGATCTCACAGTGAGTGTCATATGGAAGAGACAGCAGGGGGCACCTGGCTTATGGAACTAAGAGCAAGACAACAAGAACACAACTGGACCCGAGAAAGGCCCGTAATCTTTCCTCCTAAGAGTTTGCTTCTCATCCCTGCACAGGCAGAAGGCTTTTCAATTTCACTTGGCCAGAATGGTAGGTGAGAATTATTACATAACTGTGGCCTCCACCATTTTTGAGGCATTCTGTCATTTTAAATAAAGAGAATAGACTGTTATTGATTAGACTTCTGCAGGTTTGCACCGGAGCTGACCAAGGTGTCTTGTGTATGTTCATGAAAGTGACTGCCCTATGTAGACATTAGTTCTAATCTGGGCACGAGAAGGGCCAGATATTTTAATGCCCAGTCCAGGCACTTAAACAAGTAGCAGTCTTTTGGGGCACCTGGGTGGCTCAGGTGGTCAAGCGTCCAACTCTTGGTTTCGGCTCAGGTCATGATCTCATGGTTCGTGGGTTTGAGCCCCGCATCAGGCTCTGCGCTGCCGCTGTGGGGCCTGCTTGGGATTCTGTCTCTCTTTCTCTCTCAAAATAAATAAACTTTAAAAAAGAAAGAAGTAGCAGTCTTTCATGTCACTAGGGACATTGCTTAAAAGACTGAAGCAATGTGGCGATTTTCAAACGGGCCTGAAGGAAAGGTGTGACTTGGCGAACTGCCAGAGATCTCCTGGGTTGGAACTCGGTCACTACCAGAGAAGAACCCAGAGCCGAGAACTCTGTACATCTAGATGCCAGCACCTGGCTCTCTCTAGAGTACACGCGGCCCAACACAGCTGGCTGGGACTCACCTCTCTTATCTACACATCCCAAGCGATCGGGTCACCTCTGCCATAGAGGAGAACACCACAAAGTCCATGGAAAATATGTGGCAAAGGAGGCTAGGATGGAGGCGGCTCTGCACCCCAGGGGCCAAAGCAGTGGCGGGTCTTCATGGATTCTTCTCGGTGATTCGGAACCCTTGTTTCCTACGCACACATCAGACCCCTGCATCTCCACCACTCACACGTACTCTTCTTCATTTTTCATTCTGGATTTCTTTCTTTCTTTTTTTTTTTTTTTTAGTTTATTTATTTATTTCGGGGGAGAGAGAGAGAACCAGTGGGGAAGAGGCAGAGAGAGAGGGAGAGAGAGAATCCCAAGCAGGCTCTGCACTGACAGCAGTGAGCCCGACACGGGGCTCTAACTCACCCATTGAAAGGTCATGATGTGAGCTGAAGTCAGACGCTTAGCCAGCTGAGCCACCCAGGCACCCCTCCTTCTGGATTTTTTAAAACAAAATTGTAATGTTTGTTTATTTCTGAGAGAGAGAAAGAGTGCAAGTGGGGGAGGTACAGAGAGAGGGGAAGACACAGAATCTGAACCAGATTCCGGGCTCTGTGCTGACAGCTCGTGACAGACGTGGGGCTCGAACTCACGAACCGCAAGATCACGACGTGAGCCGGACTCAGATGCTCAATCGACTGAGCCACTTGGCTGCCCCTGGATTTCTTAATTAATGTTCAGCGGCGTCATGAAAATGTTGGACCTCAGAATCAATACATGCGAACGTGGTGCAAGCCCCTTACTTTGCCGATGGTAAATATGTACTAGACGAACCAACCTGCCTAAGGCTGTACGAGTAGCTAGTAGTGCGTCTCTTTTCACTACACGTACCGAGACCAATGAAGATGTGCTGAGGCCCTGCTGTGCGACCTAGCCCACCCCCAAAGTCACCCGCCAAGAGTGTTATCCAATGGAAAATGAATGTGCAAGGCTCCAGAGCGGCTCCTTGCTATAGCGTTTGTATATGTGTTTCTTCCTAAATTTTAAAAGAATGGTAATACATGACTCTGGTTGCAAAAAATGTTAAATGATACAGAAAGATTCCCCCACCCCCAAATTAAACCACTTAACTGTTTTAGTCTGCCTTTTCTATAGGTTAAGATGTATATACCCAAATTGTGTATTTAAGAGTTAAATATTTTGTTAAAATTAACATAAAGCTATGTAGTATGTATGTCAACTATACTTCGATTTCAAAAACCACAAATATTGGGGCACCTGGGTGGCTCAATCAATTAACTGTATGACTCTTGATTTCGGCTGACGTCACAATCTCATGGTTCATTGGTTCAAGCCCTGCACTGGGGCCCACACCTTCAGTGCGGAGCCTGCTTGGGATTCTCCCTCTCTCTCCCCCCCTGTCTCTGCCCCTTCAGCTCTCCATCTCTCTCTCTCTCTCAAAATAAATTTAAAAAAAATGAAAAATGAAAAACCACAGATAGTATGGAAAAGGGGACTTGAGTTTACAAATAAGATGCATGGCTAGAAACTTTTGGATCCTAAAAAGAGAAAGTTGAGGGGCGCCTGGGTGGTTCCATCGGTGAAGTGGCGGACTTGGGCTCAGGTCACAATCTCACGGTCCGTGAGGTCAAGCCCCATGTCAGGCTCTGCACTGACGCTCAGAGCCTGGATCCCACTTTGGATTCTGTGTCTCTTTTCCTCCCCCACTCGCACTCTTGTCTTGCTATCTCTCTCTCAAAAATAAAAACTAAAAAATTTTTAAAAAGAGAAAGTTGAGATCAATTATATTCTTTTTTCTTTTTTTGTTTGTTTTTTAATATTATATTCTATTTTCAATGAGTAAGTTGGAGAAGTTGAGAGTTTTACTGAAGCTTTTTTGTTTGCTTTTAAAGATTATTAAATAATATACATTTGTTTTGGAAAATGGAAAATGCAGATGATCAGTAATGGCAGAATGAATAGACTCACCCCTAATCCCGCAGTCCAGATATGATATCATCCTTTTGGATATGATATCATCCTTTTGGATGACTCTATGTCTCTACCTCTATATTTTCATAAACCCACAAATATGTGCCGTGAGGTAGTAAAGTTAATTACTTTAAAAGCCAACACTACGGATCTTGTAAAGAAAGGAGCTGTATTTGATCAGGTAAATGTCTTGATAAGCACTTGGAGCGAGAGAGATGAGGTCCCATGCATGTGACCAGAAGAAGGAAAGGAAACACAATAACTGAACTTGCTCTGGAAAAAATAAAATAAAAAAAAGACAGGGCTTCAGTGAGAGGGTGAGAGTAAGGAAAGGTGGCTGCGAAGTATTTATGTGATGGGGTAGGTCGCCAAAGAGCGTCAGCAACACAGAGGCACGGTGGCTGTCCCTGCACTCGCTCATGACATCGGGAGCACAACTACAAAGGCCCCGAATCGGAACGTGAGCCCCACGCGAGCGGGAGCTTCCGCCTTCACGACAATAAGCCACGGGTCTGGAACAGTGTTTGCTGAATGGTTAAAGAAGTGGCTTCGGGGCACCTGGGCAGCTCAGTCAGGCAAACATCGGACTGCTGTTTTCAGCTCAGGTCTTGATCTCATGGTCGAGTTCAAGGCCCGTGCTGGGCTCCACACTGGGCGAGAAGCTTGTTAAGGAAAAAGAAAAGAAAGAAAGAAACGGTTTGGGAGAAGAAAGAAACGGGCTGGGTTTCGGCCAGAGGAGGGGAAGCTCAAGAGTTAAAAAGAACCAAGAACTCGGGTGCTTACAGGGTAGAATAAATGTCTTTTCCTCTACAGCAGGAAAATAAAAAGACCGAAGACCTCAGAATCAGAAGTGAGCGTGGGAACATAAATCACCAGGAATTCGCAGAAATACTGGTAGAGATACCGGACTTCCCACAGGACATGGGATGGGAGGTCAAAAAATTTTCTTCAAATCTCAAGTGTTAGCATGACTTCATCCGACGTCGAGATTTCTCTGCCCTTTTCTGCTAACATATAATTTTGCAAACATTTTAAGAGTCATGATCCTATGCCATTAATACTGTAACATGCTTTTCTCACTTAGAGATAAATATGGATTTACATGCCTTTGAATGGCCTCATATTTAATGGATATAAATAATTTAGTTGGCCTTTTATTAATTTCCAACTTTTCGCTGTGAAAACCAATGCTGCACTAGACATACTTGTTAAGTAAAAACTGTTCACTGAAATATGAAACTAGGAGCAGTCTACACCATCGCTGGAAGACAGGGGACAGGAGACCGGGGGCGTGCTGAAAGGTGCAGGTGGTAGGGAATAGCAGGAAGTCAAGGGAAACAGTGTCCTGCTCTTCTCTCACACATGAATGAGACTCCCAGGTGAGGACTTAGGAGGTAAGTGGAGGGGACGCGTGCACAGGTGGTCCTTACCCCCGCACCCCCGTGCGGAAGGGCAGGTAAGTCCCCGGGGCCGGTGGAGCAGTGACGGAGCAGGGCACAGTGCAGTCCCGTAACTACCCCACTACAGAGAGCGCAGAGGGGCAGGCCAGGGAGCTCACTTGCCTGCTTTCTTCGCCAGCACGGGTGATGTGCTCGGAGAGGGCAAATCGCTGCAATGGGCTCAGAAAAGGCAGTCATGACAATTCAGGCTGGGGCAAGTCCTCTAGCTAACTTTATGCTACCATCACAAACAGAGAGGAAAACTGTCAGGCATAGCACTGTCTGTAGGAATCCCCTCCATATTTAATTATAACCAACTCGATCATCACCGTAGCAGAATCAAAGTACACAAACGAGAAACTCCACTTTTCTTGCCAGAAATAAACCATTTGTACAGATGCCCATCTCAGCTAGCCTAACATAGTAGAGACCACTCTGTTAAGATGTGAAAGCAGAACAGCTTCCCAGGGGCGCCCGGCTGGCTCAGTCGGTAGAGCATGAGACTCTTGAGCCCAGGGTCATGGGTGGAGAGTTTACCGAAAGAGACAAAAAACAAAAAACAAAAAAACACATCCCAGACATTTGAAGAGTTGGCAATTCCAAAGAAAGGGGCTAATCCAAGGAATAAGGGCAGGTTTCTTCCAATGAAAGAAACTTATTCCATGGAACTGGAGAAAACATTAGAAAACTTTATTTTGTATTCTCCAAGAGTTTTGAGAAAACATTTCATAGGTGAAGATGAAACAGTATAAAAACAGGCGAGACTGTATTCAGATGAAAAACACAAGTACAGAAAGGAAACCACTACCATGGAGACAGTGAACAGGAGACAGATTATAGCAGAAAACTAAATCTGTAAAGTGGAAGAGTTCAGAATTTTCTCCTAGAACCTAGCAAAAAAGAGTTAAAGACGAACATGATATGCAAACGTATAAAGGCCTGGGATTGTTAAGTATGTAGGATCGGGATTCTTGGAAGATAAAAAGGAACAAACGAAGGAGAAGCAATGGGAAAATAATAGGAAAAAAGTCTCTCAGCTTAGGCTAATTAAGTTGTAGCTAGTTAAGTCTTCTCCTGATTGGGGGGAAAATACAGGATGTTCATTCATGGTGCTGAAAGGAATACATGGTGTAGCCAGTCTTTTTCTTTTGACATTTGCCAAATAGCAAAGAGGAAATCAGCATTTTTCCCTTGGGCAAAGAGACAGGAAGTTGCAAATATCAGCTGGCACTCCAAGGGACAATTATAGTGACTCCTTGGATGAGGTGTAAGGAGGAAGATAAAGAAAGATCGGAAAGTAGGAAGAAAGCCTCAATGGAAACTGGCTGGTTTCCTGCCAAAGGTGAATGTGTCTGAGGACCACCGTTCACCTCCAGGGAGACTACTGGAATTGTGGGCTCCTCCACAGAAGGTAAATAGTCCCACCGATGCCTCCTTGGTCAAACCAAGCCAACAAACTGACTGGCAACAAATGTCACAGAATTTCTTGTCATATATATAAATATGCATATGAGGATCCCGAGATGTACGCATATACACGCACATGTACGTATGCGCCATTTATGCATGATAATCACAAGTGATAAATGACACTCTCCCATATAGACGCTTCATTTATGTCACACGCCTTTGCAGGTTATATACCATTTGTCATGTAATAGTGTCTAAATCCCAATTACACTTATTTATTTTACTTATTTTGGATATTTATTTAAGTCATCTCTACACCCAATGTGGGACTCAAACTTACAACCCCGAGGTCAACAGTCACATGCTCTTCCAACTGAGCCAGAGGTTGGCTGGCTCAGTTGAATTTAATTCAACACATATTAACCGTGGACTTAACCATATGCCAAACGTGTATGAATTCTGTTTCATGTTCATTTTTATGTGGTAATCCATAATAGGCTACTGTCAGGAATATAGAACCTCGTCAAATGTCAGTGTGAAATTAAGTCATTGGGCTATAATGTCACAATGGTAGCAGGTTGGTTCTCATTCTTATGAAAGGTATTTCAACAGTTATTCTCGATTCTCTCTCATGAAAGTGGCAAAGCATTTAAAAACATTCTGTTTGAGGAATGCCTGGGTGACTGGGTTGGTTAAGGGTCCAACTTCGGCTCAGGTCATGATCTCACGGTTCATGGGTTTGAGCCCCACGTCAGGCTCTGTGCTGACAGCTCAGAGCCTGGAGCTGCTTCGGATTATGTGTCTCCCTCTCTCTTTGCCCCTCCCGTGCTCACGCTCTGTCTCTCTGTCCCTCTCTGTCCCTCTCTGTCTCTCTCAAAAATAAATAAATCTTAAAAAATTTAATATTCCGTTTGAAAGGATCATTTGCATAAAACCATACATACACCTCAGATGTCCATCTAAGTTCTCTTCACTCTAAGGGTAAGACTGGCTTGAAACCCCTTTCTATATCCTGCCGAAGTCCAAGATTTTCCCAACAACGTGATGCTTTTCAGGGGTCTCCAATCCCCATGGTGCCCGTGGTTTCCCAGCCCCTGCTGTACTTGACCAGTTGATAGGTGGCCTCGCTCTCCTGTCGAGACCATCACTGCTCCCACAAAATAACACCCACGGACAGTTTGGTCTTTTCCTTCAAAAAGAAAAAAAACAAGACCTAGTCACACAAAGCTTCCTACGGCATCTCCCTTCCAGATGAAAGAAACGGAAAGAGAACGTGAGGAGGCCAGAAGGAGAGAGAGCGCCATTCACAAGTGGGAGAGAAGCGTTCCTCTTCCGAAGCCGGCGGGGGGGGGGGGGCGGCTGGGTTTCCTTGATTTCCATTAAAAACTGCTTAGTTTCTGGGCGCCTGGGGGGCTCAGTTGGTTGAGCGTCTGACTTCGGCTCAGGTCATGATTTCGCAGCTCATGAGTTCGAGCCCCACATTGGGCTCTGGGCTGGCATCTGGGAGCCTGCTTCGGTTTTGGTCTCCCTTTCTCTCTGTCGCTCTGCCGCTTGTGCTCTGTCTCTGTCTCTCTCTCAAATATGAATAAACATTAACAACTTTTTAAAAACTGCTTGGTTTCAAAGATAATTTTCATGTCTGTTTTCATGCTTGGCAGCTAATACCTCTGCGGGTCTGAGGTAACTTCATTCCCTCAAGTAGGTCCTTTCCCCAGGATAGTGACTGACACCCTGAATTTTGAGGTTTTACCAAGAATTCTCCTGGCTTTTCAGTAGACCTGGAGCCAACGAATGGTATATTTGTTGAGCAGTGAAGGACATTTTATCTAGATTTTCACATTGTCTCATTGGTCCATTTAAAATGGGACTTTTTACTTTTTACTCTTTTGGGGGTGCCTGGGTGGCTCAGTTGGTTAAGCGTCTGACTCCTGGTTTCATCTCAGGTCATGATCCCAGGGTCGTGGGATCGAATCCCGAGTCGGGCTCCGTACTAAGCATGGAGCCTGCTTAAGATTCTCTGTCTCTCTCCCTCTGCCCCTGTCCCTAACTCACTCTCTATATAAAATACAATACAATGCAATACAATACAATGAAAAATAAATAACTCTTCTTGCCCCCCCCAACGTGGAGCCTCTATGGAATGTCTGACTAAGCGTTAGTTCTGTGGTAACAGTGTTCAACAGGATTTAAAGCCATTGCGCCTGCTGTGTAATACACCCAGCTGATGGAAAGTCCGTAGGTTCTCAGTTCCATTCCTCCCAAGCTCTGCTCAATCATCTTCGGGGGCAGCTGGAATTACAATTGAGTCAGTCTTGCCCACTCCCGGTGCTTCACCACGAGCCCCATATCCACCAGGCCTGCTGTCCTAGCTGCTGCAACCCAGCCATCGCTGCTGTGACTCTGTGAGGGCGCACAGGTGCTAAACCGCAAGATTCCCCTCACACCCCTATGTGCTGGGTCCAGGTGGCTTGGCCTCCCCTTCAACTTAGAATAAATCATGCCATCTTCTCATCTATTTGGAACTCTAGCATTCATCCGCATCCACTGAAAACCTGAAAAGACTGCAGAGCCCTAACGACCACTTGTCTGGAGGCTGGACCTGACCCTGAGCAACAACCAGTCAACCAGCACCATCCTCCAGCTCTCTCTACTCATCTGAAAGCCCACAAGGGGACTGAAAGCATTCTGCCCCAACCTCTGAGGGCCTGTTTGTTTGAATGACCCCATTAATGATCTCAAAGGCTGGACATCTTAGGCATTCTGTCAGCTCAGCAACTCTCAGACCACGTGTCATAGTCATTTTTCAAAGACAAACGACCTAGCCAGCCAATAGCAGTCCCCCAAACTAATCTTGACTTTAGATAATGGTTTCTCCCAGAGGTGGGAAAATCATTTCCCCAAGGGCACATCTAGGTAAAAAAACCTACCCTCCGGACAGGCTGCAAAGGATTCTGACTCTGTATGGCATCCTCCCGATAAGCCAGACGGACAAGCCATGGTCAGTTCCTCCCCCAAACCTCTGCCCGTCAGTACATTCTTCAGACCTCACTCCCACAGACACATCCACCTTGTTAAATGCACTGAATTGATAAGGCATGACTTACTTTCAGGGACTCAGAAGTCCAGCCTAGTCCACATCAAAACCTCAACCTCACACCCAATATAAAGCTTCTCCCCACTCCTGTCCTCATACCTCTCTCCAAGTTCAGACCTGACCTCTGGCTTGGGTTCCTGCAGGCTGAGAAGAAGTGGCTTGTGTGTTTTGCTTTCCCTCTATTTGGTTTTTCCATTTTTCCTGCAGCATCAGGGTGCAAAGGTGGTGGAGCAGAAACGAAAGAAAAGACTATTTAGCTGATGGGAATTTTAGTTTTCTCGTAGTTGTACATGTCCTGTGTGGCTTGTGACCAAATGTTAGCTCGTCTGTGGGGACACACAAGCTTTTCAGACGAATTTGTCTCCTTTTATCAGGTTTTGGACAAATATGCAACTCATAGATGTTTATAATTGTTAGCTCTTCCTGATGGAGAGACCCTGTAATTATTATATAATGTCCTTCTTCATCTTTTGTTACTGCCTTTAAAGTCCAGTTTGTCTGATATAAGTATGGCTACTCTGACTTTCTTTTGACTTCCAGTCGCATGATAGATATTTCTCCATCCCCTTACTTTCAATCTGAAGGTGTCTTCAGGTCTAAGGTGAGTCTCTTGTAGATAGCAAATGGATGGATTTTGTTTTTTGATCCATTCTGCTACCCTGTGTCGTTTGATTGGGGCATTCAGTCCATTTATGTTCAGAGTTATTATTGAAAAGTGTAGGTTTGGGTTCATTGTGTTTTCTGTAGAGTTCATGTTTGTAGTGGTGTCTCTGGTACCTTGTATTCCTTGCTACATTTCCCTCATAGAGTCCCTCTTAGGATTTCTTGTAGGGCTAGTTTGGTGGTGATGAATTCTCTCAATTTTTGTTTATTTGGGAACACCTTTATCTCTCCTTCTATTTTGAATGACAGGCTCGCTGGATAAAGGATTCTTGGCTGCATATTTCTCCTGTTCATCACATTGAAGATTTCCTGCCATTC